>LR990872.1:3109347-3709347 GCA_905163395.2 Endotricha flammealis
TGTTGGTCTACATAATTATGTATTACCTAACCGACTACGTCTTCGAGACTGAGAACGAGCAAGAAATAAGCGTACTCCTTTTTACTTTGAAAGGTCGCATCAGTGATTCCGGCGTCTTTGATGATCATCAAATAATTCATGATTGTTTGCCACCTCTTGTCTGCGCCTCACTTTCTGTAGTCGTTGTATCGTGAATTCGCAATCTTTATAACTTTTTTTTATTACTAACTTTTAAGACGAAAACAGCATCTTTTTGACGAGGTATGTAATTTATTTGTAATTGCCAATAATATTATCTTTCGCAGTTCAGAGCTGGAAACTAAGTAGGAATATAACTTTAGATGACGATTCTAATGCAGCCATAAACGAAGCTATTGAAACAGTCCCGGTCTTGAACAATACATACTTCGAGCCTATCGACCACTCCTTTGACGCTTGCTTCATCCTCCCAGACCTAGAACCAGGCGAGCCAATTATCTTGGTAGGACAATGTGACCAAAATATATCTGTTGTACAGAGTTTCCGACCCGATTTGGTAAGCTTAGATTTTTACACATTATAATAAACAGAAACGCTTTTATGACACTGGTCGCAATTGCGCGCATTGAGTTCTGCAGAAGGAGTTAAGGTTTTCTGGGGGTCATCGGGGCCACAGTAACAACCGTATCCACACGGGAATAGGGTGTAATGAGTCCAACAAGCGACTTGAACACCCGCCTGTGCCCCGCAGGCGTCCCACCCTATAATAATAATAATAACGCTTTCATGAAGAAAACACGTAAATCTGTACACTTGGGTCGCAATAAAACATTTGAACATGTTCATCACATAAACTGTTTGCCAGCTGGGCAGAAATAAAACACACGTTTGACCCATCATGATAGAGAAGTAGAAATGTTTTCTAAATAACCAACATTAATATTATCTTAAACGCTAAACTTTGTATAGTTGGATGGATGGATACTCGTGGATGGACCTATCGGTACCAGAAGAGATCATGACATGACCACTGCTGCTGCTGAGCTGACAAAATTAATACCGTCCGTATGTTTCAGTACCAAGGAACGTGGCGACTTATTTCCAGTTACCCTACAGAGTTTCAAAATGGTACCTGTCAGGATGCAACGTATACTCTCACTAGTGAAACTATAGTAGTATATAACACTCAAGTTGTTAATGAAGAGTTAGCGACCATCACGGGTACTGCTGTGCTCGCTACCGCTGAACAAAGTGGAAAGTTACTTGTTAGTTTCCCAGGCAGTAAGTAACATCACATTCAGAGCCTTTAATTTTTTTTACTCTTCTATTTAGCTTTACTGCTTGTTGCAAATTGAGATGCCGCTGCGCTGCCGTTATTAATCCTGGCTTTACAGGCAATACAAAGGTGGGAACGTGTGGTGACCATGTCTTGTATATACAGTCACGTCATAAAATACAATATTCAGGGCGTTAATAACTTTTTCTTATAGAAAAAAGATATGAAATGAAATCGTTTATTTTAAAAAGTAGCCTTTCACAGGCACACTCTCTCGTCATGCAGTCAGTACATAGTTATTATTTTATATTAAATAAATAAGCTACTCTATAAACTACCATACATAACTCATTGGCAAGCGAAGCCGTTGGTAACAGCTAAAAAGTATAAATTCTAATTTCTCTCTTAGTGGTGTATTAAATTTAATGTACATACATTTTTACAGCACCAGATGAGGCAGAGTACTGGATCTTGGAGACTGACTATTTTTCATACTCTTTGGTATATTCTTGTCGTGATATCAGTCCTACTGAAAGAAGAGGTAAGATAAATAAATTTAGCTCGATCAAAAACCTTAAATATCTTCATTTCGTGTACTCCCCGCGTTTTCAGGACACTTTACATGTTGTCAACGGAACCATTGTCATCTAATGACAAAGTCCGGAATTCTAAACACAAAATGACATTATGAATAAATATTATTTCAGTATGGAGCTGGAAGTTAAGTCGTACCGACAGTCTCACGGAGCACGCAGAAGATGTTATAAATGCAAAAATAGATGAAGTGCAGGTTCTGCACAACCGGTACTATGAACTTGTTGACCGCAGAGCAGAAGCGTGTTTTTACTACCCAATACCTAATGGAGAACCAGTAGTGTTCAGAGGGCAGTGTGATGAAAACCTCCCTGTTATGCAATATTTCGACGCAACTAGTGTAAGTTAAGTAGTTAGTTTAATGAAGCTTAAATTCTTGCACCATTTGAAATGACTCAGTGCTATTACCACATTATTGTTAACAATTTTGTTAGTGTCGATAGGGGGAAATTACCTATTTAAATTATAATGTCGCATCGTTTAATATGCGCATAAACATGTTTCGAAAAACCTTCTTTTTATAAAATATCTATTTCCTGAATTGTATTTACACTATTTTATCAATTTTATTTTTAAAAAAATGGTGCAAGCCTTTCTGTAGTTTTACAATACATATTTTTCCTAACTTGTAGTTGATGATGATGTTTTCTAAAAACTGACATAAAAATATTTTTAGTACACAGGTCTATGGCACAATATAGAATCTTTCCCGTCACTAACGCAACCAGGAGAATGCAACAATGCGTACTACTCTCTTGAAGATGACGTAGTCATTGTCTACAACACGGAAGTCATCAATCAGGCTCTCAGTAGCATATATGGTGTTGCTTACCCTTCACCGGACGAGCCTGCCAAGCTAATTGTTAATTTCCCTAGTGTTGGAAATCGTAAGTTCATTTAAACTAGTCAATACACAAACTAAAATCAATGAAAGTCAAAGTCGATAAAGAATAAAAATTAGTAAATAATTAAAGAATTGAGAAATTTATCGTGAACAGCTAAAAGTCAAAGTTGGTAAAGGTAATAAAGTAATATAATGTAAAGAATTTAGAAATTTAACATGTAAGTAATTCAACAAACTTTTATTTTAAATAATTTGTTTTTTTTTTTAATAGTGTAGTCGGTACGATTTACTGCTAACAAAATACTGAACTTAGAAATTTTTGTTTCAGAAACCACCGATTACTGGATCTTAGACACAGATTACAGCTCGTACTCTCTCGTGTACACCTGCGTCAATGACGGACCTTATTACAGAAGAGGTAATTACTGATGACCAACTTTTAGTGACTGTAGATAGTATTTTTTTTAAATCAAATATTATGTTCACTACGAAAATAGACTCAACGCGAACGTCGAACGACCAAATAGCGCCAAATGAATCACAACACAGATCGTTGACATAATGGATAATAGGGCTACTGAGTCAAGGGTCATTGCCAATAGTCGTCAAATGGATATCCAACCTGCAAAATTCAATTTCAAATAACCTAGAAGTTGTATTCATAATCCATAATGATTTCAATATGATGAGATATTATAAGCAAAATATGGTTAAATCTGACCTGTTAACTATTTGCAGTATGGAGCTGGAAGCTGAGTAGGACTAAAGAGTTAACGCCAGAAGCAGTATCAGCAATCTACAACGTAACGAGTAACATACAAATCCTCGACCAGAGATATTACGAGGAAGGGGACCAAAGCCCAGAAGCCTGCTTCTATTTCCCCGATCCTGTCCTTGGGCAGGCTGTGGTGTTCCCTGGCCAGTGTAACCAAACTCTCAGTGTTATGGATAACTTTAACATAAGCTTGGTAAACAAACCCTTTTTTCAATATCAAAGGTGCAGTACGGCTTATTCAGACTAGTTTTAGTAGCGGCGATCGGCGATTTTACCACCACCAGTAAAAGCTAAATGCAACTCTAAAAAACGCCCATCGTCGCGACTAAAAGTAGCTAGTCCTCGACCTGGACCTTTGAGAGCATTTCGGATTTTGGAATAATGAGATGAAAGTGCTAAAACTAACTCTACCAACATTTTAGTCAGTATTCAGTACTGGATGCGTTTGGGGATGGCCTATGTCCATTCCAGTAGTGGACTTCATGTGGCTAAGATGATACAATAAATTTGTATACATATTTAATTTCCTTATAAAAACGTTTCTATCAATAAATCCAATTGGAGACTAAAAATTATTCTATGTATCTTTAGTTCGAAGGCAGATGGCATGAGATCCAGTCTTACCCCGCCGGTCAGCCGCAGGGCGAGTGTATCAACCACATTATATCTAGCAACGGAGTCGATAACGATTTGGTATCCAACCGAGTCTTCGACCTTTCTTTGGAGCGTAGTCTCAGTACTCTGAGTGGAAATGACGCTAGAATGACAATCAACATGACCACCCCTACTGGAGGTAATTTATTTTTAATATGTATAATAGGTTTATTGTTTTAACCAATCATGTTTTATGTCCAACACATTCTGTGTATCCTGCATGAAGCAATTATAAAATCTCTGTGTGCTCAAAATCTACAACTACGACCATAGGTATTTCATTGACGTCTCCGAGAAACTGCAATTTTGCAACTTAAAGCGAATTTAAATTTTAATTAAAAAAATATTTTAAACAGAGTAGGATGCAGATAATACAAAAGACCAATACATCAATATCACGGCAATGAGTAGATTAAAGTCAGAGCTAAATAAAACATCATTCACCAGTGAATTGTTTGAACACAGTATGTGATGTAGTACAGAATTACGTTCAAAATTCGAGACTTATTCCTCAGGGTCTGACAAAGTGTTCAAATAATTTTGTCATTATTTCGTCTGACGCATTACATAAATTCAAAGATCTATAACGTTTATTCAGAGAATAGGTCTTTAAAGTTAATTTCTCTAGACAGAGAGTACAGTTTGTCCTGCCTTTCAGTAAATTTTTATTTTCAGTGGTGTTACTCCCATTCTGGATTTTGCAAACGGATTACGAGAACTACGCATTAGCATACAGTTGTATTGATAATAATGATGATACCCGAAATGGTAAGTGAATCTGGCCCTATGTACAAACTTTTATAATCATAATTTCAGAAGATTTATCTATCATTCTGACTTAAGAAACCTAAAGAGGACCTTTGCCTCTAACATGGAATCATTCAAATTGCGTCAGTGATCGTTTTCCGAATAAACGTTTTTAATATTCGACGTTTCACCATTCTCTATTTAACTCAATTTTCTTTTATTTCAGTCTACAGTTGGAAATTGAGCAAACACAGAACATTATCTGAGGATTCATTAAATGCAATTGATACAGCAATGGAACCTGTAGATGTCCTACAGAACATTTACTACGAACATGTTAACCAATCAGACGTAGCGTGCTTTTATTTGCCAGATTTAGAACCAGGCGATCCAGTTATCTTCCCAGGACAATGTGATGAGAATATTGATGTTGTAGCTAACTTCAATCCAGTCAATGTAAGCATAAAATATTATACCGTCTGAGTTTTAGAAATGTGAACCAACCCACCACACATTTCTTTCTATGTCTCCTGTAACACCTAGAATTAATACTGTGGTCACTGATGAACAATAAATATACCTTATCGATCCCTTTCCCCAATACTTTACTGTTTCTCGAGGTGATAGACCATAACGCATGACATCTACTGAATTGCAGACGTCTAAAATAAGTGCTATATTGAATATTGAACGGAAAATACGCTGCTGATCCAATGAAAGAAAAGAGACGAACAAATGGAAATAGTTAATATATTTTTTTTAACATCTCTTTTATTAAATTTTAGTATACCGGCCGTTGGCGACTAATATCTAGCTATCCGTCAGAATTCCAAGTGGGTACATGTAACGATGCTTACTACCAAACTCTAGAAGACGGTACCATCGAAGTATATAACACTGAGGTGGTCAACCAGAACCTTAATACTACAAAGGGAACAGCTGAGATCATAGGCAATGGAAAATTGCTTGTCTACTTTCCCACAGGTTTGTTTGTCATTCATTTCGTTACACCAATTGATGACCTAGAAAAGGTTTTTATTTTTATTTAATTGATGACCTATCTCAAAAGCTCAAAAACTATCTGACAGATAGGCATACCAGAATATATTTATTAAAATCAGCTGGTGATACTAGCGCTAAATGTATTTACATTTGTGGTCTGAGCAGATACACAACGTAACTATTTAGAAAATTTTGTTACAAACAAAACAGACTCACTGAAAAGTCGCCGCGACTAAGAGTAGCGTACTTCCCTGTTGAATTTTTTACTAATAACGTTAAAAGTATTTTAATTCACTTTTTCTTTACTATTTACATAAACATATTTTACATACGAATTTATGTTTATCCATACAAATTATATACATAACAACATCTATTTCTATGTTCGTCATGTCTTTAAATCTTTGCTTCATGTTTGTTGTTTCAGTATTAGAACCAATTGAGTACTGGATTCTGGATACAGATTATGTCGAATACTCTCTCATCTACAGATGCGTCAACATTAATTTAGAACAACGACAAGGTAAATAATAAAATAAGATTTATTTTCTAAAGAAGTGCAACAAAATTGAGATGCAAACGAGAAAATCTACCCAATGTCACGTTACTAGGAAAATTAATGACAACATTTTTGTAGATCTTGTCATCATAATTCTTTATTTATTTATTTAATTGCAAATTGTACAACATTACAGTAAATTACCAAATCGCTGTACAGTGGAAAAACAAAATCATTCATTTAAATTTAAAAATAATAATTAACACAAATTAATAATAGAATAACACAAAATAATAAATAAAATGAATTGATCATATCATATCAACCCATAAGCATCCCACTGCAGGTCTGCCTTCAATCGAAGGTGATTAGAGCGTACTCTGCCACGCTGCTCCAAGGACTAAAAGCCACCGACTTAAATTAACGACTGTCATCTATCGACAACAGCCGGGACCGACGGCTTAACGTGCCCTCCGAAGCACGGAGAAGCTCGAGATAACGAAACCCATCCAAACGCTGGCTAGGGTCGACGTCGCTTAACTTGAGTGTGCATATTAGAGTGCGACACACAGCTAGGCCATCGAGCTCCTTTGGTGTTTCCGCCTGGGACGAAAAGCAGTCTGTGTCTGTTTGAATATATACATATATTTGTACAGTGTATAATAGATAAATAGTAGGTAATTACTTATCAAAAACATTAAAAAGAATTTATTTTTGCTACTCGACATGATTATCGTAATTTGTCAACTAAAAATTAATTTATTCAAAGCCTGGTTGCAGATTAAATAAAATTTCTGTTAATTCATGACATCTTCTTTTTGTATAATAATGATAAAGCCTTTTATTCCAAACATTTTACATTTTTCCTTATATTCTAGTTAACAATATTCAGTTCTATAAGATGTCTCTTAGTTTAGTGTGCCTTACGGCATAGGCCTCCTCCAGCGTCTTCCACTGACCCTATCTGCCGCCACTCTCATCCAGAATGGTATTTTTGTATGGTTCCCACAAATAGATCTCATCGACGGGTTAACTTATATAAATGTTGTCACCAGCGGGGCAACCATGAAAGTGTCCATCCGAAACAACGAAACACGTAGTCCTGTCCAAAAAGACATTACTGGTTTGAACTAAATAAGGTTCAAAACTGGTTAGAATTCAACGAAACGTCCTTCCGTATTTTCGGAATTTCGTTTCATGGTTGCCCCGCAATCTTTTATATACTAAAGCTCCGTGACGCGGAGTACGCTTGACGTTGTAAAGAGACCACGTTTTAATAATACAATTTCGGGCGCTTGCGGTTAAATTATTTTATCTTCCAATCATTTTCTTAAGTAGTTCACCAGCTGCAGGCCTGATTCATAAATTTCTTTTGAACTCTAAAATTTATTCTTGCAGTATGGAGTTGGATGATGAGTCGTTCCAACTCTCTTGGAAACTCTTCTATGGACGCGATAGGTTTAATCGTCGATGGCATTGAAGTTCTTAGCGATCAGTACTTCGCGGATATCGGTAGAACAGAAGACGACTGCTTCTATTTCCCTGAGCCAACTGGTAACCCTGTCCTCTTTAGAGGACAATGTAACCCGAACATTCCAGTTGAGCAGAACTTCCAACTCGAATTGGTAAGTAACCTTTTGTGAAAAAACACCCTACATGTCTAAATACGAATGAAAAAATATATTTCGTCCGTACAAGGTAACATCTTAGGATGTTTACGAAGACGCTTCATGGATATGTAACATGCAGATAGTGATGTAATAGTAATACCTTTTAAATAAGTAAATCAAAAGATTTTGTCAAGACTGTTTGTAAGATATTACCGACCAGGAAAAATACACTGGCAACATTAGTTCAAAAATAACGTATACATAAAAAAATCTTTTACCTTTTACAGTATAATGGAACATGGTATGCAATAGAAAGCTATCCAACGGAATTCCAACTCGGAAACTGTCCGATTGGCCACTACACGTTTGATCCTGATTCTGGTGCTTTAGAGGTCTTTTACACACAAGTATATAATCAAAGACTCAACACTATAAATGCGACTGCTGTGACCAATAACAACGACACAGGCATTCTGAACATCACATTCCCATTCCCTGATGGATGTAAGTTTTTTATAGGAATATTAGTTTAAAACTTCGTTTATTTTCATACCTATGCTTTAAGCAGCCCAGTGTAGACACCTTCAATCAATCACTCGACTCATGGATCGCTCAAGGTGTTAGTAAAAGTGTTGTGACAAAACAGCCCATCTGTGGCATCTCCGATCGATCTCCCAACGATCGCTCTCGTACAGTTAGTCTCGGCAGGCTGATTTTTTTACCACACTGATTGTCGCTAAGATCAAATCAAGATTTATACTTAAAAGTCTTCAATCAGGCTAGTCATATCAGTATCGTAATCTATATACGTATATAGATGATAAGATCACAGCACCGAAAAAAACCTTTGATAAAGTGTTCTGGATAAATCTATCCACAACACTATCGGCCAAGTTATAATACAATCGTATTATAACTTTGTGGCCGATAAAATCTACCTACGTATCGCTACTATCACCTATTATCTAATCTATACCATCATTAACGTTTACCTACACATCGAGTACGCAACCCTTTTGTTTTACCTACATAACTAAAAATGTTTGAGCAATATTCTATGTATATATCCACCAGCGTCTGTATTGACATTGTTACACATTTATGGGAAATTTCACAGGATGCTGATTAAATTTCAAAGAACCGTACAAATTCTCACAATGTATTTTACACGTATAAGATACCAATGAAAATGTGAAACATGATTTAAAACCCATACCCGTATTTGTATCTTTGGTATAATAATATTTATATTTGATACTTGATTATTGATTATCCTAAAGTGTCGAGTGTCCGAGATAATAAAACGAAAAGAATACCAAACATAATATCATTATGATGACAATCCCTCTTACCAACAACGATAGAATTTCTAAGAATCAAGAGAATTTGGTTTGCGAAAATGGAACGAGCAGGACATCTCTGTCAAAACCTTCGACGGGGACGGGAGATAAGTTGTGTTTAAAAAAAGTATGGGGAGTAGATATGTATCAAGCAATAAGACACGTATAGCTGATAAAAAATTCAAAACTATTTATTATTGGGCTATGAAAAAGAAAGAAAATAATTTATTCGAGGTCACACGTAAAATTGAAACTGCAAAATAATAATAATAAAAAATACCGTTTATAAACGACAAGTGACACCGAAAAGGTATCCTCATTTGTCAAGACACTAAATTGTGTCAAGACGCTGATCTTCCGTGGAGCTAAGATGATGATAATCTTTATGCCTTTTCAGATGAAGTCGAAACACAATATTGGGTTATAGACACAGATTACTCCAATTATTCCCTAGTTTATTCCTGCGACAATTTCAATGAAGAATATATGCGAGGTGAGTGCCTATATAAACATAAATTTATCTTTGGTTGTAACGTAGTACAGAACGCACAACAAGTTTCAGGTTTTTCTCGTTAAGTTTATATAAACGAAACGACAACACATGAAACTTGTGAAACATGAACCAGATTATCAATTATATAAAACACACACATACACTTAAACTATCAAAAATATAAAAGAGTACTTTACCTTAATTTTATCTGATTTTTTTCAGTGAGCGCGTGGAAACTAAGTAGACAACCTTTCCTATACCCGGAATCAAACGCTGCCATAGACGCCGCAATGCTAAACATTCGAGTAATAAACCAAAAATATTTCACACAATGGGACCACGGAGAAGATGACTGCCTCTACTACCCTGAACTAACTGATGGCCAGGTGATACTGTCCGGTCAATGCGAAGATAATCCTATTGTTGAGATCGATAATTTTATTCCTGCTGATGTGAGTATTTTTGAGTACTTTTAGTGTTTCGTAAAGTACGTGGTATGGTAATTAAACATTTGTTATTGTATATATACACACTTTGATTAGAGAAAATGACTGTCAAGGTCCACTATCTGAATAAACGATTTTATTTGATTTGATAGGGACTATTTTTTTTTGTGGTATGGACATTTTGTAACTAGATCGCTACGATCTTATGCTACTACACCGAACACTGCGTGAGCAGAAGGCCTTGCGGGAGCGGAATGAATTGTCACTGCTTAGATTTTACATTGCCTTAACAGGACGACACTGGGGGAAAACTGCCGGAGGGGTTGGAGCAGCTTGCGTTTGTAATACAATAAAATTAGGTTTTGTCTCACATTTTCAGTTCGCTGGAATTTGGTATGAATTTGCCAGATTCCCATCAAATTACCAATCAGGAGAATGCGCTATTAACAATTTTGAACTGACTAATCCAAATACGTTTACACTAAGTAAGACTATAGTCGATAACGAAAGGCTAGTCACAATGAGCGAACCATTCACTATTTCTGCTGATGGCAACGGAGTCCTGTTTGCGAATATGACCTATGAAAATGGAAGTGAGTGTCTGAACTTTTATTCATTTGTAATAAGGTCGGTTCCATGAAAGTACTTTACCATTTGCTGTCTACTCACCTCAGCCACAAACAAATCGCTGCCATAGGCCTCTCCCAAACGCTGTTTTGGAGAGTTGAGGGTTGTCAATACTCGTCACGCTTGGCAGGCGGGTTGGCGAGCCCAGTGCGCCATTATACAAAACGAGAGTACTTGTAAAATAAAACAAACAAGTACGAACTCTATAAACACAACCTTGAACTTAATAGATTGAAAAATACAGAAGGAAGAAAGAATTTTGAGAAACACGACCTTTATAAAGCATATCATAGGTATCCATAGTAATAGGTAATTTTTGTATTACTAACCCGTGATCTGAGATGGTCGAAATAAATATTAATAATAATAATAAAAACTTTAGGTAAGTTTGCCTAAAAAGGTCGTGTTTCCCAAAATTTCAGTTTTTATCATCCTTTATTTGTTCAACGTTTACTGTACTTGAACTCGAGGTACTAACTATATTTAGAGGAACATAGTTTAATTTTTTTTAAGTGAAATAAAAGTGAATGCAATTTTTTTCAGCTTCTGTGAACTTGGACCTGTATATTTTGGCGACGGACCACGATAACTTCGCGCTATTGTACAGCTGTTTGAACTTTGACGAAAACAGGAAACAAGGTAATTACAATTTACATCATTCCCGGCGGCTGACGATGGATGATAGTCGTTATGGCAAGTCGGTGGTCTTCAGTCGGTGGACTTGGAAACACTTGCCCCCGCTGGAGCAGCGTGACAGAGCATGTCCTAATCCCCTTCGATTGAAGGGAGACCCATACCCTTGCTGTGGGATATAATTATGGGTTGATATGAATGAATAATTTAATAAATTTGTTCCGAAGCACAGAAATAATTGAAATCGTTGTTCGTTGTTGTAAGAATAATAGTACTATAATATATTCTTCTCTACCAGAAGAATATATTATGGTAAATGCTTTTTTATTTTTCAGTATTCAGTTGGCAACTAACCAAAAACAGAGGTAGCCTTACTCAATTGGCAATAGAAACGATACAAGAAAAAGTATCAGAAACAAGAGACCTATTTTATGACTACTACCAATACAGCGACCACAGTGTTGATGCTTGTTTCTATTATCCATATTTTGACCCATTACCGGATAGAATTGAACTCCCTGGACCCTGTGATGAGAGGATACAAGGAATGGCAAACTTTAGTCTTAATGCCGTAAGTCGGAGAATTATTTGTTAGCCTTCTGTGATGTTTATGATGTTGTTTTGTTTGTTTGCCCGGTTTTACGAGTTGCTGATATGTTTCGACTTTGGAATTTGTGAAATTTACAATTTATCCAGGGTCCAAGGTTAAATCCTAGTTAATTTACATTGGATATATTGAATTTTTTTGTACGATTCTTTATAAGTTTATGTGGCAGATAGAATAATATAATATATCAGCAATCTGTGAAACCTTAGTGGTTATAATAAATTACAAAAACTGGACGATTCGCCATTTTCTTCGTAACTATTCTTGTAATGTTTTCTTTACTAACAGTCTTATGTAACTAACATGTCACAAGCTGACCAAGAGTATTTTAACGAAATTAAACATTCACAGCTTAGATAACAAGATTACTATGAATTACTAGTTTATGTGTCAAACTACCACACCTGTCCTGGTTTGGTTGGATACCCTCTTCATGAGTTTATTTTCTATTATAGAGAACATACGGATTATCAAAGTCAGTAAAAAAACACTTCCGTACAAAGAATACTCTTAAAACTATCATAATTAGAAATGTGCTCATACATATCAGATAACATGAATTGACTGTTACGCCATATCAGGATTTAGATCAGGGACCAGTCGGTTAACAGTCTGGTTCATTTTCACTAGTAGCCACCAATTTATGGGCTATCTAAATCATAGTTTCTACAACTATCAGTATACGGAACGATGGTACGAAACATACAGTCACCCGACAACATATCAGGTGGGAACATGCCCAAGAACCAGTTACTCAATGCAAACCGCAGAAATCTACCATACATGGTACTCCGAAGTTTTGAACCGCACTGTGAACTTTGACTTTTGACTCGGTATTGTCCCTGATGATGGAGTGTTAACTGCTTACTTCTTTGCCGGTAAATAATGCCTATATCCATCAGCTAATTTCATCATCATAGCTGATAATACTGATTAGCCATTAGAGTTTCGTGTTTTATATCCTAGTATGGTGTATCGCACTTGACAATTTATAATCACGGTGATGAAAATATAGTAATTCAATACTCACTATTCCTAGTATTTTCAAAAGACCTAAAGTTTGATCAATTTTATTAATTTCTCCAACTATCAGTATAGTGGACGGTGGTATGAAACATCCAGTTATCCAACTACATATCAGGAAGGAACTTGCGCTAGAACGATTTACTCTATGCGAACCTTAACGGTCTTCGACACAGAGTATGCTGAAGTGTTAAACGGCAATCTAATCTGGGACTTTGGTTTCGGTAATGTCGGCAATGATAATGGAAGTGGAGTGTTGACTACGTACTTCTTTGGTGGTAAGTAATTTCTTTGTTCATCTCCAACTTCCATCATCAGAGCTGACAATACTGACCAAAGAACAAAGGAGTGACAGCCTATGATACAAATAGCTTAATAAATCAGTCTGAGTCAAATAGTGGTGTACCTATAAACAGCAAAGGAACTAAGTAAGCAGGGTCAAATCAAATATCTTTATTTGTGAATACAAGTAAAGCAAGGTTATAACAATAGTATAAGCGACACCCTGTATCCTATTGCGTTCTCTTATCATTGTTACTTTTGTTTTTTATGAAAATTACTGGTGCAATAAAGAGTTTGTATTGTATTGTATTGTATCCTACCAACATGGCATATAGTATATTTAATTCTAATAATTTATGCATTCTCTTCTCTTCTGACTCGTATCGTATACATGGCCCTGGATACGTTTCCTTTGTTGACTCGTAATGGTTCAAATAACTTGTCTAGTCGTGAAGAAAAACTCGTGAGGAAACTCTCAAGTATTCAAAAGACTTGCGACCTAACCTATGAGGGGTCTAATTAAAACCATTTCTTCAACTATCAGTATAGCGGAAGATGGTTCGAAACCTACAGTTACCCAACGACATATCAGGAAGGAACATGTCCTAGAGTCGATTACTCCAGCACGTCACCAGTACTCTTCAATACTGTGTATTCTGAAGTGGTGAACAGTAGCCTAATCAATGAAATCGGAGTCTCTGTGGTCTCTGATGATGGAAGTGGAATTGTTACGTTCTTTTACGGTGGTAAGTAATTTCATCTCTTCCCATAGTGGTTCGTTTTGCACGGCCCGCAAAATTCAGAATTTCTTAAGTTTTTAACCAATTGCAGCTCAATTTTTCATTGCACATTTATAAGAAAGAATATCTTTATAGTTAGGAATCCCCGCGGGCCGCCGACCGTGCAAAACGAACCACCTTAACTCGATATTGTGCAAATCGTTATTATTGGTGTAGCTCGACTTAACGATTCTATTCGTTTGTATGTGGGCAAACCATAGCTTTTCGTTGGGGCTTGTTTATTGTCACATTCAGTAAGCATTATGTAGGTATGCTTGGCCATTTTGCATTATGTTTAATGGTATCACTTGAATTATCATTTTGTCCATGAGATGAATACATTCCTAAACCAGATTGTCACAAAATTTTGTTAAGGCTATGCCCTCGAAACCTGCGAGGGTTCTTAACACACAAAAAGACAGAAAAATAAAAAAGTTACAACACCAAACACCTATAGAATAACATTACAGTTCACTAATTACTTATATTGAATAATTTCTTTAATTCAACGTATGTAATGTTTATTCAATTCAATTCAATGTATAATTTATTCATATGACTATAAGACGCATGTCCGCTGTAACTGAATGTGTGAGACAAGATTCTATAAATCATTGCCATCACTGATGTGCCATATTTAACGCAATAAAAGAAATCATTTCATTTCATCATCATTTCATATCAAAGTATAATAAGAACTAAAAAAGAACTTCTCCGCTCCCATCATCAAAATGCAAGCACTGATCAGACTACTGTTTACGATACTTCGGGAATTTCGGGATATCCTGTCTCATAGAAATGACATATATACTGGTGCAAGACCTGATACGTAGTTGGAACCTTGGAACTAACTTACACAACGGTGAGAGCATATTGGATAATGAGACAGCGTCAACTGGTCAAATCCTGATATACCATCGAAATAATATTACTACGTATAGAAATGACAGCGCCTTCAAATTGTGGCGCCGCGTTCGGCCGTGCGGGGCGCGCCCCTCCCTGGCCCCGCCCCCAAGCGAGTCATAGAATATGACATTACTACGCAGGGGCGACACTTTGTTTATATTCTGCCTATTGGACATCTAACTGATTATTTTATTTTATTACAATATTTTATTTTACTTAATATAATAATCTTAATAGAAAATAGGTATAATATTAGCTTTATAAGTAGCTACATTACATTATTGTTCTTAACTTAATATTAGTCAAAAATAAACTGAGATTAAATCAAAACTAACTTTATAATGAAGCTATTTATATATTGAAGTATTTTATAATATATGCAATAACTAGGAGACGGTCGCCTGCCAGACAAGAGGAGTTGTGGTAACGTATCTTTACTCCGAAACTTGTTTGCCAGAATTTCATTTGTTCGAAAATGGTTGGTCGTAATTTAAAATGCTGTTTCGTTTTCCATCTTTTTGTTTCTAGAAACTATTTTTTTTACTTAGTAACTTTATCCACATTTACGTATTTTTTACCTACTATATAAAAATATTTTGGAAATAGTTTAAAAATCAATATTTAAATTACATATTATTTTAAAAAAAGAATTATGAAAATCGGTCCAAAATTAAAGGACTAATCGGCGGACCTCCAAAAAAAACAATGAAACATAGAACCTCCTCCTTTTTTGAAGTCGGTTAAAAAAAAAGCTAAAAAAAAATCAGAAATACCTAAATTATATTATAAAATTGACTTACGCTTAGTACACTTACCTACGTATCCCATCTGTACGATTATTTTTGATAATCTATGATTTTCACATAGAAATGGCGGATGCAATCATGATGCAATAGAAAATAATGAAAAAAAAATTGTTTTGGTTGGTTTTACTTAATTTTTTGTATACTTAGCGATGATAGTCACGCCGCTATCTTTCTTTCTTACTGTTGAACGGTTTTTACACGTTTTTATCGAACATGACGGCATTTTTCAACGTTTTTTTTGTCATAAGTCCGAGGATGGCCTCAACGTATGGGGACAAAAAATTTGTTCGCGGTGTCCGTTCTATACGTAGTAATATTATTTCGATGTGATATACTAATTAATTCATGTTTTTTTTGTATCTACGCAATTCTAAATATCACTTGATCGAATGTGAAACGGGTATTAAATATTTAAAAAAAAAACATGTTGTGAGCTAACCTAATGGCCAAGCCACGAACACACCGCTGCGCTGTGAGTAGTAGCTTAGAGCAGGGCGGCGCGCGAAAAACAAAAAGTTGAGGGTACAAAATGAACCAGACCGCGCAGCCGCACCGCTAAGCCAAAAACCGTGGCCGTCGTAAGAGAAATCTGACCTTAATGATTTCTTCAAATATCAGTATAGCGGCCACTGGTTCGAGACGTCCAGTTACCCAACGACGTATCAGGAGGGAACCTGTCCCAGAGTCAGTTACTCCAGCCGATCAGCGACAATCTTCGAGAAAGCGTATTCTGAAGTGATGAACAGTACTTTGATTAGTGACCATGGACTGAGTATGGTGGATTCTGATGATGGAAGTGGAGTGATTGCTGCGCACTTCAATGGTGGTAAGTTTATCGCGTTTCTGCTTCATTTGATATAGGAAGTGCAAATTGATAATACTGGCAAACCATTACACCATTGCAAAGGTGTTCTGGTCTGGGTATGCCCACGAATACTACTAGCTCAAATCTATTTATTTACATAAAACCATGTATCGTATTTTTTTTTGTAAACAAAACCAAAAAAAAATAGTCGCGTGACACTTTAGATACCGATGAAATTGGACTATGAAATTGACTTGGGACCAGAGAAGAATTTCTCTCTACTTTTACTACAAGAGTTGATAATGTTAAGTGCAAGGGAAAACCATCAGAGTACTGTTCAACACTTCGGAATACTTTGGCTCGTAAAATTCTGTAGACCAGCTGTGAACCACTATATACTAACATAGATTTGAAAAGCCTAAGCTAAAACGCTATTTTTCGCCGCGGTGTCCAGGAATTTAGCATTTTTTAGTAGCGTGTCAGCTCAGGCTATAAATTCGTGTTTACTGATATTGTTATGCACCCATTTCTAATAATATAACCCAATACAAGAACGAAGGTGAAGAATAATAATTAAGAGGAAACTCAGACGTTCGAGAATCTCTAAAAAGAGAGATAATAATAATAAATTTAATTAATTACCAGTATGGCGGGCGGTGGTACGAAATGTCTAGGTACCCAACGATATATCAGGACGGTAACTGCCCCAGAGTGAGGTATTCCCTCTACTTCGAAGGTTCAAGAAACTACGACAAATTTTTTTCCGAAGTGGTGAACGGTACTCTCATCAGTACAGTAGGACCAGGTTATGTTGCCCCTGGTCAAGTTGGACAATTAATTACGTGTTATGGTGATGATGGTAAGTAAATTTCATATGGTATCTGCTTAAGACGATATTAAATCACTATCATTTATGAAAAATATTAAATGAAGTGAAAGCAACATAACAGTTTTTAAGCGAAGCTTTGTTTATCTACGGTTCTTAAATAAGTACTTATTGTGTGCAATCTACATGGCCCATAACACAGTGAACGAACATGTACATTGTCCAAAATCAATATTTATAGTTATAATTTCACTTATCTATGTAAAAGTGTTATAATTCTGATAAATATAAATGTGCTCATTCGGCGATTAAAATCATGTTCATGGACATGTTCACTCATATCATAAGTTATCATATCACCCCATGTATATTACCCGATTTTTAAGGGTTTTGAGTCAATTGAAACAAATCTGATACTGTAGCAAATCAAACAGTTAAAACATTTCGACATTTTGTTTTGTAACTAATGTTTTGGTCTCTATTTTCCCAGCCCATTATAGGTATAATAGTTTCGCCCACAGTTTTACCTATGTTTGCCCTAAACAAAAAAAAATCAAAATCAGCTAAACAATTTGCCTTTGACAATATGTTCTGCTTTTGTTATAATGCTATGACCTAGAAAAATAGTTAGAAAATTATCTACAACATCAAACACTATAGTATGACGCTATAGGCACTAGAGTGAAGAGAGATAACACTGCTTACGACTAACGAAGACCTCCGTTCCCATCATCAGTACACAAAGTTAACTCCAATTGAAAGCTCTGATGACTAATGTTCAATACTTCGGAATATCTTGTATCGTAGAATTATGCGGACAAGCTGAGGTAAACCAATCTGGTTTACCTCAGTTTCTTCTTACCCGAAGGTTGCCTTGAAAAAATTGCTGTCAGTAATAAGGCCGCCTGTTTCAAATACACTAAGTATTTTTGTCTGTGTATTGCAAATAAAAGAATATTCTATCTATCTAAGAAGCTAAATGGGGTCAGTTGCTGTTTCGGTCTTCTAAGTCATATTTTCAACTATCAGTACAGCGGACGGTGGTATGAAACATTCAGTTACCCAACCAGATATCAAGAGGGAACTTGCGGTAGAGTGAGTTACACACATTGGTCGTCAGTATTCCAGGAAACATTTTATTCTGAAGTATTGAACAGTACTCTGCTCTTCGCTCTTGGATACACTCAGATCTCATCTACTGATGGAAGTGGAGAACTATCTACACTTTGGCTTGGTCGTAAGTTTTATTATCATCAGTCATCTCGCTCACCCAAATGTTTCCATTGTGAAATTCCTGTTTTTTGCTTAACAAACGATGATACGAAGTCATTTTATTTATATTCAAAAGTTGAATATATGCTTGGAATTTAATCAGAAATTATGATCAATCTAAATTCTAACTTGTAACTAATTTCCGATTTTTATTGTGAATTCCAAGTACCTGCATTCGCTGTGGCGTCAAAAACATTCATTAATAAAACTTTTCATGCATTTATTTAGTATGGTCGTCGTGTCATACATAGGCGATAGCTTCTGTTACGTTACCATCAGAGTTCACCCCGACAAGACACTGGGTAGCAACAGCGAGCCACAACATAGCACAAAAGTATAAGTACTTCTATTTTTATAATTTTGACTACTGTTTATATTTACTTAAACCTTTTTTACAGCTCAAGTCGACTTTACCGTATATGTGTTAGCCACTGACTACACATCCTACTCTCTGGTGTATACCTGCGATAACCTGCCCAATGGGGACAGACTAGGTAAATTTCTTCTTTTAATTAAGAACAGCTACTGAAATTTCCTAAATCAAGTGAAACTCGATTGTAGCGACCTTCGAAAACCCGCCGCTATAATAAGAATTTTACTTTAATTTTGCTCAGATAATATTTTTAAAATTCTAAAAATAATCGAACAGATTATGTCATTATGTGCCAGAAGCTGAGCAGTGAGCGAAGAAAAAATTCTTCAACTTATTTGGGCAAAAACCAGTCTTAACGCTATGTATATTTTTACAGTGGCCAGTTGGAAAATGAGCAGAACAAAAACTCTCAGTGCCGAAGCAAACAATGCTATGAATGCAAAGATCTTGGAAACTCAAGGCCTCATAGAAGATTACTATGTACCAAGCAGTCAAACAGAGGAGGACTGCTTCTATATACCATCAGTGAACGAGACAGCGGCACCGTTGTTCAGAGGAACTTGCAAAGATGTGCCAACAATGACCGACTTTGATATTCAAAATGTAAGTTTAGTAAAATTCTTGATAGTTTTGACCCCACAACGTTGAATTCACGAAAATTGCTAGTACTAATAGTTTGTTTTATTTATGGATTTTTAAACTCAATTTTTTACCTACCAATACCTAATACTATCTAATCAATAATCATATTGCACTATGTAACTACAAAGTTTCATGACGATCGTTACATTAAGAATCTTCTAGCTAAATTATTTCTTGTTAATTCTTTTCTAAGTTTGGATTTAGATGATGTGTTATCAATTGAGGACAGGGCAGTTATTTCAGGTAAAGATTTATCATAAAACTGTTTCCAGTTCCTTGGCGAATGGAACGAAATCGAGAGTTACCCTCGAGACACCAATCGTGGAGAATGTTTCAACACCAACTACTGGTCTTCAGGAAATACTATCAATGCTGTGGACACCGGGATATTTGGAGTGACTGCAGAGATCTTCACTGGAACTGTGCAGGCTAATGCAAATGGTCGTCTAGTTAGGGTTATGTCAAATGGAGATCAAACTATTGAAGAAGGTAAACTCGCCTTTCTAAATAACAATGTTTAAGTTTTATCCCCTTCAAATGTAATTCCTGGCCAAAAAATTTTAAATTGGTTTCATTAATGCAACACTTCTTTTTCCAGAAATCCTGGTCCTTAACACAGATTATAATAATTACGCTTTGCTGTACTCTTGCGAGGATGTCAATATAGAAGATGAAGACTTTAGAAGAAGTAAGTGGTTTGGAAACCGTACAAGTGTATTTACTTCTTTTGCTGACTGTACCAGAATAATCCAAAAACTCAAAATATTAATCATTTTTCCTTTTTTTAGTCTGGAGTGCTAAATACGGCAGGTCTAGAAGTAGCGAGTCCCTGGTGCATGGTCAGGAAGAAATGGATGAAATAATAGCCAGCATTGAAGTCCTAGAACCACAATTTTACTTACCAGCTGACCATAGCGATGATGCCTGTTTCCATTATCCAGAACAGACCGGAGAACAGATCGTATTACCAGGACAGTGTGATGATAATATACCTGTCGTGCCCAACTTCAATGTTGCTGAGGTACCAATGTCATACTATCATCTTTAATTATCCCACAACTTGACATAAACCTCATTTTGTCTGCAACATTCTTAAATTTTTTCCAGCAATTTTTCGGGAAACAACTGGATGTTCCTGCCTTATTTTATATTGCCTTATTTTCGTATATATATATATATATACCTATATTTTATTTATTTGTATAACTTAGATTAGAATCTATTCAAGTTTGTAACGCGCCGGCAACGCGTCCGTATCAGTTAAATGCAAGGAAGATAATCAAAAATCATAACGTTTTCCTGCAAATGCGCGTTACAAGCGACCGCGCGAATATCAATCGTCAGCGAGTGTAAAAACGCGACTGTTTCCTTAAATTTCAAATCGATTTTAATATTCAACTTGTTTTAGTATTCCGGCGAATGGTTCCTCACAGAGAGATATCCTCAACCTTACGAAACTGGCAACTGCACAGGAGCTGAATACACAGTCGATGATGACACTGGTGTTGTTACTGTACTCAATTGGGAAGTTGTTGATGGAGAACTTGAAACTATTGAGGGTTCGGCAGTGTTGATAGAATCAGCTGACGGCGGTGCTAGGTTACGGGTTAGCCTGCCCATCGGTGATACTGAAGGTAAGGCAGTCTACTAATATTGTTAGAATAATCACGAGATAGGCATAGAGTTAAAAGACAAAGGAAGAGTAAAGACGAAATAGGACGAAGAGCCCGTTTTCGTTCAAAGCCAAAGTCAAATATTTTTATTCAAATATATTACAAGCTCTTTGGAATCGACATAATAATATACAATTCAAAACAAATTCCCTAAAGTGTAAAGCTAGCATTAGTCTAAGCTAAAGTTTATAAGTCTGGATCTGTAGACGATTCCCTTGATCTAACGATGATCTTATATCGTCAATCTACTTCTAATCAGCTAACCTTGCCTAATTAAAGAAGAAATAAGAGATAACTTTTAATAAAATGCATGTCTGGTAACGAAGGGTTACACCAACCACTACCCCTTGCTATATCGTCATAGTCGCTCTTACCTATCAGCTAAAAATACTTATTTTACTTTAAATTTAAAAGTCGTGCTCTTATTGGTGTAGCCTCCATTTTTTCTCTCTTCCCCTTGCGAGCTCCTACTAAGAATACTACAATGTTACTTTAATTTTTCAGAAATGACTGAATCTACTCTATACATCTTATCGACAGACTACGTTAGCTATTCGTTAGCGTACTCCTGCGTCAACCTAAATGAAGCTCAAAGAGTCGGTAAGTGTTTTTTTTACTGAGAGTATATGATGTAGATAGTAAATTATAAGCACCTTCATAATTTGATAGAACGAGAAATAGTAACACATAATATATTACTTTGTGGAAAGAAAGTTAAGCGACGACAATCAAAGCTTAAAATCTGCGTACTTCAAGCCCTACAATTTTACTCTTTTTTCAGTGGCCGCATGGAAGTTGAGTCGTGACAGAGTTATGTCAGCCGCTGGGAATAATGCCATTAATCAGCTAATAGATGACAGGGACGAGCTACATCAACCCTTCTTCATTTCTATTGAACAAGATGAGGAATGTCCCGTGCCAAGTTCTAGTATAATATTTAGGAGTAGTATTATTATCTTATTACTGTGTTTAGCCTTCAAGAAACTTTTTTAAATTATTGTAGTCTGTGACATTGCGTAACCGAGTATCTTAGGCTTGTTGACGGTCAGAACGGCCTATTCTCGTAACAAAAACTATTAAAACCTAGTATCAATGTCAAGAGTTATCTTGCTCATACAAAAAAATTATTACGTGAATACATAAGCAGGTCTCGGTGGCCAGTAAATTCTGGGATATGCAACTTATGCACGTATTTGTCCACCAGCAGCCTCGGAATATTGTGTAGGGGGCATCCGCGGTTGGACTGCTAAGTGCGTTGTCCCTGATAGTATAGATTCCACTTTATTTACTGTTTACCTATACAGCAAAAATTAAGTGGATATTTAGTAGAGACCATAGGACGTGATATAAAAATGTAATTTTGTTATGAGTACACGGTTATACAATGTCACAAGAGATTATGTAAATAAGTTAATTTATAAAATTTATTACATTTTACATTTATAAATTTGTTTTTTTTTTTTAATCTTCCTTTTTTTCTTTGGGTCTGGTGGTTACAGTTCAGTGCGTTCAAACAAGGATTATATATTTCTTTTGTAGTCCGATTCTTGATAAGCTATACATTGTCCGTTCAAATTTGAACCTTACGCTGTAGACATGGATTCAAAATCAAAAGAATGTAGTTATTCTATCAGGTTAAAAGTCTATGCAGACGAAGGAATTTCTCTGCCGACTTTTCCACTAAATAGAGCGTTTACAACTAAAAATGAAAAAGCAAATTAATCCTTATCCTTACTTCCTTACTAATATTTTATATGAAAAAGTGAGTTTGTTTGTGTGTTATTCCTTCACGGCTTGACTAAGCAGCCGATCATTATGAAAAATTGCATACATATTGTTAGGGGTACAGAGCCCAACATACTTTTTATCCCGTGGAAGTATGTCGTTCCAATGGGAAAATATTTCTTTTACTATAGAAGGTGCTGTATCGGCCAACAGATGGCACCACTAGTCGCGCTATGGGTTTTGTTGTCAAACGAGATCTATGTCATAAAATTAACGCGAGCGAAGCCGCGGGAAAAAGCTAGTGTTAAAATAAGACTAATGATTACAAATTTAACAATTTTATTATCAAAGTCAACACCAGAAACCTATTTTACATCGTAAACTGATATGCTCGGCAAACGAATCGGCCGACTAACGCAGGCAATACCTTTTACACCGCATTCACTGTCACTTATAATAACTATAATTAATAATTAACAGTATTGAAAGATGCTTTTGAGCATTTATAATTTGATTCCATGTTCACTGTCTGTAAAAAAACTAAATAAAAATATAAGTCTTTAGCGATTGTGACTGGAGGCCGCATGCAAACGGAAACATTAAATAATTATGCTAAAAAAATAATATAGATTTGATCTACAAATAGGCTAGTTGCCGTAAAATATGTAATTAGTCCGTCTTTTAGATTATTCAAAAATAAGGGCTACTAATTTTTTCATTTGTAAATTAGACCAAAAATGACAGATATAAGCCCATTAAAGTTACGTGTGACTGTGTGCATTTTTTCGCACGAAGTGACGTCAAAGGCCCCTACTCCTAAATTTTTATGCCTTGTATCTTTATTTTTTGTTTAATCGAAAAAAGAAAAAATACATGTCCAATATTTTTTTATAATCTAAAATACGGACTAAATATAATGTAATTATTTTGACCCTGGAAACAACTCTATTATTACATATCTACCATTATGCAGTGGCGAACAAAGCATATTCCTTGTGCTGTATCCAGTTTATAAAAGATACTGTGTAAATAGATGTTTGGTTGTGGTTGTGCGACATGGGTTTCAATATAAAATCGTACCGCGTCAAATCTCAGTGATATTTTGCAACGGAATGTTCGAGTCATCATTGACCGATTGCCATGAAATTTTGCATTATAAATCGGATGAATTCAATTTTTTCATTTCTAATGTTAGTTTTAGTGTTATCTTAATTAATCATAATTGTAAGTGTGTATTTGTATAAAGATTTTACGACATTGTTTAAAAATTTAATTAAATGTAAAGTATACTTAATGCTACATCTATTCGTATGTACTTGATTTTAAATAAAATGTAATTAGATCTCTATCAAATATTATTAATATCTCTTATTTGATAGAGAAAAGATTAACTAGTCTTCTTTATTGTATTGAAATAGTATAATTATTATAATATGTTAATGATTGATAAGTATTACACACAGTGTACATGGAAACAATGAGTGCAGTTTGATTGAATAAATATTGAGCCGTATAAGGCAGTGCTTTAACGAACTTACATTGGCCGACGCTGGTGTACTTATACTACTTGACACAAGAATTGATCGACAAATCGTAAGAATACTGTGAAAATTAAGCTAGTTTTACCGATTCGGTTTTTAACAAAGCATCGGTTATTATGCAATCTAATAATACACTAAAAATTATTTCCACTGGACTAATTGGCGAGTTGCACAAACTATTATGTTACATTGACTCTGTATTGACGCCTATTGACGTCAAAAATTAGTTAAAATGCAGATCGTTTAATGTTAATATCCATACTAACATTATAAATGTGAAAGTGTGTTTGTTTGTCCTCCCTTCACGTCGACAGTAATAAACGGATTGATATGATTTTTTTATTGAGGATAGATTAAGGTCTGGAGTGTGACATAGGCTACTTTTTTCCCCACGGGATAAAGAGATTCCCATGGGAACAATTATTGACATTTTCCCTTGACCACGCGGGCGGAGCCGCGGGTAACAGCTAGTTTTTTTTTTCATTCCATTTATCCACGTTCGTATTGGGCTGGTATTGATATCATCATCTCAGCCACAAGAAGTCCACTGCTGGACATAGAATTTATAAATTAAATAATAGATTAGAATATTCTGACGGCGATTAACTAGCAGTGAAGTAAAAGCTTAAGAATGTGAAAGTAGTGACAAAATAAAACGTAAAAAATATTACGAGCTACTCAAATTCAAATATTGTAAAGCTCAAACATTATTGTAATATAACTTTACTGGAAATTATTAGAAATACATAATAACCAAATTGCAATAATCTATTTAAATACGTTTTTAATAATATTGGTAACTTTTATAAACAGATATTTTAAATGCCAAGTGTCTTGTTCGGTACCATAAAGTGCCACACGTTAAAACATTATATTACAAAATGTTAAATAACATTTAAAACTGGTGTAGACACTAAAAGGGGCCATTTATGAAATACGTCACACCTCAAGAAAGGAGGTCATCAAAATGTGTGACGAAATTTGATAAAAAGGGGGTTTTCTGTGACAAGAAGGTGTAAAAACGTCACGAAACTTGTGTGACGTAATTTACAAGTGGCCCTTAAATAAAACATAATTAAATATATACAATTTATTTTTATTAAAAAAAATCATTAACATCAAGGTGATGTATCGAAATAAAAATTTGTTCTAAGGGAAAAAAATAAAAACTAAATAATTATTAATGCAACATAATTGGTACCTAAGCCGTCGCTCCACGCGTACGCATCATTTGAGGCCTGTGTTTATAGTGAAATATATCAGTTTCCGTCGATATTGTAAAGATACCAACACGTGATCGCACTGCGGAATACACACCGCGCGTTATTTTCGCAATCCTATGACATTTGAACTGTCTTTAACGCGTTGTCCCGATCAATTCCTATTATGTATGAGTGAGACGGCGATTGAGTTTGAATCTTTTGAAGGGAGGACACAGCGGATAATCCGCTCAATTCGGAGCAGCCCGTCTGGGGGAGGACCTCCACCTTACAGAAGATCGTAGCCAAATAGCATTGGTCTCGGCCATGTTGTGTTCCTACGGTGAGTAAGGTCTCCAGAGCTCCACTTGGGGGGGTTGGGAGGGTTGTCAACGTGTGAGTGATACCCCCGGTATTGCAAGTGTCTATAGGCTACGGTGATGCTTACCGTCAGGCGGACCGTATACTTGTTTGCCAACTTAAACTGTTTTTGTCACGAGAATATAGTAGGGGGGGGGGGGGGGGGGGGGGAATTGTGTATGAGCTGTCTAAAGCCCGCTGTTAGACCTAGCGCGCACAACGATTTTTTGAAGTTGGTACGTGCTAAGTTTTAAATGTAGGTACGGATTTTAAATCGCTAGATAAAACGCGCGGTAATATACCACAGTGCAGTCACGCGCTAAACTTTTGCAATAAAGACCTTAACAAACCACTCGGCTCTTAGGCCTGAATAACTCCTAAGAGCTGAGTGGTTCGTTTTCTTAATATTGTTGGTGATACTTCATAACATAACTAGGTACTGATGCTGAAAAAATATTCCAACATTCATCGTAGGTACAACCTTTATGTCCATATTTCAGTTTCGTTTTGTTGTTCAGACTTATTTTTTAATTTTTCTTTATTGCACGATTGAAAAGTACAATTGGCGGACTTAATGTATTGTCTTTTTTGTCTTTTTGTGCAAAAGCAACAAAGACATAGCTTGAGACAATGTTGAATTTAAATTTGTTTTAGAAACTGACTGTTAAATGATTAAAAGTGTGTACTGGTGCTAATTCTGTTGTACATTTAACTAGACGAAACTAATTTTGACAGGACCAAAGGTGTTGTTGTCCCCCTTGGTTTACGTGACAAGGATAGCAACACTTCTAGTCCTGTCAAAATTAGTTTAGTCTAAATGTACAACAGAATTAGCACCATTATGTAGTATCATCAACAATTTAATAAATCTAGAATACGACTTAATTCTATAATTTACAATATGGAGTCGCAAATCCATGCTTTAAGCCACGTTTATACAGTAAGATATCTCCTTAGTTTTAATACAATTCTCCCACTAAAGTACAAATTGCATAATATTGTCTTAGAAAAATATCCGATCGCTAGAAGGCGTTACAGCATCAAGATTTTTTTTTGGTGCATTCCCAGTAGTTCCGGTGGAGTAATCCCATGGGACTACTGGTATTTTCCCAGAGGTTCAGGAACAATTGGACTACATGGTCGGCATTTTTTGTTTTGAAAAACCAGTGGAAACTTGAGATTAAATTTCCCAATAGTCAAGTTAATGGATCCTCTGGGGGGGGGGGGGGAATAGCGGTGGTACCATCATGGGACCTCCACTGGCACTACTACGAATACACCATTTTTTTATAATTAGCAAGAATGCAAACAGTTCTGTTGCTAACTGGCCACTGTCACATCAGTAGTTCCAGTTAGGGCAGTTTCACACGACGAGTTGCGCCTACATACCTAGCGGTAAATCATACATTTGTAAATTGGTGCCTGATACAACTTTGTTCAAAGAAAACTTAGCACTATGCGGCAGTCAACAAAGAAATGTTGAAATATTTTAAATTGTGTCGCTTAGTTCAGTCGCCAATCTCTCACAATCTTAAATTCATTTTGTTTTTTTAATTTGACATAGGTACAGGAACTATGTAATTGAGATTGGATAAAAAAAAATACATTTGAAAAAAAATTGTATTGGCCTCTACCGCGCCGTTGTCGTGTGAAACAACCCTTTTTATTGCATCGAGTATATTTAGAGCAGCCCTAAAGATGCTAATTCGGTCTATTAATTATTGTACTAAGTACTATAATCGATTAAACTACGTATAGACCACAATGCAATTTCAGTTTGCCAGTCGAATACAAGCACATAGGCAATGTCACAGCATAAAAATATACATTACAAAACAGAACTCGTAATTGCTATACTCAACACAGGAAATAAATATTCGAGGATGTGGTTTCTAAATAATCAAAATGTCTAAATATTCAATAAAACTATTCACTTGAATTTTAAGTAAAACTATGCTTACATTTCTTTAATAGTATGTCCCATTACTGGGCAGGTCTCCCCTTCCCATGCTTAGTATTAACATAATATTTTTTAAGTACAGTCAGCAACATAAATATCACTTTAGCACCTTGTCACCATAACATTGTTGACATGTTCACATGTTCACAAGTCATAATTAATTAAAATAGTATACAAAAGTGACAAGGTACAGTAACAACATATTTATGCCGATTGTACAAAGACTTTAACCTTAATATTTATTTCCTCTGCTGTGGTCGCATGTACTTTGCAAAACAATGTCTCCTACAATCAAAGTGTGAAGATACTCAGGTGTGAGTGTGAGTGAAGACATCAGCGCTTATTACCAGAGAAACTCTGCTTCTGCCTTTAACTATTGCTTCTGTCTTTAGGACTTGTCAGCACATAGGGCTCTCACACATAGATGCGAATTCGCATCGCAAATACCTGCGAGCTCGCGCATCGCATTTCGATATTAAAAGCGATGTGCTCGCAGATACTTGCGACGCGATGCGTATTCGCAGTTATGTGTTAGAGCTCTTATCATCAGACAAAGTGGTAGTTTAGTTTTAGTGCCATTACACATTAAATATGGCACCTATAGTTTGAGGAAAATACATAAATAAATGCAAGAAAAATGCATATTTTGTAAAAAAAAAAAAATGCATTAATAGACATTTCAAAAGAATTTTTGTATTATAGCTCATTTGTAAGAAGAGTGAAATAATAAATAAAACTATTTATTTTTTTGTTACATACTTAATTTTAACTCGGTGAACGTGAGTCATAGTCAGTTTCCGAAACGCATTTCAGTATCTTGCCTGGTAAAATAAACAGCATGTTAAATTAACCCATATATGGTTGGCGGTGAGAGCCTTAAGGTGCCTCCTTCACCGGGAGCATTCGCGTGTAATCTAACGCTCAGATTCGAGCATCACAGCAGTGAGGGAGGCGAACGCTCATCAGACAGAGAGGTAGTATTGTAATGTAATTCTCAAAGTCGAATCTAAAATGTTACATTACGCGCGCATGCTCGCAATGAAAGAGCACCTTTACACTCCTGCAATTGCACGGTATCATGGCAAAAGACCGCGGCCAGTATGGCTACTTTGTCCATTAAAAAAAAAACTTATATTATCAACACATACCTTTTTAAGTATATAAAATATAGCTTAAATATACAATGAATTATATCAATCTTCAAACAAATTTGCTAACTGAGACTTTACATTAAAATTATATTATATTTATATTTATTATGTAATAACAAATTCCTTCTTTACCCGACAGTGTATAATGGACTAAACTATTTATTGGACATTATGCATAATTCCCGGGCATTGTGAAAACTGGACAATGTGATTTAAGCGTCTGTTTCACCACTTGCTGCATGGAGGGGGTGCCAAGTATTCAAACTGCCGAAATAGATGGACTGCATAGCCATTGATCAACATACAAGAACCGCTCTTGCAGTCAAAGTCAACAGCTTGAAGCTTTGACCGCACGGCTGTAGTTCACTATGCAGTTGCAGATTGAAGCAGTTCATCCTGACTGCATCAAGCAGTCCGTGTCCTTATTGTGTGTGGTCATCATTGGTAAAAATATTTTAACAAATGCTGAGCGATCATTAAACTTAGCCGTGTCACAAAATCCAGGGACCTTACCACGAGACGTCTTATAACGAAAAAGAGATTGCTAGAGTATGTGGAATTAAAATGCATTTGTTAGCTGTAAGTGAGATGCCGCCTTACATTATATCTAGCGCCATCTCATTCACTCACTCGTTTTTGCTATAAGTCGTGATGGTAGGGAGACAAGGCAAGTATACTGTGGTCCACAATATTACTAAGTTATATAAAAATGACTATGTCATAATAATTTCCACGATCGGATCAATACATTATTATGAATAAAAATTGTGATAAAACAAGTTGTTCTTTATATTATCGGGACTTCAACGCGCATACAAACTTGAGTTTAACATCATGACAAATAATTATGGCTCAGTGGAAAAGAAACCGACTCTTAAATGACTGACCAGTCCTTCAAATCCTGTATCAATAAATTCGAGTTTTCGGATATATTTTAATTCACTTGTTTGGTGAAAGAAAACATCGTGAGGTACGTAGCATTTTCAAGAAATTGACTCCATCAATGCAAATTGGACCTATATAAAGGTGGCGGTTCGCGACACCGCCGAGACTGCGACCGTCACTTGAAGTTAGGCAATGTTTAAGTGACAGTTTTCGAGCGAGACAGAGACGCAAGACAGAACTTTTCGCTGGTTTGTGTCGCGGTCTCCTGTCTCTGAGGTACAGTGAACCGCCACGCTAGGAATAACGCTAAACGCTAACGGAATGATGCTAGGAAATTGTGACATTATCTCTATGGTGATCACAAACACGGGGAGAACGTTCCTTGTAATAGTTAAGTCTGTGGAATCTCACTCGGCAGTATAGGTATTCTCGACCAAATCGTAAATCTCTTTTCATACTAGCCTCTCGATAGGTTCGCAAGCTAAAACCGGCTTAGATGCAACGTTTTCGATAGGCAACGATATTACGGAATAAGTATACTGTCACAACAAATAAGTTTCAATTTCACTTGACTCTTTGTGAGTGTTCGTAGTACTATTAAGACCCTGTACACGTGGACGCGCGTTGGCTTCGCGTTTCGTGCTACATTGGCCTCACGATGTAATGATTGCAACTCCGTTATGGATAATAAAATGCAACTAAACCACGCGGCGAATTCGCCCTTTCTCGTCTATATATTGTCTTGTACGCGTTAAAGTCCCAAAAACATAAGTATGTGTTCAAAACTCCATAGTTTAAAATATTCATTTTATACCTTACAAGTGACACCCTCTTGTTAAAATGGCGGGTCATAAGCGACCCCCATTTATAATGGGGCATCGGTGTTTTCGTATCATTGGCATAGTAAGTTGAAGTACGAATGCGCATAGGCCATGGGCTGCACGTCGGGGTGCGGCTGGAAAAAAGAAATACAATTATTAATTGATTTAATTAAATAGCATTTGACAGTCTGTTGGTAAAAGATGTGTTCTATTTAGGGTTTGAGTCCCGTGACTTTTCTATTCAGACTATTCAGAGTACAAGATTTTATGTGAAAAGTCACATTATCATTTTGTACTCTTTGAATATTCACAGATTATCGCAGATTTAAGACTAAAAAGTTTTAAATCTGCCCGTTTTCTGTGAATCACTTTTGTATGTATTAAAAAAATTAAAAAAAATACATAAAATTAGGCTTGCTTGAATCCTTAAATTGGAACAAACCAGGAATTGAGTACAATTATAAACTCTCTCCTAAACGTATCCAGTATTTCCTGCATTGAACTTCTTGTGTGTGATAAATTACTCTATTTTGTTATATAGTTTAATAAATGCTGGACTTCTAGCCAGAGGTAAAAATAGGCTGGTATATAATACTCACCACTGCTTCATACATAGTAAATTTAGGCGTTAAATCATTTCCTTTCATTGTGATAAAGGCACCCATGTTACCCATCATATCACTGTAACAAAAGTATATTTATATAAAATAATAATAATGAAGAAGCAAATTTTTAATATTAAAAAGTAAATAGTACGTTACCTATATTCTTTCATTTTAAATATTATACAAATGTTTAAAAAAAATACTAATATTTTTTTTGTGAAACTTGTTTAATTAACTAGTTTAATTTCGCTTATTATTTTGCACTTTATTTTATTTTAAAATTTTTGGAACTTACGTCTAACAATTTAACAAAATTTTTATGAGTTTAAAAAAATGGACAATTACAAATTCACTAGCTAAGTTTTGCTTAGTTTGGAACTAGATGGCGCTGTTTGGTTCGCCCAAGAATAATTTGTATCTAATATTTTATTTAAATTTGACAAAAAAATATTAAAAATTATCCAAGTACTAACCAGTAGTTGGGAGCAGAGAAAACTGTAATGCATTTCCCATCGTGTGCTACCTCATAACCTTCGTTCTTGACCTCGTGGCTCCTAATGACGTAATCGAGGCCATTTCGTTGTAGGAAGGTGTTCGTGACGTCAGGTCCGAACTGGCAACCCACACCGCGCTTCGACGGCGATCGGCCTAACATCGGCTGGGGGTCCGACCATAGGAGCTCGCACATAATTCCTGAAATGATAAATAGCAGTCAGCATCCCTATCCTAGCGACCATGACGCAATACGTCACCCGTTTCATAAGTTTGCGTTCACGGAGCGAAGTGAACTGAAGCAGATCAAGAATTGACCAATCATATAAAATAATAATAATATACCGGGAATTAACGCGACCATACCTTGATATTGCCTAACGTTTCGACCAGCCCCCTTACTCTTGAAGATAATTCCGCTCGATCGCCATTGGATTGTTACTTTTAGGTTTCTCTCTCTTTACAACTAGACTAGCGCTAACTAAATACTAAACTAAATGAAATCGGATTGTATGCTAACCAAATAGTTAGTAAAGTATAAAATTTCAAGGGTACGAATTAAGATTTGCTGATAATTTTGCATTTGAAATTATACAGAATTGAAATTAAAATCGCGATTGCTATGCAGAGTAACCTAGCAGGTGGCACCGTTATAATAATGCAACGCGAAAGTTTAAAAGTTATTATGACCAATCATAGTCTAAAAAAAACTCCACTCCCACATAATTTTAATTTAGAGCGTTTACCACTGATGCATAAGCTGCAAATTTGCGTCGAGCGACTCACTCACTAGTATGAAGCTGGTAGCGCGTCGCGGTCGCTAAGATCAGAAAACTACCCTTAGATTATTTTGATGGCAGACTATATGCTATCTCTGATGCTAGGGGCGCAAGATCACCCAAAAAATTAGGTCTCTGCCAGTATCTAGTCGGTCCAGTGGTTACGAAAATAAGCAAACAAACAACTTTATTCTTCCAGGAAACAGTGTCGTGTTCCATGGAATCCCTTATAATTACATTACAGGTTTGCCAACCTCTTCCGTAAAAAAACTACACACGAAGTGAAAGAAGATCATTATAAATTTAAATAACTCACCGTCTTCAGGTGGTTGCTTGTTCCTATCGACTTTTCTTATATCATCTAACGTCACATCATCCCTTGAGAACAGACCACCGTGCATCACAATCACCCTGTTGTTGATGCAATGCGCTAATGGCAGCCAGTTGTACACCTCGGTGAACAAATCTGCCATTTGGGATGTGTACTTTGAGGACACTTCACCTCTGAACCCGTACATGCGGTTCATATCTACGGTTTCATGGTTTCCTGTAAAATATATAGGAATATTAAAATGTATTTATAAAATGGAGTCAAAATTTGTTTTACATTATCTTGGGTACTCGGCGCCGGATTTCTCCTAGGATCCCTGACTAGGAGTCCTAGTCCCAATGATGGGACTTGCAACTCAAAACACGAACAAATACAATATCGCATATTATTATATTATATTGATATCGGCGCAAAGTATTATATACTTCGCGATATCCGCCGCCGGCCGCAACCGGAAGATAAGCCGACCAACGCTCTGGGCGTGGAACTTGATACTTGAGCGAAACCCGCGACGCTTTACCTCTACCCACAGTGGCAGCGAATACCGCTCAGATTTGAATAGGATTTTTAAAAAAAAAAATTTTTTTAACCCCTCTTTGTCAGCCTTGAGACTTTAAATGAAATGCGAGTATGATTAAACAAGTTTTAGTAGTGTATGAATGTTGGTATTACAAGAATTAAAAATAAATATGTTATCTATCATACTAATTAAATTTCGTCATGATTATGATCTTTGATAAAAAATAAACTTAATTAAGATAGCGATAATAGCCTATCGTTTATTCAGAGTATGACAGGCACATTCTAGTCAAAGTGTACTTAAAATAATAAATTCTAATCTATAAGCTACCACCATTTCGGAAACAAAAATTTTGAGTAATGGTCTATTTAGTCTTACCCTACGTTATTCTTTTCTAGCTGCCTAGTCCATACAAGAATTCAATACTCTAGGCATTGCGTTGAAAAGATTCGCTTTCAGCTATAAGGCCGATTGGTTGAGATTACACTGGTCTGTAAGCTTATGTATGCTGTGTCCTACTGTTGTGTATTGCAAATAAAGCATATTCTATCTATTTTTTTTTATTTTTATACCACAAAGTTGGCAACCAAGCATACGGCCCGGCTGATGTTAAGCATCACCGTAGCCTATAGACGCTTGTAATACCGTGGGTATCACTCACGCGTTGCCAACCCTCCCAACCCCCCCAAGTGGAGCTCTGGAGACCTTACTCACCGTAGGAACACAACATGGCCGAGACCAATGCTATTTGGCTACGATATTCTGTAGGGTGGCGGTCCTTCCCCAGACGGGCTGCTCCGATTTGAGCGGATTATCCGCTGTGCCCTACCTCTGTTTAAATAATATGATGAAATTCTTACCTCTGGACATATAGAAGTGATTGGGTAACAGCAATTTGAAGCTGAATAACACGAAAATGCATTCAACACTAAATGATCCTCTATCAACAAAGTCCCCATTGAATAAATATGGATTTTTCTCAGAGGGCAGTCCGTTGATCTGGAATATGTTCATCAGGTCGTAATACTGCCCGTGGATGTCACCACAGACTGTAAATTTCTCCTCGTCTGGTACTTTTATGTCTACTAGTGATGGTTGGGTCTGGAGGTACGCTTTGACGTCAATAAGGATCTGTTGAAAAAAATTAATCGTTCATAAAACAGTCTGAAAATTAAAATTTCTTTATTCTATGAAAGGCTTTCGCGGGCACTTAAACTTAAACATGTCTTCTCTTCAAAACATTGAGGGTGTAGGAAGATTATTTTTCGATACAATGATCCGTTTCGGAATTATTTACATTTATCGTGTCAAATTTCGTTATGCACAGTGGTCGGTAGTTATTTGACGGACATTGTGCAAATAGACTAAGTAATTGACGGTAAAATGTGCAAAATAAGATCTAGCCATTTTGTATCACTTGGTTGTTATAGATTTATAACAAAGAGAGATTATTTTTAAGGTTTAAATTCAATTTTAGATCATGTAAAATAGCGTAAGAAATCTACATTATTGTCAGTAACTTCATATACGAACCTTGAATGCGTATTTCCTATGTAACCTCTTCTGCTGTTTATAAAACTCCATCAGCTCTGTAATGAACTTCATCGTCACCTTCCCGTCTTCCAGAGCCGGGCCCTCATATTCATCTTCGATGGCTGGAAACAAGAAGAAAAATTACTTGTATTAAAAACCATTATGAAATCTTTATATTAAGTACCAACTGTCTTCTGTAAGTCCAGGACCAGACCGTAACCGGTTGGGATACATGCCAGACCCCCTGGACCTACAGTAAATTGTAGTACAGAGCTTCCTTTTAGAATGCGTGTCCCCCAGTGGATATGAAAAATTTTTGTTTATACAAAATGGGTCCAGTAGTTTCAGAGCCTATTCATTTCAAACAAACAAACAATCAAATCTTTCCTCTTTATAATATTTGTATAGAAAACTAGCACTTACCCCCACTTCGCCCGAATTTTAAATAGCCTATATTTTTGAAATTGGTTCAGTAATTTTTGAGTTTTCATGTTACAAATACACAAATCTTTGCTCTTTTTAATATTAGTGTACAGGGATGAGATAATAAATCTGATTTAAATTTAAAATAAATCAGATTAAAGTTAAAAAAAATAAAAAATATCACGATTTTTATCAACCCTGTTAGTGTAGAATTATTATAGATTAAAATTTGAAAAGCATGATTTGTTTTTTCTCTATCATATTACCTATATATTTTTCTGTTTCATTACGAAAATTAACTCCAAATGTTTTTAACCCAAGTTAGAGTTTGCTAGTTTTTATACAAATAGTGCCTTCTGACACAGAAATCCATGGGGCAAAACATAGATCACATACCATCGTCATCTTCAGTTTTTCGACGTATTATTCTTCTACGACGGAAACAACACATTTTAAATGACCACGACAGAACAATATTGAAAAGCAACTATAGATTCAGATTATATTAATTTATCAAACAACAAAACTTATCATGTTTTTATCATTAACATTTTTGAAGCCTGTATTAATCTATTCCTGATTGGTTAATGCACTGCTTTATTTTTAATTCTATTGTTCATATGCCAAAAATAAGATAATTTTTCTGTAAATGACCCAACAACATCTGATCCTAAATAGTCAAACTCATTACTGATATAATAAAATTTTGTTTTCGGAGTGGTAGAGAATTATTGCAACAGGCTAGCTCTTATTGCTCGTTTCTGGGCTGTATTCACGGATAACTTATGAGTAAATCCTCAAGTGGGACAGACCCATAGTCACCATCGTCATTAGGCCATGCCTAGATGTATTAATCTATTATATAAATACTAATGAAAACTTCTTTAGCGTGGCACTTTTTTTAGATGGGTAAAAAATGTTTAACTCGCGTCAGATCCGTAGCCTGATCGAAAAAGCGTAAGATTCCCTAACCATTCCAAAATATTCAAAAATGCACAACATTGAAGTTTAAGTTTTCACTTTGTGTGTGAAAAGTGAAAACTTTCATCCTTTTTTAGGGTACCGTAGTAAACTACAAGGAACCCTTATAGTTTCGCCATGTCTGTCTGTCCATCTGTCCGTCCGCGGTCTAGCGCCTAGACGCTTGATGCCAGAAAGCTGTAATTTGGTATGTATACTCATATTAACAATGCTAACAAAGTGGTAGGACAAAATTTTTAAAAATATTTTTGGGCGCCTACAGGTAAAGTGGTAATGAAATTTTTTTTTCGCACCAACCCCATCTTGTGCGGTATTGTTGGATAGGTCTCTTAAAAACACTACTACCATTAATTTTATTATCCCTTAGATCTATCTATATGTTAATGTTTTATATTATTATATACTTACTCATTGCATCTAAATTGATGGTGTCTGCAATAACAACTTCCTTCTTGTCAACAGAAATGGCTTTTTCAAATGCTATTTTTTTTACTATCTTATTGCATTCCGTAAATTTCATTTTAGCATCTTGATCGTTTGGTCTAACTTTGGTTACCTGAAACATAGCGTATTTTTATAAAGAAACATTATACCTAATGCTCAATTATAAATATGTATGAGTGAATATTTGTGTAGATTTTTTTACTCAATCGTAATTTCAATTGAATTCGATACAAAGCCAAATTAAAACAATACATTTACGTGAAAATATATAGTGGTTCTTTTAATTTGAAGTTTATCTCTTTCTTTTATTTGTAATTTGCTGTTTCCGAAATGGTGGTAGTTTTTATACAACAATACATATTTTATATAATTACAATTAATTATTTAATGATAAAGATATATTTGAATAGAGAAAATGCCTGTGAAGGCCTATCTCTGAAGAAACAATTTGATTTTAATTTTGAAAATACAGAAATTTTTGTTGAATTATACATTTTTAAGTTTATTCAAAAACACCATGCTTTTATATACAGCATACTATAAATAAATACCACACTATTTAAATTGCATTTTTTTTTTCTTTAAATTACCTACTAATTGTACAGTATATATAAGGAAACATTTATGAGTAGTATGCCAGTTGAGTTGCATCACACAAGTAGGTACTACAACGGGAAATTTCTAAAAATACCACATGAGGATTAAAATATTCCATAAAATACTCTGTAAAGTACTTACATATTCAAAATCCTTAAGCGCTAATTTGTACTTCCCTAGCGACATGTGAGCGGCGGCTCGTCTGTAGTACGCCTTCGTATAACCCTTGTCAAGCTCAATCGCCTTGGAGGCATCCGTCTCCGCGTACCCAAAGTTCTCCAGTCGAAGGTTAGCTATACTCCTATTCGCGAAGTACACAGCATTCTTAGAGTTTTTCTCAATAGCCTTTGTGTACAAATCAATCGCGCTAATATAATTTTGCTCTGAAAATTTTGAGGTTATGTCATCAATAAATTACCTAAAATTCACGATCGACATATATAATCTTCAAAATATAATTTCATATCAAATAGTCGCACTAAGCGTTAGGTAAACCGACAAAAACTTACTTTTAAAAAATTCATTTGCTTCATTTTTCAACTTTTCCGCTGCATCCATATCCTCCTGAGATACGGGCCCCGTGATCTCTTCGTTACTAGCCATTATTACGAGTTAATAAATTTGAAATTAAATATTTTCGAATTGAAAAAGGACTTAAATCATATGAGATTTTAACACATCCATTTACATGGTCCGCACGCAATTCATGAAAAATGAATTGAATAAAATATAAATTGATTGACAGGACCTCGACAGGACAGACAGACACTAATGTATGGGGTTGTGAAATGAATGAATGACTTGCTGGCTGACTTTTCCACAGATGTCTTGATTTGAATGAATGAATGATTTTTCCAGAGATACCAATCTAAAAAATTTAAGGTCTATTTATATATATAACGTGTAGATAAGGTCTATAATTATACATTGGTCTCGGTCATGTTGTGTTCCTAAGGTGAGTAAAATCTCCACTTTTTGGAAAAAATACAAGTCACTTTTTGTCTAGTGTACCAAATACTATAGAAACTCTACCAAGTTAATACGCACAGCTCTTGACGTTTCTCATACAATGACTTGGCAACCTCCGAAATAGCGACATCTGTCGGCACGAGGTGAACATTTTGCATACAAGACGCACAAAAGTTTTGAAATCGTTTACCTCATGCCGCCCTCATGCCGTAGGGGCGCTAAGTGCTAGCTTGCCCGAATTCTTCCGAAGCTGTGCGTATTAACTCGGTAGAGTTTCTATTTGAGTAGTATTTTAGTATTATCATAGTATTTGAGTGTACTACGTGCGTAATCAACAATCAGAATATATGACGATTCACAAGTTAGTTAGTTACATCACGGGATAAAAATTGCGCAAAACATAATCTGCACAATAGCGTTGCTTCGTTTTTCATTTGATACTGGCTAAATAACAAAGAATAAGTATCCAGAAGCCATAACAAAAAAATATTTTAATAGTTCATTAAGTTCATTTGAATTTTCCCGCGGAAACCATAATATAAAATTTAATAGTAATGAATAATATTTTAGGATAAACAAGGGGCGGACGAAAGGCAGACAATGCAGACATCATTCAGTAGGTTTCATTAAGTAGATAGGTATTCAATAAAATCCCGTACATTTATAATAACTTTAATAAGCAATAGAACAAACATTGTTTATCAAAAAATAATTTATGAAGGTACAATCTGCGTAAGCATTTTCACCACAGTTTTCTTGTCGAGTTTACACTTGGAATACAGCGAGTGGCAATCTGTGTCTAGTGATCTTCCAGCCGATACAGCTTCAAACATCATTGTTCCGTCCAGCATACGACGTATCAGGGAATTGCTGAAACAATAATTATAATATTATAGGTGTGGTAGAGCAACGTTGATATGAATTCGCGCGACCAATACAACCCTACTTGCAACAGCAGTAGAAATTTAATTTAGTACCTAGTTTTGGTGACTTGAGAAAAAAATGTGCGGCCTACATTTTTTTATTATCAAAATTAATGAATACTCGGAAACACGTTCTTCGGTGAGCGGAGTTCTTATGCGGGGCGCGTGCTCTACACTGTCGCGAAGTTGAGCGAAAACGAAAGTGTTGTGGACGGGCTGTTCGGCCTACTTCGTCTTTTTTTCTTTGTAATCTAACTACGATTCAGTCAATTCTTCAAAAGTATGGAGCCGGAATTAGGGTGGAAATAAATCTATTAGTTAGAAAGTCTAGAAACAGCCAAACTCTGAAACGCATTTTTAAAGTTAATGAGAAATTATAATGTTATAGCTGTCACTGTGAAATCACATGGAAGAAAAAAGCTTGAGTGAGGCTCAATGTGGAATTAAAAATAAAAGGTGTTTCAGAAACTGACTGTAATTCTAAATAAGTATAATAAAATAATATTCATAATTTAACTAACTTGGACAAAGAAGAAAGTAATGTATCGAAATCGGTAGCATTCCCAGTAATCATGTTTTCGTTGGCCAACTGGACGTAGGAGCACGCCAAGCGCTGCATACAGGCAGACGAGTCAATATTGTATCTATTGAGTGTTTCATCCAATTTGTTCAGCATATCTGATATCTGGTTCACATCTGTTTCTAAACCTGAAAATTTATGTAAAATAAAAAAAAGAATTGTCAAAATCGGTTCACCCAGTCCAAAATTCTGAGGTAACAAACAAAAAAAATACAGTCCAATATTGAGCATCTATCTACATCGTACTTTTTTTTGAAGTCGGATATAAATATCGTAAAGAAATTACATGCATTGGTTTACAATAACTGTGTGTCCAAGCGTCCATATGTCGAAGAATAGGCAGTAGGTAATATTTATAAATACCTCTTACAGGCGTAACATTATGTAAGCATCTAAGATCTTTTGGTAGAATATAAAATATGTTAGTTGGACTGTACTTACTTCTGCCATAACCCCCGCCATATCCATAAGACAATGCGTTTATAATCTTAGGCAGGACTATAACAGCACCGAAACCCAATAAGGTCCCAATAAGAACGCCTCCTAAATCAATCTTCACTGGCCCATAAAGCCCTGGAGCTGATGCACCATAACTCGGACCCTGAAAAATATTTAAAAATGTCAGATCATTTCAAAAGACGGATTTTTATAATCAAAAAGATCATAAAGTCTTGTTTTCGTGTTCAAACTTAACTTTAGCCAAACAGGCACTCTGTTGCGTGCCTGTTTAGCTAGAGTAAAGTTTGTGTGCGTGTGTCTGTTGCGTGTGCGTAGTACGAGTTTTTTGATTTGACATTCGAACGTGTTAACGTTTACAAGCCGACTGAATTTAAAAAAAAGTTTCATATTGTCAATTTACTGGACGCGTGCATGCGTGTTAGGTACATATCCAAATTAGCCGGGTTACTCATTTCAAAATACCAAAAAACTCGTAGTATCACCTCGTCCACACGCACCCAATTTTTGGGCCAATTTGATGTATTGTCCTGTTCTTGGTGATATCTAAAGAAAAGGACAGGTATACAAATTGGCCAATTAGATTGGGCCGTGTGGAAGGGGTGTCAGAGTGTACGTAGTACGAGTTTGCCACCTCATGTTCGCATGCGAGCGCGTTAGAATGATCATAGGAAGCGGCAACCAAGATCCCATCACAAGTTTTTGTCTACCTTAGGACACTTCAGCGGCGCTTTATTTTTCCCGTAATAAATTATAAAATGTTAATGCTCGTATTCACAAGCAATCGGGAAGCATCTGGAGTTATGGAACTTGATATATTATTCTATTCTGATTAAAATTCTATTTGTGGGGTAGAGCATTTTATAAAATGGGCTAGCTCGACCGGGAAGTACCACTCTCTCACAGAACAGGCGTGAATGCGTTTCGTTCAGTAAATGGGAAATCCAGAATCCAAACTATTCCTCTATCTTTTTTCTCAGTATTTTCCTCCTATATTTTTATTAAAATATCGTTAACGCCTCAGGCACTAAGGTTCCTCAATACCTATTGGGTTAATACCTTTTCAATAATAACCCAATAGGTATGGATTATTATTTCGGTAACTTCAAACCTGTGAACCGGTACTCCCATACGCAGATATCCCAAATCTTTGAGTCCTATCCGATTGGTTCTCCCTTTCGTCCCTGCTCTTGTCCACCCTGGCGGAAGGCTCAGCCAGCTGGTCTTCAGTCCTGTACGCGCTGGGCATGAAACCTCTGAAATTGAAGCTAAACAAATTATCCAAATATTCAATTTGTCTCGTTGATAAATTCATCAAAATCTATCATACTTGGGACACACGTTTTTTTTTCAACTTATAGACTAGGTACTGTAAAAACTACAAGTATTACTGAAACCAATCAAGGCAACTTTAGATTAGAACAAAATCTACTATCTACTTATACATTTTGAATTTTGATTTTTTGCGAAACTCGAACAATTTCGTTAGCGTTTATCCCGTAAGAATTTAAAAAATCTCGTCTTATCTCAAGTCTCTTGTCTAAAACAAGTCTCTAGCTACAAGGATCTGAGCACAGCGATGATTACTCAGTGCCAGGACTTTGCCTTTATTAAAAAAAAGGTTCTTTTACATTGTGTGTGCAAGTTGTGCGTACTATCTCAAAGATTCAAACTTTTATTCAGTCTAAGTCTAATCTAGCATCTAGATATCTAATTGTCTGCATATGATGGGTGTGTCATATTGTGATTATAATCTTACCCATCACTTCCATAATCACCCCTGGCTACCCCCAAACAAGATAACATAAACAAAACACAAACAATTTTCGTACACATCATGTGAAACTCTGAAACTTAACTGATGTGGTTTCAATTCCGCATTTGTGATATATACAGGGCGTTCCGAAGTTTGAACGAATACAATCGTATGGGGAAACACTATTGTCAAGATGGTAGCATAGTACTTGCGTAATATAACTTTTACTGAGACATTTACGTCACGCCATGTGGATAAGATGACATGAGGGGAAGACTCTGACTGAACATGATAATTACGTTAACTACTGACTTACATTCTATTAACAGTGTGTCAACTAGTCATCATCAAATAGCTGATGCTACCGGTTTGTTTTCCGTTAATCTCCCCGATCTTGTTTGTTCTTTCCCGTTTGTGTGTTCCCGTTAAAAACTATAATAATCATGATGCATTTTTTTATAGCATACGGCAAGCAAACAAGCAATCGGTCCACCTAATCGAAAGTGGATACCGTTGGTACTGAGGTTTTTCGGCATTGCGATGGTACACATGCACACCACCACCCTTCAGTCAATTGCGAGCAAACGACAGTAGCAGTGGTGTCCAATTGACAATTTTTATAATAACAGATAGTTTTTTTGTCTTTTTTTTAACAGATCGTTTTTTGTCAATCCGCCGATCGAGTTAACCCGTTTCATAGATGCTCCACCACTTCAAATGTAAAAGTAAGATGCTTAACTGAAAACACGAACGGACCGACCTTTCTCTTCCAGTGTCGCTCTAGACCGAATGAGCCCCCAACTTCCCTTGTGGTGTCCCTAGGCAGACACTGTAAATTCTTAGCTATGAAAGCCTTTTTTTAGACCACTAAGGTGGCAAACAAGCATAACAAGCCCGCCTGATGGTAAGCAGTCCCCACAGCGTACAGACGCTTGCAATACTGGGGGCATAACTCGCGCGTTGCCGACCGACCCTGTAAAAAGTGGAGCTGGGGACTTTACTTACTTACCGTAGGAACACAACATGGCCGAGACCAATGATATTTGGCTACGATCCTTCCCCAGACGGGCCGCTCCAATTTGAGCGAATTATCCGCTGTGCCCTACCTCTCTTACCTTCAAATACAAATAAATAAATACTCGTATCTAGCCCCAAAGTAAGTTCAAGACTTGTGTTATGGGATACTAATTCAACGATACTACATTTTTTATACTACTTATGTGGCAAACAAGCATACCGCGCGCCTGATGGTAAGCATCACCGTAGCCTATATATAGACGCTTGCAATACCGGGGGTATCACTCACGCGTTGCCAACCCTCCCAACCCCCACAAGTGGAGCTCTGGAGACCTTACTCACCGTAGGAACACAGCATGGCCGAGATCAATGCTATTTGGACGATCTTCTGTAAGGTGGAGGTCCTTCCCCTGACGGGCTGCTCCGATTTGAGCGGATTATCCGCTATGTATGCCCTGCCTCTCTTAGAATTTATAACAAATACATATGTATAGATAAACATCCAAGACCAATCAGAAAAAGTTCGTTTTTCATCATGACCCGACCGGGATTCGAACCTGGGACCTCCTGGGTAGCGCCTGGCGGTCCGGCATGGTAATCATTACGCCACGGAGGAATACAAATATCTTCATTCTGCTAAAAATGTGGTGGGCGATACAGATATTCTGGTATAAGTAAAATTTGGTTTCACACATTTTACCATACCCTGGCTTGCAAAATATTTCAAATCCATTCAGATTTCTTAAATTATATTGGATAACAAAATGCAAGACTCGAAATAGTCAAAGTATTCCTCAATAGAGTAAATACAATTTTTCAATCAGCCACTTCTTCAAAGTTCACTTATAGACAACTAGCGGCTATAAATTTATATCATCATGCAATCTATTTTATCTTTAATTGTCATGCAATCAATATTCTACGTATCAATCGTGTTCTTTATAGTAAACATACATGTGAGTGGTTGACACACAGGAAGTATTATCTTCGGGGTTGCGGAAGTATCGCCAGTTGAGATGATGTCATATTATGGCGGAAAAGGTGGTAGTCAGTCATGTTTCTAGTCGGTATGTCCCTCAAGCGTCCTTTGGAGGGAAGACATGACTTCATGACGACGTGACCGACAGATCCCCGTCGCTACCCCAAGTGGCGGGACATGCAGTAATGCATTCTCGTGACTATAAAAAGGCCAATTTCATCATAACAGCCACTTATGAAATATAAGGTACATTACATTACAGAATTTTCGGATGTTGTATACCTACTATTTAAAGTTCCGTCTTCATTATACAGAGCATGACACGGCTTCATTGTTTTTTGTAAGTATAAAACTTTTTGCAAGATTCCAAATTGCACTCAGTGAATATAATTTACCACAATTTATTTGTCTAAACAGGCAATTTAGAAAAATTTGGTAACCTATTGTTTATTACGTGGTAATACACATATTAGCTTAAAAAAATGTTAATTATGGCACATTAACATTTTTTTTATATAACAAAGAGATGAGATAATCCGGTTATTTGAAACTGATGGCGCTTGGCGGCGGTTGTGGTCCAGCGGCCTGACGGGGTTGTAGTACTTGTAGTAGAGCCCGCTATATACAGACAGCAATCGCATCGCACCGCGTAACGCGGTTAAGTCCGTATTGACACAAGCGGTTGCGTATGATGTCAATGTTTTCAGGTTTTTAAGCCAGAGAGAAAAATTTATTCACATACACAGTCAATCAATGCAAGAGGTGAGATAGTAGAAAACTAAAAACAAAGTTATGAACTTTGTAATCACATAGTGCTATTTGGATACTACTTATCTATCTATATATATAAAATTCAAAGTCCTGACTGATTTAACTATATATCAACGCACAGCCCAAACCGCTGGGTCTAGAGATTCCAAATTTGGAATGTAGGTTCCTTACGACGTCCATGGGTGTTCTAAGAATTGATTTTTCAAAATTACCGCGGGCAAGCGAGATATACGCATTATACACAAACGAAGTTGCGAATATTTTATTAAAAAAATAAAAATCGCGTAAATCCCTTCACGCAATAAAAAAACTCGAATAATATTGACACAGATTAGGGGAGAGGCATGACGGGGACGCGAGGCAAGACGACTTACAAAAAACTAAACGCTCTAGGTTTTTTTTGTTTTCGCTAATGGATAGCTAATTTGTATCTCTCTTTAGATTGACAGTGACCGGCGGCGACTAGACTGCGTAAGTTTGATTTTTAAAACAAAAAACTATTATTAATGTAATTTTGTGTAATTTTGAGTGACCCTACGAATACGCTTGGTGAATCACACTTTTTAAAGTCTTCGGAAGGTTGGGTGGCTTGCCAACTATGTGGACGGTGGGCTCATACGGCTTGCGCTGGTGTAGACGACGACAATACAGAAGAAATCCACATGTACTGTGTGACGCTAAATAAATACATACCCCATGCTGCCCCTACCCTGGGGCACGATGGGGTTTTCATTTTAGTTTAAAAAAAATTGAAATTATAACATCATTATGATTATTTACATCACCAAATTCTATGCCAAATGATAGTTTAATAAGTAACCAAAGTGTTGTGATTAGTTTTAATAATTAAATACATTGCGTTGATTATTTTACTATGTATTTTCCTTAACGTCCCCGTTATGCCCCCCTCTTCCTTACCTATTTCATTGGCTGACTGCTACTGAAACAGAACCCAACATTAATCAAATTTAACCTAACATTTTATTGAAACGTAAAATGATGTAATTATGAATGACCTTATAGAATATAAATACTATTAGATTACAAATATTACAATAGGTCAAGTAGAGCAAATTAGTAACAAAACAAATTATGTGACACACTTGAGTGGTGTGACAAACGATACAAAATTTTAAACGCACAAGAAAGAGTGATCAAATTGCGCACAAGGCGTGTAAGTATAGCAAATTGGTCGCTCGGTGCCATACAATTACTTCTAAAAGTTTTATGAAGAGTTTATAAAATTTAGATGTTACTGTTTTATCTTGAATCCAAGCTAATGTCTTAAATTAATGTGAAGTCTTATTCGTGTTATCTGCTAAAAAAACATTTCGAATTTGATGATTTAATTAAACAATATTGAAAAAATCAATTTATTTTTTTTATTTTTTTTTTTATAATCTAAAATTAGAGGTTTCTTATTTTTATGGTTTTTTTTTTATCATTTAAAAACATTAAAAACATGGTTCGATATAAATAATAACTGTAGTATGTGGCATGTTGCTTACTTTAGTAACAACACTTAACAAAAATAAAAGAATTTTGTTTACGAGTCCGGCAAACCCACCAGGCACGCGATGTAATTTTAGGCATCATGTACACCAAGGTGACCAAGGGTGGTTTGGTTAGAATTAATAAAATATGTCGTTTTAAGTAAAATTTAATGTATAAACATTTCTTGAGCCTGACACGCTGCGAATCGCAACTTGTCTACTGCTTGGGGTTCCGGTCTGCGTTCCTCATAAATGTCCCTGTGGCAGTGATGTCGACAAGCTAGAACATCAGGGACTGTCATGCCAAAAAGTGCAGGCCGCTTCTCGAGACATGCCGCACTTAACGATATCATACGCCGCCGGTCCCTTGCCACCGTCAACGTGCCAAGTCTACTCGAGCCGACTGGCATTGCAAGAGACGATGGCAAGAGACCGGATGGTATGAATTTGATTCCATGGAAAATGGGCCAGGTGCTGGTATGGGATGCAACCTGTTCAGACACGCTGGCACCTTCCCATCTACATGGAACCAACAACAGAGCTGGTGCGGCTTGTGAAGCGGCTGAAAAAACTAAAGCTTACGTAAATACAAGGGTCTAGGCTCCAAATATGATTTTGTCCCATTCGGTGTCGAGACCCTTGGTCCGTAGGGTCCTAGCGCTATAAGACTTTTTAAGGAAATTGCAAAAAGGTTAGTCGACATCACAGGAGACCGAAGAGCTGGCAGCTACCTCGGACAAAGAATTAGTCTAGCTATTCAGAGGGGGAACGCTGCCAGTATCTTCGGAACCTTGCCTAAAGGGACTCCTTTTAATAATATGTATATTTTATTTATATTATTTTATTTTTTAAGGTTTTTAGTATTAGGTTCATTATAATTTATGTTTATAATAATATGTTTAGTTTAGTTTTAGAAGTAATGTAATTTTTAATTATTGTAATAATGTAATCTTGCTAACTTATAATTATTTGAATTAATTAACGTCACATGTATAAACATGATTATTAACTTATAGGTTCGTTGATTATTATGGACAAAGTTTGACGCTTTAAATTCTTAGGCGGTGAGAGCTTTCCGCTCCCACACCTTACCCGTCGTCGTAGCAGTAGACTTTTATTTTGCCCGCCGTGTCTACAAATTCTTAGGCTTTTCTTCTGAAACACCTTAGCGATCTCAAAGCCTAGAATCAGTCACACCTCGCGAGCTCATTGTTCGACACAATATGCGGAAAACTTGTGAACATTTCCTACACTATTTCTGTAAATACACCATAGAAATAGCATCAAATGCCAATTCGTTTTGCTCCGGGATCCACTGATTGGCTCAAATTAAAAAAAAAACCTAGTGCAGTGCAATATGAAAATGCGTATGGTAATTTTATTTGTGTGTTTCATGTGTGTATCGGTAATGTGTAATGAAAATCACGCCGATCGGCGTAAAGGGAGACTGTTGACATTCAATACTGTGGATAATGATATAGAAGTAAGTTATTACCTAAAATTTTTGCGTGTAGTTTTTGTATACATCCCATGGCAAGCGGTATGGTATTCGCGTTAAGAAATACCAGGATACCTACATTATGGGTACCCACTTTGTTTATTCATATTCCTACTTTGTTAAATTGATTTTGCATAATTGAATGAAGTATTTAATTAAATTAGTGTAAGTAAATACTTCATAAAAATAAGAAAAATCTCACAACAAATAATTTCAGTTGAGAAAATATTTAGCTTTACAAAAATAGAGTCAAATTGTTGAAATTATAAAACCGTTGAAATAAATAAATTTCAACAATTTGTCCTCAATTATAATTTCTATAATACAATCAAATCTATCGACTATCAAGTCCTATGAACCTTTAAAAAATAGATTTTACTGAACTTTGCGTGTCAAATAAAAGGGTATTAAAAAAATAGTGGGGTTATATTTTATTAATTTATTCTACTCTACCAACTATTCTTATTCCCATTTTACCAATAATTTCCTAAAATTTAAATGTCTCCTAATCCTAACAGCTTTCCCTATGTCCAAATCCTTGTTCTTTTCAAGACTTAAATTGGTGAAAACGGAAATAATTCTTATAATATTTTACATATATTCAAGGCACAAAGAAATACAAAATAAACAAAATAGCATCATCGCCCCCTTGGCCCTTAGACGTAAAGCCGACTATAAAATTATGCACAAGAATTTCGGTGTCAAATAGTCGGGTTAACCAAGTCCATCGGTTTACCTCAACGATAAACTTTCACTGTTTAAGAAAAAGTTGCATGAATGGCTCTTATCTAAAACTTATTATAACACTACTGAATATTTGAATGATAAATTTATGAATGGTTTAAACCAAAAAACAATGTATAATACAGAAATATTTGCACGCCCCTGCGAGGGCAGTATAAGTTGGAATACAATGTTTGTAACATCTTTTGTACCTTATTTTCGCAAATAAATCTATCTATATAAATTAACTTTAATATTTATGAATTACTAGCGAAACCCGCGCAGTTTCGTTTGTGTGTATCCCGTTTTCCCGTGGGAATTTCGGAAAATCCTCGTATGTATAATACATAAAAACTTCCTCTAGAATCACTCTATCTGAAAAAATATACACCAAAATACGTTGCGTAGTTTTAAAAATACATAGTACAGACAGACAGACAGCGGGAAGCGTCTTTGTTTTATACTATGTAGTGATTATAGTATGATTTGTTTTCAGATATCCCTGGAGTTCTCCGTGCCCTTCCTTACCATACCTATCAAAAAAACTATGGAGAACGCATTCGGCCAGTCACCTTTATCGGTAATAATCATAATTTTTTTTTAAACATTTTTATGAAGGCATTTAAATGTTGTTACCGAGTCTGGGAATTTCCCTCGGTCTTCGGGAAGTGGTTCATATTTTCGTTCCATGATTCCACCCATACATACTTTACATTGCAAGTTAAATAAAAGCTTTTAAAAATATATTATATCCATTGTCTGGTAACATGTGGTACATCTATTGGTTACAATAGAAACAGGTTAAGTCTAGCTTTGTTTGGGACCAGGACCAGACCCTTTATTCCATCTAGTCCTACCAATAGTTCGATAGTCGAACTGTTTGGATTTTAGACCTGTTGGGATATTCATCAGAAGGTAAAAACGAAATAAAAAATAAAAATAACCATTAAATACCTTGTATTCTTAAAATTTATAATTCAACGATTACTAAGATAATATTTCATTAAGTTCCAAGACAGTCGTCCATATCGCTTAAATAGATTTCATAATTCCAGGGTTTGCCGTCAATTAACGTGAATCCTGCATCATTGGCGCTGGGCGGAGCAGTCCTCATCGGCAGTACAATTCTCATACCTCTTTTGCTGAAGAGTTTTACCAAACAATATCCAGAGCAACGCTATTCTAGACGTAAGTGTCGCAAAAACGATCTAAGACTTTAGTCTGAAAAATATTTGGAAGTACTTTTCTAGGGGAAAATTTTGGATTATTTTCTTATATGAAGGCTGAACAAGAAGCCTATGTCACCACACCATCAAGAGTCTAGAATCTGGATGGGTGCATCCCAATAGTACCCCACTGTAGTTCTACAGAACAGTTGGGATATTCACCATGCTATTCACCCATCAGTACTATATAATACTGATGGGCTACTAAACAGTAATACGAGGCCTCAACAGTTCTATAGAACTACAGGTATGGGGTACTACTGGGATGCACCCATCTGGATGATCGTTGATCTAAAATCTATATATTTAAAATCCTTTGTCCTGAATGATGGATAAACGCACAGCCTAAACCTCTGATCGTAGAGATCTGAATCTAGGAGTGTGGGTTCTTTGTATGACGTAGGTATCCGACATGAAAGGAATTTCCGAAAATCTCACGGGAAAGTGGGAAACACGCAAACGGGTTTCTCTAGTATATCTATAACTTTCTATAAGAAGTCTGTTTTTTTAAACAAGCTAGTCTCAGTACCTACTCCTTAAGTAACACGTACATTTACTATATTGACAGAGTGAGATGGGTTATTGTATCAACCAATTACAACGCTCGCAATCGCAACTCTTATGTGGACCAATAACAACGCAGCAAAGATTTCAATACTCGTTTCTTGTACGAGTAAAACATTTATATAGTTAGTTAACTATGTGTCTTCACCTTTCTCGATATTAAACAATAATGAAACTAAAAAAGATTTTTTATAATTTATTAAGTTAGGTATCACAAAATCACTTGGAAAGAAAATCACATACAAGTACCACAGCAGCATTTTTTCGATGTCGCTCTTTGTTTCACTGAGGTGCACGACCGTCTGCATTTCGGCTTCGGCTCAGGAATTCCGGCATCCGCTGGTATGTACTGTGTTTCAACATGTATGAAATTCTTGCCTTTCCTCGGCGACAGATCAAAACAACCGAATGGTGGAGTATACTCAATATCCCATGTAGCATTACTAGATAGTGAACTCAATGATTCCTCTTTACATACACAACCAGGATCTTGAAACGCTGGACAGCTATCAATAACTTTATCGATCGCTGATAAATCATTACAAAATACATCCATATAAGCACATTTACATATATCTTCCACGGCTTCTTCTAATGCCTTCCTGATATCAGCGTCTCGCTGTTTCTTTAGTTTTACCATTTTGCGTGCTTCCACCTTCGCTTGTTCTTCTGGACTCCGCTTTTTGATGATTTTGAATACCATTGGGTCGCAGTCGACATAGGGATCTTCATTTGGTGCTATATCAGTAAGATCTTTTAGAGGATTCACCTGAAAATGCAAATTAAAAATCATATTTTAAACATTCGTAAACGGGAAACTGTCTAAGTCTTTCTTGCAACTTCTGTGTCTCCTAAAAATCTGGGTCTGTTTTAATAAAATTAATACCTATGGACGTTAGCAAAAGAAGTAAATTAACCTTAGCCCATGACTGTAGTCACGTGCAATATGTTCACATATTATTTTTCTTTCAAATTCATATTTTACCACGTCGACTTGTGTACATGTTTTATTAAAGAAGTGCATCTTCAATTATACAAACTAATAAAGGTGCTGATAGACTTGAGCATTCACTTGTAATGAGCATTCTTGCGAATGTTACATTACAGAAAAATTACGAGAACATTTAAGCAAGCATTATATCGAGCGTTCTGGCGAGCATTCTAGGAAAGGACAGATTTGCCTCGAGCTTTTTGCCGAGCCAAGGCTCTGCGACGTCCCTCCCCGCGCCCCTGTTGCTCCCAAGTGTCTTTGACACGCATCGACTAGAACTATAGCGTTCGCTAGAATGCTCATGATATGTTCGTAGCAATATTTGACTCTATGCTTGGCTCGGTTCGTTGTTCAGTTCGACAAATATAAAAACTGCTCAAGTCTATCAAAGAGTAGTTTTTTTTTATAACACAAGCTTTAACCGTTTTTTGGCGGTTTGGCAGGATTATTCGACTATTAACTAACCTGAATAGTAAACACGTCACCTTTCCTTTGAACCTTTAGTGCTGGTTTCGGATCCAAAGGTTCTTCAGGTTCAGAATCACCACCACCTACATTTGCACCTTGTTTATTTTTCTTCTTCTTTTTCTTATTTTTGTCCTTGTCTTGACCACCGCGAGGACATTTGAACGTCATAATTTTTGCAACATTTTTGCCTATTACGCCTGGTTGCCACCCGCGACGTGGCTGAAATTACAATTGCAATTAAACCCATAGAATTTACTCATATTACCAGTTTTAACTGGTAATATGAGTAAACCAGTTTTAACTGGTTTAACTGGTAATAATGACGATTCTGGTAGACTGGAAGAAGTTTACGTAGGTAGTTTAGATATAAGTAAGCACGTACATAGTTCGGTTATAAAAAAATAAAATAATTACCTATGTATAATAATTTTATGAAAATTCTTATGCCCCATCCAGACTCTCCACGAGGTTACAGGAGGCGACTCGTGTTCGAGAGTGTGGACGGTGCGCTCGTGTCGTTTGGCCTAGTGTCATCCAGATTCTGGCGAGAGTCTGGATGGAGCATTAAAACTGAGGGACTAACCTTCATTCCTGGTACATCCGTTGCATTCCAAAGCCATCCCATGCTCCCGGGCACTGGATACCCCTTGTTTAAGAACATACATGGCTTATGGCCTATCACCACTCCTGTTATTAATGTTATATTAATTACATAGTAATAAAACTAAAATTTGTAAAAAAAAATATGTAGCGTAGGACAAGAGACTTATCTGAGAAAAATGCTCTGTGGTACATACATATGACCAAATTACACTCGTTCTGACCACATCAGTTGAACCCAGACATTTGCCACGAATACAGAACGCTCTCGGTAGGTCCTATTTGTTCTATGGAACATGACGTAATAGAACAATAAAATTTTAGAAAATATTGTCCCTATTTGTACTATAGAACTACATACTAGCTTTTGCTCCTGTTTTTGTTTATGTTTATTTTTAACGTTTCGGCATTATAATTTCTGTCGGTGAGCAACCATCTAAACATCAATGCTACTAGGACAAGTGGTATGTAGCAAATCATTCTCGAGTGGCCAGTTTACATATCAACTCAAGAAGTTTATATACCTACTTATTAGTTTGTTCTATGCAAAAATTGAGACAAAAAGTACAAACTGTTCTACAGTACAAATAGGGACAATATTTTCTAAAATTGTTCTATTACGTCATGTTCCATAAAACAAATGGGACCTAGCGAACCCTCTTACTAATATAGCGGTGTCTGAGAGAACTTTTAAATAAATATTATGTACTAATTGTGCGATGACGATACATTAAAAATTTCATCTTGCAATGCCACTAAAAATTTAAAAAAACTGCGTTTCAGCACACAATGATTTCACAATATGGTTGCACCTCATGATTGCGTTTGGTTACCGATGGTGGTTTGAACGCACGGTCGCGCGATCAATTTTCTTCAGAATTGCACATGGTGATGGCTATAGTCCGGCAATCTCGTGCGCGACCGTCCTGCGGGGTGAAAGACGGTGGCGGGGACGAGGTAGCGTAGCCGAGACTGCCGTATTTGACGCGCGATGCACGCGTTTCCCTTCCCCGCTACACCACCCGCTACCCGCTGACATCTTAGGTACCTCGTCCCCGCCACCGTCTGTCACCCCGCGGGACGGTCGCGCACGAGATTGCCGGACTATAGTTACAATTTGAAGCCAAACAAATATAATGTTGTTGTTGCGTTTGTCTTTATATTAAAATATTATGTAGCTGAACTTATTTTAATCTATGTGGTTTATTGATAAAAAGATAAACCAAGTATTAACAATACCTGTTTTGTCACTGTCACTATAAAACAATACAGTGCGAAAGTGACAAAATAAGTTTCAGTTATACTCGTCTTTGTTCAGTAATACCCCTTATTACTGAACACCTTATACTGTAAGTATATTCTACCTGGATGAACATCACCAAAGGTGTAATTGTATTTCGATGCATTTTTCTTCTTCTTCTTCTTGTCACTCTCGTCATCGTCGCCCATTTTTTAACACTCGTTAATTTCTAAACAAAATAGAATTCTAAAATGAATGTGAGTTTATGATAAACAAGACTTTTATCAAAATTTGTTGTATGGTTAGTGAATGGATTATGGCCCTCGCCCAAACTTTGTTATGCCATCTCTCTGGGCTTACTTTACCTGTATAAAACCACAGGACTTTAGAGTTGATCAGAATCAACTCTAGCGTTTTGGAAGTTTCATTGATTCATGCTCTGATTTAAATCATTTTATCTCTTATGTAAATTGCTTGTCAAAGGTCATTATGTTGGAATAGTCTGCAAGAGAGTCGATTTAGGAACTGTACCTTTACGAGTAGTCGGTCAGAGAGTAGCCTTAGTAGTCTGCAAATTGAATTAAAGTATCATGCACATGTTAACTTTTTTTTTTTAAATCGGTTAGTAAAATTTTGTTGATAATCGCTAATTTCGCCTTAAACCAAATATAAAAACCAGAAAAACTAAAGATCTTACCCCTGTAACAGATTGTACAGTCAACCAACGCAAGAGGTGACGAGCTTAAAAACTTTTGGAAGCACTTTTCTAGTGGGAAATTATGTAGATTATTTTTAAAAGAAGGCTGAACAACAAGCATAGGCCGTCACACCATCAAGAGTTGAGAATCTTGATGACGGTTGACCTAAAATATTTCTATAACATTTTATAGTCTGTGTCGACTCATGTCCCTTACACATTTGATTGATAGAGTGAGATGGGTCATAGGTTACAGGAGCATAAAACCAATAGCAACGCTCAACAAATGACAATGATTACGGAGATCAATAGCAACAAACCTAAATTTCCAAATTCGTTTCTTTAAAAAAAATACTTTCTCGATATTGAAGAATAATGAAACTAAAAAGACTTTTTATAATTTATTAAGTTATCACAATTCACTAGGAAAGAAAATCACATACAAGTACCACAGCAGCATTTATTCGATGTCGCTCTTTGTTTCACTGAGGTGCAGGACCGTCTGCATTTCGGCTTCGGTTCAGGAATGCCAGCATCAGCTGGTATGTACTGTGTTTCAACATGTATAAAATTCTTGCGTTTTCTAGGCGACAGATCAAAACAACCAAATGGTGGAGTATACTCAATATCCCATGTAGCATTACTAGATAGTGAACTCAATGATTCCTCTTTACATACACAACCAGGATCTTGAAACGCTGGACAGCTATCAATAACTTTATCGATCGCTGATAAATCATTACAAAATACATCCATATAAGCACATTTACATATATCTTCCACTGCTTCAGCCAATGCCTTCCTGATATCAGCGTCTCGCTGTTTCTTTAGTTTTACCATTTTGCGTGCTTCCACCTTCGCTTGTTCTTCTGGACTCCGCTTTTTGATGATTTTGAATACCATTGGGTCGCAGTCGACATAGGGATCTTCATTTAGTGCTATATCAGTAAGATCTTTTAGAGGATTCACCTGAAAATCAAAATTTATCTTATTATATTAGATATCCACACGGAAAAATAATCTTCTCTATAAAAGAATTCTCTCTTGCAACTGAACTCTCCTAAACATCAGGGCATGTCTTGATGAAATGGATGTGGACGTCTAAAGTTATCTAAGGATAATTTACTTGTATGCCCATGTATAGTCACGTGCACGTCACAATGATATTAAATGTTGTTCACATATGCTATCAAATTTATATTTTACCACGTCTCGACTTAAGTGCATAGAAGTGTATAATCCAAACTGTCTGAAATAATAAGAGTAACTTTTTATATTAACGCCAGCTTTAACAGTTTTTATTCGACTATTAACTCACCTGAATTGTAAACACGTCACCTTTCCTTTGAACCTTTAGAGCTGGTTTTGGATCCAAAGGTTCGTCAGGTTCGGAATCACCACCACCTAAATTTGCACCTTGTTTGTTTTTCTTCTTCTTTTTCTTATTTTTGTCCTTGTCTGGCCCACCACGAGCACATTTGAACGTCATCAGTTTTGCAACACTTTTGCCTATAACCCCTGGTTGCCATCCGCGACGTGGCTGAAATCGCAACTACAATTTAAAGCCATAGAATTTACTCGTTTTCACTGATAATCACATTGAACAATAAAACGAAACTCGTGACTATTCTGGAAGATTGGAAGGAAATTTTTAAATATCTAAATTTGAATTGAGGTATTATTATTAGTACATACATAGTTCGGTGACAAAAAATAATATAGTACCATAATTTTATAAAAAGTCTTAAAACCAAATTGCTAACCTTCATTCCTGGTACATCCGTTGCATTCCAAAGCCATCCCATGCTCCCGGGCACTGGATATCCCTTGTTTAAGAACATACATGGCTTATGGCCTATCACCACTCCTGTTATTAATGATATATTCATTAGTGATAAGGATAAAACATTGTAAAAAAAAAGTATGTTGCCTAGAAAAAGAGACTTATCGCTAGAGCATTTACATTACATACCTACTATGCCCACATTACACCGGTTCTCACCAACATTCTTCGCTACGAACACAGAACGCTCGATTACGCTCTATAAAATTGCCGTGTCTGCGAGAACTTTTGATCGCACGGTCGCGCGAACAATTTTCTTCAGAATGCATCATCGCACATGCGATGGCTAATTACAATTGGATTCCTAATAAATTCGATGTTGCTATTGTGTTTTCTAAACACTAATATGTAGCTTAACTTATATTAATCTATGTGGTTTATTATTAATAAAAAATTAACCACGTATTAACAAAACCTGTTTTTTCACTGTCACTCTTGATGACAAATAAAATAAAGTGACAAAAACCTTTGCTCATCTTTGTTATGTAATAAGGGAGTACATCTTACCTGGATGAACATCACCAAATGTGTAATTGTATTTCGATGCATTTTTCTTCTTCTTCTTCTTGTCGCTTTCGTCTTCGTCGCCCATTTTTTAACACTCGTTAATTTCTATAGAAAATGGATCTTTTGTGAAATTACAGTAGTTCCTAAATGAACAAGACTTATTTACCAAAATTATGTGGTTAGTAAATAGACCATGGCCCTTAGCCGAACTTTGTCTTACCACTTTGTCTTACCATCTCTCTGTGTTTACGATATGAAATGTAAATCTGATGTGCTGATGTAACAAGTCCAATAGACTAAAATATTATGTCGATCTATTTAGGATTATGGAAATAGTATTAAAACCGTAAATGTCTATTTGACCCAGTTAATAAATTAATTAAAATAGTCGGTCCTACCTACTGTCAATGAAAGGAATCAGGATACAGAACTAGGGTAGTTAAAGATGTTTTTATGCTAACGATATTAGCATCGTTACGAAATCTTGTTACGTACAAGTACACAATAAGACAAATTAAGGCCCCTAGCACACGGCGTATTTTAAACGTGCAGACGACGCGCAGATGACTCGCTCTTCAAGCGAGATTCGAACGCAACCTTGTAACCTACGATCGTGAACTGCGCGTCTACTGTGCGTATACGCGCAGATACAACGATAGACGCGCTGTAGTCGCTCGTACCTTCCGCGTTTTGAGCAGTCTCCTCGTCAATCGGACAATGGCGTACCCCTCCCCTGCTCCTCCTCCGCCCATTTGTACGTGCTTCAAACGAGTTTCGAACGCGATTCACACGCGCGTTTGTATTGCGTTTTACGCGCGATCGCATCTTTACAAACGCAAATCGAGGCATCTACGGCGCAGAAAACGCGCGTTCCTGAAACGCGCGTCGTCTGCGCGTTTAAAATACGCCGTGTGCTAGGGCTCTAAGATTCGAATAAATCCTAGGGGCCTATTCATGGACTGTATTCTTTTGTTTATGTACTGTACCTACGCAGTTTCACGTAGGCTAAAAAGGAAATAATGAAATAAATGTTAGAATCTGTTCCAACTATTTTATTTATGACATGTTTTGAAGTGAATAATAAATTATGATATTATATTTTGATTTTAAAACTGTAGGTATGTGTGATGAACGCTATTGGGTTACAAAATAAAATGTCAATGTCAATTTTCTTTGTACTTCTCTTGAATAGCCATTTTGTGTGAACCACAACATGACTTGCCCGTCAAAGCCATCAATCTCTGTTCTTTATCGCAACACCTTCTTTCAGTGTCTACATCGAACTTATTAATGCATCTGAAATCATGATCTTTCTCATGTGTCATATATTCCTTGATAGCTTTTTTGATTCTTTCATATTCTTTAGAGCAACACACTTTGCCGTCGTCGCTATAACTTGGAGGTAAGGCAGGCAATGCCGCTGTCTTGTACATCCTTGCAAAGCCATCAGGCACAGAGCAAGGCCTGCCTAGCACAGGGCACGGACCGAGCTGTATCGGAGGAAGGCCGTAAGGCAACGGCTCGGCTTCATCTTCGTCCTCATCTTGTTTCTTCTTGTCTTCTTCGTTCTCATGCAATAAGTTAACAGGACAATTACTCTTATGTTTATATGATGGGCAATAAGGTTTGTGTTGTTTTCTTGCTTGGATATTACCAGCTTCAGTTATACAATCGCAATCAAAAGTCTTACAAGGTGGCGTGGGTTTTGGCGGTGCGCATTTGCAGTCCTTATCATCAGGTATGTCTGTGCAGTTATAAACGGAGAAATGGTTCCGGTGGTGGTTTTTCATTTCGAAATTGTATACATACTGTTGGTAGAGTTCTCTTTCCTCTGAGGGAGCTAGAGTGTTTGTTGATTTTATTTTCTCTGCAGCTGAGGCGGCCATCTCTCTCCGACAACAACAACCACCACCTTTTGTATTTTGTGTTGTCCCGCCCTGGTTTAAATTTTGACTTGTCCCCGCATGTCCTTGCTTTTGAAAATCATAATTGACTACCATATTCTCTACAGTATAATCTCGTCCAAACATTCTTTCATTAACTAATACATAGTTAGTGGCCTTAGTTTCGGTATCTAATAATTTTTGTTTTCTATCATTGCACGTGTCGCCCGATTTGGTTATGCCGCCGCAGCCAGAACATGTAGCCTTGCTCTCTTGGGATTTATCAGGACACTCGTCGCGGTGCCATTTATCGTCTTTGCAATCGCATGTACCACAAACCTTTTTAGTCACGTCACCCTTAGAAGCGCTCACTCCTTTTGCTTTTTGTTTATAGGTATCCAAAGTTCTAATGTACGTTCGGATTTTATGAGCTAATGGACAGTTAGTATTTCCGCAAGGTCCTGTAATATCTCCCATTTTGATTTTGTCGATTGGATACGTCTTTTTCTCTTTTCCTTCTTCTTCTTTGCCTTTTCCATGCGCGCAGGTGTAATCGGTACCTGCAGCGCCCACACCACAACTTTGGAGTTCAGTACAAACTTCTATTTTATTCTCAGCATTGTTGACTACATCTGGGTCCTCTAATGTTGTTGTCTCATACAATGAACCTAGCATACAGAAGTTCGGATCATCACCCTCTATCCTACTGCATTTAAACATGCTTGGAGCTTTGTTTGTTCGAAATACAAATGAGTCTGGCGTTTTCATGAGTTGTTGAAACTCCGTTATTATTGTTTCTCCTAGAGCACTAAGTCTGAGAATAAAGGCAATTTCTCCAACCTGTCCACAACAACATTCTGCAAATAATGGTGTGAGTTGTTTGATGGACAGTGGGTCATGGGGTTTGCAGGCGTCAGTTGATTCTCTTAGCATATGGAAGAATTGTGTGTCCCATTGCATAGTTCCAATACCGACAAATATTTCAACTTCGTTTTCATCATCGTTCCATACTTCGATTTCTAAGGGGAAATTTTTTAGAATCATCATAACCGTATCTGGATATGACGGGAATAAGAATGATTTACCAACTCTAATGGTTCTTGTCCATTTTCTGTGGCCTTGATCGTCACATGTTATTATATCGTCTGCTGGTCCGGTAACCGCAAGTTGTCCTTCTTTGATGATAAATTGATCCTTGGGTCCGAACTTTAGTTTTATGATCAGTTTCTTATTTGCAGCGCTAGTATCTCCTTCTGACGCGAATACCGTCACTTTGTCTATGAACATCTCAACCAGGTACATTTGCTCCATGACCTGCCAAGTTCAAGGTTTTATCAGAATATTCACTTCTCTTCTTCTAAATATACTTATAAAGAATTCCTCTGATAACGCGCGTTATTTTCTATTTCGCTTTAATTCATTAACCATGTCAGTACCGAAACGCTAAATACTGATTAATACTGAAAAATATTACTTTTAAGAATAATAATTGTATTGTAAATCAACCGGCAAACATATTTAAATGTGAATAAAATTACCTAAAATAAATATGTGTATAAGACAATGGTGAAGTAACTTCCTCTATGAAATCAACCTTAGTACAGAGATAAGCTTTCCAATCAAGGAAAAATATATTATTATTATCCATTACAGGGGTAAGATGTTTAGTTTTTCAGGTTTTCATAGTTGATTTAAGGCGAAACCACACTAGTAATAAATAACTAATTAACCGATTTAAAAATTTAGGTCAGAGAGCCGCCTTAGTTTATGTAGGTATGTTACACCATAATTCGATTTGACGACTACTAAGGCGACACTCTGACCGACTACTGGTAAAGGATCTATGTCATGCATGCAACTTACAAAATACAGAAGCATGAATCGATGAACCTTACAAACGCAAGAGTTGATCAGAAGAAGCAGTGTAGTTTCGTCGTTTTATCAAAATTACTATAAAATCAAAATATTAATCTAATAATACTTACGGATTCTGTTTGAAATCAGCTCGATCCTAAATAAAGATGTTCATAGCATAAAGCACTGAAAATTTTATTTTGTAACCCGAAAGACAGGTTTTGTTAGATGGTCTCCATGGCCAATAGATCTGACAACTCTGCCGTCACTGAATTGTCAAGTGTGAATTTGAATGAGGAATGTATTTTCAAAATACGGCCAGTTATTTTAAAATATTAATAGAAGAGGATGAAGTCAAAAATTCGAAGAGCGACATGGTTGAAAAGTACTCGATGACATCGAAGAATATATATTTTTTTTTATATGTTTTAAAAGATACAAATTTTATTAAACTAAAATATAAATATATAAAAAAATATCATTTACTTTGTATCATTTAAACTAGTTGAATCAATTTTCTCTATCATTTACCAATCAATTAAAAGGTGTCCCGTACACATTACTTTCAGATTTCATAGATCTTTAACTGAAAATCTAATTTCATTGAGTTTTTGTAATTATTCCAAATGTTTTCTACAAGTTTTTATTTAACTCACAATATTTATATGTTTGTTGATTAACAACAACAAACAACAAATTAATAATTAACTTAATGTGAAAGCAGTAATCCTGAACTGATTGTCCTGAAATTCTTCGCTGTTTCTTAATGAACCCCCCAAATAGACCGATAGCGCTGGGCTAAAATGAGGTCATAAGTTTCAAAAACTCTAAAGTTGTTGATTTCTCGCCTGTGGACACGGACGTACCTAAGAACCTTATTATTGCGTTTTGTGTCACATCTGTCACTTGCATTTTCCGCAATTCGATGGTTTGTGGTTGATTTTACATAATTAAATCAAAACTGACAAAATTAATTTAAAGTTTAAAATAATTATGGTATCATATCTAGGATAGGCTGCGGAGTGTACAAACCCAGTTTGTGTCATCTTCGGCCAGAGCAAAACTGAAATAGGGTCAATATGTAATAACAGTTCAAAAAAAAAATTACAATTCGTTGTATAACTATTTCCTATCTCAGATCACTTACTTAAGGCCAATAAATAAATTTGTGCCAAATTAAGACATGCAATGTTAATATTTTCAATTATTTTCCTATTTAAAGCTAGTAACGCTGCAAAAAAATATTACAGTCATTAGAGTTCACATATTTAATATCATAAATGCATGAAAAATCTACATTGTAAATTTGTGTCAATTTCATGCACGTTATAAATGAATAAAACACCAAAACAATAATTTCGGTCGAAACGGGCGTACGCGCGCAGGCGGCGATGGGCGGGGGTATACGCTACGCACGCACACAAGTTCGTTCGGTACCTACGATATCATGATGATGAACAAATCGCACCCTCATTCAATTCTAAAAGGACGTAACCCGAAAAAGTAGATTTTTCAGTAAAAGCTTTATTTTTAATCGTAGAAGAATGATTTTAACATCAAAAAAAGGAGAAAAAATATTGCATTGGTGGTTGTTTTCAAGTCAGTTCAATAGTTTATGGTTTTTTAGAAATAAGAAAATTAAAATATTACACTAGTTATCAAAATGGACTTTAAATATAAAATACTAAGTTTTCGAGTTTGAGCCAAATTTATTTACAAAATAATGTATATTACAAAAAGTATGTTTTATAGTACCAAACAATTTTGCGAGAATAACTAAACTTACTCCATTTTTCCCCTGTGTCAAATTTGTTATTTAGCGCTATATCAGTTACTTACTCCTTTTTTCAATTTAAATATTTGTCAAAAGCACTTATGTAATTAATGATATTGATATTGATGTTTATGATGTTTATGATGGATTGGTAATGATATTGATGTTTTCCATTATATAGGTAATTAAAAATGTGACATCCATATCTCTTATTAATACCAAGGAATTAGTTAAATGTCAAAAGTAAATAAGGAGCAACGAAATGTTCACATGAACTATTTGTTTTTAAACAATAATAATTAATGTCTGTATGGTTACAAATATACTATTTAATAATAACAATACTGAAAAAACAATGTACTTTTGGTAAATATTAACTTTATCTACCTAAAGTTTCCTATATTCATTCAAATCTAGAAAAAAATAATCAGAATAGGTACAAACTTGGTTTGATTCATAAAAATAACATAATTATATATTTTATGTCTTATTTACAAGACTTATTATTTTTTTATTAATAAAAAAACAAAACACTTAATGTAATACAATCACAGAGTACGACAATAACGTACTATTAATAAAAAAAACGTGTTCAAATACAAACTTTAATAAATAAAAAGAAAAAAAAAATACGTTTGTTTTTTTATATTATAAGACTTTTTTTTTATTAATAAATAAATCGTGTTCATGTACAACTTTTAATTTATTGAAATATTTTATATTAAATTCAACTAAAAATCTATTGTTATCGTTAAACCTATTGGCAGTTTTAAAATAAACATTTATTAATTTTATTTAATTTAAAATGAAATGTAATTAATCTTCTACAGATGAATCAAATAAGCATGGTATCGACAAATGAACCTTCAAAGGAGGTAAAATGTTTGGTAATGCATAGGAATAGCATTCGTATCACATAGACTAAATTAAATCTTTTAATAAGGCATTAATAGGTAATAATAAATTGATGATAAGCATATAGGGAGTTCATCTCAATCAATACCCAATCAGGAAACCACTATAATCCTTGGTGACTGGAACGCAAAGTTGGGAAATAGTAAGACCGACGATCACTCAAAATCTGTTGTAGGAAGGTATGGTCTCGGCATTGGAAATTAACATAGAGGAAGACTTCTTGACTTTTGCATTGGAAGAAAATTAAGCATTATAAACACCTGCTTCTAATACCATGCAAAACGCCTCTACACATGTAGTCCCCGGCAATATTTCCTCAAACCAAATTGACTAAATTATAATAAACACACGGTGGAGATCCAAAAAAATGTAAAGACCTTTCCCGGTGCTGGGCGCGGCTCAGATTACAACCTACTTGTGGCCACTTTCACTGCTCGTCTAAAGGCTCCCAAAAGGAAAACACCACCTAAGCCCAGACCTTGGAGCCCCCGGAACAGTCGATCTTTCAGAGCACGTTGGAAGAGACGATAAAAGAATGCCCACCGCCTGACGTCACAGTCAGTACATTGGCCCTTAAACTTCACACGAGAGACCTCTTTAAGAAACTTCCTGGGTGATTGGAGATGCTCGCGGTAACCCAATACACGACCTTGAACCCATAGCCGAAAGATGGTGTAGCTACTGCGAAGACCTTTATAAAGAACCTGCTATCAACAATGATACGCCTTTGAATTGGAATCTTCCGAATCAGCAACCAAACCACCCATACTACGTTCTGAAATCAAAGCGGCAATAAACAAATTAAAAAACAGGAAAGCACAAGATCACATTACGTCAGTAATACTGAAGGCTTTAGGCGACGCGTTCATCGACTTATTGCACAAAATCTGCACCTACACTTGGCGACATGGTGACTGGTCAGGCCGACCAGAAAATGCGACAACTATTGCACTCTTGCTCTGATCTCTCATGGCAGCAAAATCTTCCTTGCGCCACATACTGAACAATCGCAACCTTACGTTTTTTGGATTGGCAAATGCAGCGAGAACAAGCCGGATTTGTGAAAGAAAAGGATACACGCGAACAAATCCTGAACCTCCAACAACTTATTGACGACCTCCGTGGCGTAATGGTTACCACGCCAGACGGCCACCCAGAAGGTCCCGGGTTCGAATCCCGGTCGGGTCATGATGAAAAACGAACTTTTTCTGATTGGCCTCGGGTCTTGTGTTTATCTATAAATGTATTTGTTATAAAATATAATATCGTTGAGTTAGTATCCCATAACACAAGTTTCAAACTTACTTTGGGGCTAGCTCAATCTGTGTGAATTGTCCCTATATATATATTTATTTATTATTATTAAAAAAGCATAAAAGTTCAACACGCCTAACATTATGTGTTTTGTCGACTACGGTAAGGCCTTCGACTGCGTCAACTGGAAAAAATTTGTCGAGAATTCTAACGAAGCTTAGCGTGCGGCCGCATCTAACTGCGCTGCTGCAGAAACTATACTGCAACAAACAGGAAATCATATGAGTCGATAAACTGACGTCACAACCTTTCAGTTTTGACTTTTAAGAGAGTAAGGCAGGTACTGACTCCCATTTAGTTCAAAGTTTATAGTGAATACATTGATAAGGTGTACCTGCAAAAACTGGGAAGGTAGTCACGATTGGTGGCGAGAAGATAACGAACTTACTACGTTACGCCAACGATACCACACTGTTAGCTGCCAACGAAAGCGAGATGATCACCTTACTGAACAGAATGGAACAGGTCAGTGAAGAACTTGGCTTTTCCATAAACAGCAAAAACTAAGATCATGGTGGTACACCGCACGCAGAAGCCAGAGGTCACTGGCGCGCTTAATCAGAAAATAGTTCACAGTTTCACTTACCTGGGCTAAGAATGTTATGTCACAGCTACAAAGAGTTTGAGTAGAAAGAAACATCTCCATAAATACAAAACGCTAGTTGGTGACCACTCCGGTGTTCTCAATTTTCATATATGGTGCCGAGACCTGGACCCCAAGGAAAGCGGATGGAAGAGACTACTGTAAATCCCATGGACGGATCATTGCATCATTACTCAAAGAGCTCAATATATCTACAAGGCTTTCTACCATCTGCCTCCGTAGAATTCTTGAATTCTTCGGCCACATCGCCAGGAAACGTAAAGACGTCCTCAAACGACTTTATTTTCACTAGCAAAGGGACGATAGAAGACCTAGGGGAGCCCGAATGCGTTGGTCTGGCCAAATCCGCACCGCTCTCGACTTTTATGGAGCTATTCACGCCGCCGAAGATAGGAACAGGTGGCGGAACATCATCAGAGAAAAGGTGCTTTCTAGACGTGTTCACCCTTACGTTGCCTCCGTTGGCTCCCCGTGCTCTGTATTCAGTGTTGTGAATCGGTGCAACAAATTATTCTTAGAGGACAAAAGCGGTAATCGATATTTAAAATTATTTTTTATGAATATAGTGTTTATAAAGACTAGCATTATAAATGACAAATCGGAATAAGATCATAATATTTATTACATACTGTTTATTTTGTATAGGTATTAAATTTTAACGAAAAGCATCATAATCTTTAGTATGTCCTATTGGTCAATTTATTCTTTGCGTTTTATCACAAATTCCTTTTTCTCGAAAATCACACATTCAGTTTTTTTTTAAAACAAAGTTTTGCATATAATAATTCATTTAACAAGAAAAATATGAAAAAAAAAATGTATTTTCAGATATGGTAAAATCGGGATTTCGACGTAATACCACTTATGTCTTTATTACCCTGGGGGTGCGAAATATGTGCCTCTTCTACCTATAGAGATAAAAATAATCACCGTTTCCTGTTGGAACAACTGCTACGCACAACTAAAGTAGCGGCACGCTATGATGGCCGTTTTGACGTATTACAAAAGTGATGTGAAATGTCAATTTATTCTCGAAGAAAATATAATCAAATCCATAAGTTTTTGTTGCAAGTAGTATGTACATGATTAAAAAGGTTTAATAAAACAAAAATATAAATGTTTACATAATATATTTGAACGAACTGAATATTGGAATGAAAATGAATATACATACTTTATATGCACACTTTAAATTTCAAAAATCTTATGCCGAGTTGTGTGGTAAATAAGTACACCATATAAAAATAAAGGATAAATGTTCGTGGGACTCTAATAACATAGCTTAGAAATCAATGTAATAAATAAATGTGTCCTAAAATCATACATTCGATAAATTGTATGACTAACTGAACGTCACTATTGACAATAAAGAACAGCAATTTGCTCCTTCAAATAATTTGTTAATTAATACGAAACTTCATGAGTGAACAAACGTCAAAACGGTCATCATAGCGTGCCGCTACTATAATTTGCGTATAATTTTGTTTGCCCCCCCCCCCCCCCCCCCGCGCGTCCGCTTTCTTCGCCGCGCTCGCCCTTCGCGCGAAGTTTGGTTATTTTTTAATGAAATAATAAGATTTCGTGCATAAAAACAGCACAAATTATGAATAGTGTTTTGTTACACTACAATAATCTTATAGACGTAACTTTAGTAACTTGCATTTTCTTTTGTGGCTTTTACAGAGTGTTGTAATAAAAAATTAAATAATCAATAAATATCGTGGATGAATTCGACACAAAATATTTTGAATAACAGATATAAGTAATTTGAAACGCTTAACATATATTTAACTTATTGTAATATTTTTTAGAGCTAGTTGGGTGACGTGTTAGGTACTGATTAAATATCAGGATTTTCGTGGACAGAGATGACACAAAATGCTTATGTATATTAGTTAGTACTTCGTTATTATCATGAAAGTAAATTTTTTATCTCTAATTATCTTTTCGTCCAAAACGGATCGAAAAGACAAATACCTAAATTTCTACCTATGCAAGTACCTAGGATGACACAAACTAATGTATTAGGTTGGGTAAATGGCCCGAAAACTATATGCGAAATACAAGCAACTTTAATGTTTTTGAAACATCAGAACCTAGCGCTACAGGTCTAAAAAGGTTAGGGTCGGCAACGCGCGAGTAATATGGGGATATTATACATCGGGGGGATACACCGGGGGGTGTTGCAAGCTTCCATAGGCTGCGGTGACCGCTTACCATCAGGCTGGCCACAAGCTTGTTTGCCACATTAGTGGTATAAAAAATTTATCATATAATAAAAAATCGTAAATAGAAATTCCACCACACATATTATTTTCGTTTCAGTACTGAACAACATGCAGTTCGATGCTGAGAATGTATTGAACTTCGCCAATCAGATGATGGAAAGTCGCAGTATCCAGAGATGTACCCTGAGGGTCGCTTGTTGGACCGGTCAAAATACTCATAACACTGAGCTTTTGAGAGCTTGGAAACAGGTCACGAGGTAATTAATTTTGCAAAATATAAAAGTATTCTATCGTTTAAGTTGAGTTATCAGAGTGACTTTCAATCAAATCGATTGAAGCATCTACTGAATTGAACATGATTATTAGGAGATTTTTTTATGTTATAGGTACATCAAACAAACATCCAAGCAAACCACCTGAAAAGTAAAGTGGTGACTTGTGCTATTTCGTAGCCCGCGGGTCTGGGTTTGGCCAGTCTTGTCATAAATAGACCAAATGAAACACTGTATGTATGTGTATGTAAAATGTATGTGTAGGAATATATGGATAAACAAATAAGGTGGATCTAGAATCTAGAAGGTTCATCCTAGTAAACGGAGAGATGTTATTGTTAGATAAACTTGTGATACCTATTACAGAAAATTAAAATAAAGATATTTAGCAGTTCCAAGAAAATAATAACTAGATGAAAACTAAAATTATTCTTTGTATGACTCAACAACATTTTATAATAATTAATTTGCTTTCAGTAATAAGCTGCTATCATCTATGGTGAACTCAACTGCTATAGCAGAAGCAATGGTGTTGGGAAAGAAAGGAATTGACTGCCTAAACTATTCGCCCTGTCCAGTACAGAAAGACCATTGGACGATGTTGGTAAAAAATTTTGCAAAACCAGACCTTTGATTATAAATACAGTTTTATGCGAAAATGAACTAATAATTAAGCTAACGTAAGTATGTTATCATAGATTTGTAAGTTGTAAAAATAAAATTAGGTACTTAAAATAATACCTGTATTTTATTCTCAATTTTGCAAATTTCCGTACCGCTCCATACAATTACTAAACTTTTTTTATACTAAACTTTAAGTTTAAAAAATGTAGAGCGTATTTCAAATTGCGTTGTTGAGGCATCTGTTGGATAAATTACAATTTTTCCTAAGAATAACCATTTATGTAAAATTTTTGAAAAATGACCTCAGCTTACTATAGAGGAAAACAATACCCAAACACGCGAAAACGAGAACGGCGGTAAGAGTTGCAATGAAACTTTAAATTATAATGTCTAAATATTTTAATAATCATTCACACAATTAAATTATTTCATTAATTTTATGCACTATTCACAATATCACGCGTAGGTTCTAAGATTTTACATATTTCAACCTTATTCAATTTGTTGGCATAGTCCAATGGGGTATAATCCAGTACATCTTTAGCATCACATGACGCTCCGTTATCAACCAGGAATCTGATTATCTTTAATTGGACATCGTTGGCACAGAGCACCGCCTGGTCAAAGAAAGAAACATTATTGCTATGTTACATAACAAAATTTGTTTTAACTATTGTGGTCTTGTCCATTTTTTGACGTTGCTCAAAATTTATGCGATCCATGTTTTTTATTTGTGATTGAAGCGATCCATTAACATTACGAGACTCACAATGGATCACTTGCTCATGCTTTTATGTTACATAGACCATAAAGTAAGAATGCACCGATTCACGATGCAAATTCGCGCCATGCTTGTGGATGCAATATATATCCTATTGCGTGACTGTATGAGGTTAATTAAAATTTAATTTGTTTGTTTTGCAACTAAAGGCATTAAAATTCGGAATGTATTTTTTTTTATAAACTTGCATGCAAACTTTATTATCCCGTTACTCCTTGACTTGGAAAATTTCCCTCTTTCAAAACTAGTTTATATCTATGGTCTAATGAAATTAATCTTCATTTGTTCCCAAATTAGTTTATGTATATTCCCAACGCAATACAGTGTTAGTTCTCTCAAATCTTACCTCTACTAAAGACTTAAATTCCCTTCCCAATATCGTTATTAGTACTCCCAAAACTCACCTTATGTAATGCAGTCTGATTTAGTTCATCAACTAAATTCAGATTGGCACCAGCCACAACAAGTGACTCCAATTTTCTAATATCACCACTCCTACTGGCAAGTGACAGCATTTCGCTGACGCTCTTTGTATCGATGCTAGATAGATGTGCTCCACATTTCATGAGCAAATCTATCAATGTTATATCGTTGTGCTGTATTGAGCTCAAAAGGGGTGATTCGCCACATCTGGAATGTTCCCCCGGTTTGATAAGGTGAAATTATATCAATCGAAATTATTTCAATGGTTCTAAGGTATTTTCTGTTTCATTTCTGTGTTTCTATCAATTTTAATTATGAAAATATTATTATCGAGGCAATTTAACACTAGAAAGACGGATGGGGGTCATTTGACCCATGAAGTTTAGCGTTAGATATTTTCGAAACTATTTACATCTGTGCTATATCCTCTCGTGACTTTTAGCAAAATAGTTCAAATTTTAATATAGAAGTAATTAGATTATCATATCATGTTCATGGAATAAATAAACATACGGTTTACCTACAAAGACGGCGCCGGTCATATGACCCATGCGGCCTTTGTTCATACCATCTACAGTTTTCGTAATGCAAACAGTGTTATTTGGATATTTGTACCATGTCTAGGCTTTCCGACAATACTTTACAATCTTTACCTAAAGACCAATCAGATAATGAGGGTGACCATATTGAGGATCAAAATATTATCGAAGAAAAGGCAAATACTCCCGAATCAAGCTCTTCAAGTGATGATGAATCAAGTGACAACATGCCACTAGGTAATTATCTCTCTTTATAAGTGTGACAATTCCCGAAACCGGATGGGTGAGCGGTATATTTTTATTTTCCTAGAACAGCACTTTGAACAGATTCTGTTATATTCTTTGTTTTTGCCTTAGCTACTGTGCAACGCCAACAACAACGTAGGGGAAGAGGACTGAGGAGACGAATGCGTGGTCCTCATTCCATACAAGCTGCGCTTACTGTTCATGAAGACAGTATGGTATCATCGAGTGGAATATTATGGCAAACTGTATCTGAAAATAATAGTGGACACGTATAGGTCGATGGTTATATCTGAACGATCTGGACCAAACTCCAATAGTACCACTAATACCGATACAGTCTTCAGCTGCAGATACAAGAAAAAGACAACACTGTTACATATCTGGTTGTAAAATAAATCAAATAAAACATGTGACACTTGCAAAAAACCATTGTGTGGTCATTGTAATCAATTAAAAATGTTAATTTGTCAAAATTGTAAGTAGTTATATGAATCTGTTATAATTATCAATCAAAAATACGTTTTTGTTAAAATTATAAATAGACAATAATAATTAAGTACGTATGTAAACTATAAATGATTATAAATTGTGGTATTTCAAATTAAAAGTTATTTTTAATCGTTTCCCACCCGTATATCATATCAAAAATGTATTTAATAATATGTGGTCAAATGACCCCTCGCCGTCGTTCTAGGTAAGAACATTTTCCCGTCTTTCTAGTGTTAAAAGATTGATTTTTAAGTGTACTTTTATTTTCACCTTTCACTCTCCTTTATCGACGCCTTTTCGGTGTCATATTGCACTTTCTTTTTTTTTCTATTTTTATTGTAAACAAAATTGTCATCTAAACCTTTTTCTATTTTACTTTTATTGACATTCTTAAATCTATTGAAATAATATCGATTGGTATAATTTCGCTTTATCTACGTCTATCGTATCGTAATCTATCACGTGTTGTGGGGTTGTTTTTAACTCATATTTCGGTGACACTGTATAACCGCGTAACTATTAGTTTCAATAGCATTTTGTTGACCAAACTTATAAAATCCATGTTTTCGATACCAGTATACTACAATGAGTTTTCTTACGAATGACTCCATAGATCTGGAGATTTAGATGTATCAATACAAAATGCTAATGTAAGAATGCTAATTTAATATTTAACCTTATTGGCCGTAATATAAGCACTGATACAATAGGCGGACTTAATGCTAAATTGCAGGGATACGGATATAGATCTACCAGTCAACAGTTTGGAAAGTGTAAAAATTCACGAATGCGGTTTAATCTCAGAAAAAATAACTGGTTTAATAACACTTATGAGCATGAAAACAAAGATAGAATAGCACCTTAATGAAGCAAACTCAAAATTGTTAAAAGAAATTACAAAAGAAAACTAATTAATTTGGAAAGTAACAACAGTGATTAACTAAATATTGAAACTAGTAAATACCCTGTTATACTGTATTCACCAAACGTTCGTAGATTATGAACCTGATTTGGTCCAAGTACTGTAACGTAATCTACGTTGTACTTTAAATCTAAAACATACTTAATTACCTAATTAATACTAAGTCCTACAATTGCTTATAATAAACTGTTAAATAATTTAAATAAGTACTTATCACTAATATTCAATATTTATAAGTAATTAAAACTATTTATAATAACGTTTTGTTAATAATTTCTAATGTATCTATTGCGCGCGCGAGCGTCGAGCAACCGGTTTGTGGCGCGGGGCGAGGGGTGCTCGCTGTGCCGGCTCGGGCTGCGAGCGCGCAGTCGGTTGAGCATCACGTCATAACGCACCCAGAGGTCTCATAAGCTGGTCCGCGTCACTTGTTTTAAAAATTTCCGTTACGTCGCTAGTGTCTACGTATACGACCTACTTTTTAATTCTCAATTTAAAATTAAACTCAGTGTTAGTGTCTATTCCCTTACTGGGTAAGTTGTGCACATATTTTTACGTATTGCAAAGCTATTATTACATGCATAGGCTACTCCTTCTCTGCAAATCTATATTTTAATATTCCTGCCACTAGCAAATTTATAGTTTTCACCTAATTTACACTATCTCTTTTATAGTGCTTGCTTATGTTGTATGTAAACCACAGCCGCTAGGATAATTGTAAATAGTTCTTGCCACTCTCTCTTCCCCTTTTCGGTTGCTAGTGGTAGGGCTTATGTGCTAGATCGTAATGCTGGATTACGATCCACAGGAACACCGTTGGGAGTTCAAAGCTGGACCATTATCGAGCGACGACGTCTCCTGTTCGTCGTTTGTGCGCACGTCAATACGCGCGCCGCGCCTAGTCTGCCCGCTGTGCTGCGCTACGCTACTTCTGCTCGTCCGCTTCCCGCCTTCTGTAACAGTCCGCTACCTACCTACCGTGCGCGACCGTTGAGGAGAGTGCGGTATTTTTTTGAATCTTAGTGCGCATAACTTTCGATCTACTAAAATACGTTCCTACGACCCTGAATCTAAATTACTCAATACTTGTTATTTACTGATTATTGACTCATAATAAACCTTGTTATTATAATCCTTCTTTTATTTTCACCACTACGTGACAGTACTTATTCATTTTAATTTGATCCTTATTGTCTATCTACATTAACTACCTACCTTGTCTTCAAATGTACGTTTGCACCACTTTTTAAAAGTAATTCAACAATTGGTCTGTTTCCTTTATTTATTGCTATATGTAATGCTGTTCTTCCTTCAGAATCCTGAGCATTAATATCAGTACCCATATCTGTAAATTCAAAGTGTTTCAAGTAAGGCCAACATTTTAAAGTTTATGTTTAAATTTCAGTACTTACTATACTTAACTTACCTAGCATTTTCTTCACAGAACTCTCATCACTTCGTTCTATGGCATTCACTAACAATGTATTAAACACTTTTTCTGTGACATCTATCAACATTTTGGGTGATTGTATATTTAAGCTTACTGCTAATGCATCTACCAAGATGTTATCCTAAAATAATATAAATATATTATAGCATGTACATAATTATGGTGTTGCTGGTAGGATAAAAAATTGACGTGCGAAAGTATTTCCTGCAAATCTACTTGCAAAATAAATGTTTTTTTTATTTTTTTATGCTCTATTTGCAAGTTTATGCTTGCAGTTTTGCCCTCGGTGCTTCCGTTCCCGAGTTGATTTTCCTTACCTCAACTGCAATCGTGGTTGTATTTGTCAGCTCGCCTCTTATATTCGTCGACATCATCTGAAAAAAAAAAGATGGACTGCGGTATATTTGACCGATACCCAAATCGTGCCCAAGTTATGGCGAATTATAAAAACACATTCAGACTGATTTTGCAAAGATAAGGATATTAGTCTTATTGAAAGATTGTCTATTTAAAGATAAACAAAAACTAGACTACAAAACCATCCCCACCTACAGCGGATTACAGATTTATATTTGAAACAAAATAAAGGCATACAAAAATAATCACCTCAACTTTTTCCTGGTAAGATAATTCAGTCTTGGACAACACGTATGATAGCTTAGTGAGGGCAGCTTCCGGAGTCATATCATACCCCGACACGACGCCACACTCTGCTATTAGCTGAAAGAAACTTTTTTAAAACACTTTAGCACAGAGCTACAAAATTCATGACTTAAACCACGTTGCAAATTGGATACTGCGCTTGACGATGTTTCTGTGACATTGTGACCACCATCATGTAAGTACAACCTGTGAGACAAAAACACTTAAAATCTAGTTTCCAACTCACTCTTTAACTTACTCATTTCACATATCGTGTGAGCAAGACGGCGATTGATATTGCAACATTACTTTGACACTTTTAGTTAAGAGAACAAGCCTTCGTCCACTTTAGTAACTAACTCAAGACATTCAGTTTATTTACGCTGGTAATAAAAAAAATACGATACTTTTTCTTTATTAAGCCAGTTAAGGTTGCCAATACTGACCCATGTGCTTTTACCAATTTTAAAATTACAATGTAGGAACTCCTGAATCTTAGTTCTGCTGGACACTTTCTATTCAGTGTTTCCATTTTATGGTTGTTTTAAAAAAAATTGTCTGTTCCTTAATTCGAAACATACTCACTCTGCCAGTTTCATAAAGTGGACTAGCAACCGCTCCAGTAGCACACTGTGTAATATTGACTACCATCACATCTCTTTTAACAGCCTCTTTTATCACAGCAAACACATCATCTCGATTAGACGGCATATTACCAGCACCATAACTTGATAATACTACACCTGAAAGAAAATTGTTTTTTAAACCACTAGGTACTTTGCAATATTTTGTTGAGAATTTGGTAATCAAGTTCAAGTGAAAAAACAAAATTTATTATTTTATGGATACCCCGGTGACTCTGTTGATAGTTACGCTACCAGCGCATCTAGAGAGCACGGGCTGTTGGTGCGTGTCATGGGTTGTTTTTATCCTACCAGATAAAAAGGTACACAACTTTGGTACTTTCTCTTTACGTGGCTCAAGCTGCGGGTCAGCTAATAGAATGCTAATCTATACTCTCGCGAAATTGAGCGAAAACAAGAGTGTGAACAGGCTCTCCTACTTCGGCTTCACTTTTCTTTTGTCTTTTAACTTCAAGTCACTTCACTCAACTTCCCGAGAGAGTTATTTCATTTCAATAGTCTTACCTTCAATTGGCGGTTGGAAAAACGCCTTAACTACAGACGAACTGATGCTCGGAAATATTGTAAGCATACCAACATTCTTACACATTTTAGCATGTAACGAACATTTCTGTATAACTGTCGGCTTGAATATAGCCTTCTTGTTCACCTCGAAGTCAAGACCCACTTCAATTAAGGGCACACAATTCGGAGAATCGAATGCATATAAATTATATGCGGAGATTTTACGAGTTCTGTGGAGAAATCGAGTTTAGATTTAATAGATGCGCGTGTGTAGCGACGACGTTGGAGTACAAGAGCGTGGAGTTGCAGGAAATATTTAATTAAAACTTTTGTGCAGTGTCTTAATTGTTGTTTTTTCATATGCTGACTGTACTTTTGGTCTGCTAATTGCAAGTTGTCAACTTCTGCCCAATTTAAAATTTGAAGTTTTCAATCTAGTCCGTATGATGCATAGGGATGACACAAGACTGGATCTCAAGATTTTGATAATACTTGATGGTAATGGTAATGTATGATGTGTTTTGTTGATATTTTTAAAACATCAATTTTAAGATAGAATCGTTAAGTGCCTGTAAATAGAAACCATCTAATTTAATTTCAATAACTAAGAAAAAATATTACAAAATGACTCAATTTTTTTTGTATTTATAGATGACTAGCTGACCCGGTTAACTTTGTTCTGCCTTAGAGGCACTACCCTAACCTATCCTATGTCCTTCTACTTTAAAAAAAAAAAAAAAAAAACGGTCCTGGTTCTATCTAAGCGTCTTCTCCACCAATTTTCAGCCAAATCGCTTCAGCCGTTCTTGAGTTATAAATAGTGTAACTAACACGACTTTCTTTTATATAAAGTGTCTTTTTTTTAGAGGTATAGAAATTTAAGTTGGCAACACTATTTTAACTGGCGGCTATTTTGTCAGCTATCAAGTGATTTATGTTTAGTTTGGTTTGGCATTTCAACATGAATAGACTGACGCCTAAACAACGCTTCCAAATTGTGCAAAATTTTGAAAATAATGGTTCTGTCCGAAACAAGATTGCCGTTGATCCCGATTTTCATAAGCGAATTTTGTTTAACGATGAAAGCTCACTTTGGGTTGCAAAACTGCCGTATTTGGAGTGATGATAATCTTAAAGTGTATGTTGAGACACCGTTACAGCCAGAAAAACTGACAGTTTGGTGTGCTTTATGGGCTGGTGGAATAATTGGTCCGTACTTCTTTAAAAACGATGCTGGCCAGAACGTTACAGTCAATAGTGACCGCTATAGAGCCTTGATTACTGACTTCTTCGTTCATCAATTGAACAACCATGATGTGCAGGAGCTGTGGTTTCAACTAGACGGTGCAACATGTCACACAGCTCGTGCATAATTGATTTCTTGAAGGAAACGTTTGGTAACCGCATAGTTTCACGTTTCGGACCCGTGGATTGGTCTCCAAGATCGTGCGATTAACCGCCACTTGACTATTTTCTGTGGGGATCTGTGAAATCGCTAGTCTATGCCTATAAGCCCGAAACGATAGACCACTTGGAGGATAACATTCTGTAGGGACACAGTTGAGGTTGGAAATGCAAACGTTGCACTTTCAGTGGCAACGTGGCTAGCGGGCTTCGACTCCCCAGTCGTTCCGGACCGTCGAACCTCGCTAGCCGCGAGCACGCGATTGTACCTACCTACTGTCGGGATTTATTGTAACTAGTGAATAATATAACTTTGTGTTAATAAACGCTATTTGTGACATTCAGTGTTAAATTCATTTTATCAAGTCCTGCCCGGGGAACACGAACATTATTGAAACTCAAGTAACTTCCTCAGTAACTTTATTATACAGTTAATTTACACAGGAACTCCCATATATTACTCTACTACAGGGTAATATATACCAACATTGGTGACCCCTCGACACCCGGGCAGTGACACTTCACGGACAGTTAGTGCGAGTGTAACAGTTTTCGGCGGGATTTTGGAACGACTCCCCGGGATACGGCATACAGTATACCGGGCAATTTCAACGTCACGCGTTGCGACCCGTGACCAATAGCCACGACGATGACGGAGGCGGAAACCGAGGTTGGGGCAGTCTCAATAGCGGGACGAATCCCCGAGTTCTGGCCTGATTTTCCACGTGCATGGTTTATGCAATTTGAGGCCATCGTTGGACCGCAACATGTCGGCGAGGCCAAAAATTTCCAACTAGCAGTTGCCAAGCTGGGTAAGCAGGCAATCCAGCAGGTGATGGACATACTGGAGAACCCTCCGGCGACCGGGAGATATACAGCGCTTAAGGAGAGGCTGCTGGAGATATACGAGGAATCGGAGGTCCGTAGAATCCAGAAGGTCATCGGCGAAATGCAGTTAGGGGATCAGAAACCTTCCCAGTTACTGCGGAAAATGCAGAACCTGGCAGGTGACCGGATACCTAAAGATACGCTGATAGTCATATGGCGTAACCTGCTGCCGTCGTCGGTGCGTGCTGTGCTGTCTGTGTCTTCGCAGAAGGAGCCCGCAGAGTTGGCATCGATGGCGGACAAGATTATGGAGACTACGCGGCCTATCGAGGTCGCGGAGGTGGCGTCTACCAGTAGCGGTCTGGCCGAGGAGGTGGCCAAGCTCAGCCGGCAAGTTTCTGAGTTACTGCGAACCAGAGAATGGAACGGCGGTGATAGAAGCCGTAATCGGGCGAGATCCGGTAACAGGCAGCAAGGGGGCAGAAGCGCGTCCAGATCAAAGCGCCATAATGACCCGAACTGGTTATGTTTCTACCATTTCCGCTACAAGGAAAAGGCACGTAAGTGTTTTCAACCATGCAATTGGAAAAAAACGCCATCGCCCTCGGAAAACTAGACGCGGTGCAGTCGGCGACGGGGGATTGCATCCAGTACTCAAATTACCGTCTGTGTATCAGTGATAAAATTAACGGCCTGAATTTCCTGGTAGACACAGGGGCGAATGTGTCTGTTCTCCCAGTTACGCTGTGTCGATGTAAAAGTAAGGAATTCAGTGAGTATAAACTATATGCTGCCAACGGTAGTGAAATAAGTACGTATGGTGTTAAAACTATGGTCGTAGATTTCGGGTTGCGTAGAGCTTTCCGGTGGACTTTTATAATTGCGCAAGTCAAACAACCGATTTTAGGCGCGGATTTCATAAGCCATTTCGGCCTGTTAGTAGACTTAAGTGCGCGTAAAATTATAGATAAGACCACAACATTGAATGTAATCGCATCCTTAGTATCACATAACGAAGGTTCCGTTAAAACTGTAGATGATAAGCACGAATATTTTGACCTATTAAATATGTTCCCCAACTTAACCAAACCCATGTGTTTTACAGACATTCCTAGACATAATGTATTGCATCACATCGAGACTACGAGACCACCCGTGTTTGCGCGAGCGAGACCGCTGCCGCCTGACCGGTACAAAAAGGTACGTGATGAATTTAAAATTATGCAGGAGTTAGGTATTTGTCGTCCATCCAAAAGTTCCTGGGCGAGTCCGCTACATGTGGTACCTAAGAAGAATGGTGAACTTAGGCCATGCGGCGACTACAGACGACTTAACGCAATCACTAAACCTGATCGTTACCCTATACCTAGGTTGCATGATTTTACATATTTATTGGCAGGCAAGCAGATATTTTCTCGTATTGATCTCAATCGCGCCTACCACAACATTGCAGTGGCAGAGAACGATATACCTAAAACAGCGATAATAACGCCTTTTGGGTTATTCGAATTCCCGCGAATGAGCTTTGGATTACGTAACGCTGCTCAAACGTTTTAACGTTTTATGGATTCCACAGTATTGCAAGGTCTCGAATTCCAGTTTTCTTATATCGATGATGTCATTGTAGCTATTGACAATTTAGATGAGCACAGAAAACACTTACAAATTATTTTTGAACGATTTAATAAGTATGACATCACTATTAATGTTTCAAAATGTATTTTCGGTCAGTCCGAGATCGAATTCTTAGGACACCTTGTATCTTGTGACGGCATCAAACCCTTGGATGATAAGGTTACGGCAATATCCAATTTTTCGAAACCGGAAACGATCGAGGAACTTAGACGTTTCTTAGGTATGATCAATTTTTACCGTACACACATACCTAGAGCAGCTCAACACCAAGCTGAATTAAATAAATATCTGCATAATTGCAAAAAACGCGATAAAACTAAAATTGACTGGTGTTTAGAATAATATAGTTATTTAGTTTCTCTCAGCGCTCATAGATGGCGCTGTTAGATTTCTGAATCACGCTATGGTTGCATGTTTGAGACATCATATAGGTTTGTTCGGTTTTTTAATAAAGATAAGTTTGAATATTTCAGTGCAGTGTTTTTCTCTAGTCATAAAGTGAACATTTGGTCCTAAACGAGCGGATTGTAAGTGAACTAGTGAAGTGAATCAGTGACAAAAGTTATAAGTGAGGATTTTAAACTTTGAAAAATTCGTAAGTAACTTTATTATTGACTTAGTGCAATTTAAATGGTAAAAGACTTAGAAAATTTTTAAGTGTTAGTTAAAAGACTTGTTAAAATAGTGAGTTGAGAGTTTGAGTAAAATAGAACTTGTAAAATTTTTTTGTCAGTTTTTGGACTTAGAATTATTCCAGTGATAAAAAATGTCGGATATACTTGCGGATATTAAAGACGAAATACAAAGACTATTTACAAATTTCAAGAAAACTTCTTCTTCACGTTACACATTGAGTTACTTGGAAACAAGATTGGAATTACTCGAACAATATTGGGTAAATTATACCTCGGAATATCAAGCACATCTTAAGATTGAGTTGAGTAAAGAAGATAAAAAGTTGATTAAAGATGATTACGGCGAAACTTTAGAATTATATTTGGAATTTAAAACAATATTAAAGGAAAAAATTGTCTCATGTCAAACACCACTAGCTCAAGCAACAGCAAGCAACGTGTGCACAACGACCCACTCCCAACCCAGATTGCCACCTATTAGCTTACCGGTTTTTTCAGGAAATTATCGAGATTTCAGCAATTTTAAAGATTTATTCAGCTCATTGATTGATAATGAGACGGGTTTGAGTGATATTCAGAAGCACCACTATTTGAGATCTTGTTTGAAAGGTGAAGCTGAACAAGCGGTTAGGCATTTTGATGTAACAGCAGCTAACTATAAAAGAGTTTGGAATAAATTAGTTAATAGATACAGTAATAAGCGAGTGATCGTTCAAAATATTTTGAATCGTTTCCTCCATCAAAAGAAGCTTACTGTAGAATGTCCAAAAAGTTTAAGGGAATTACTTGATACCACAAACGAATGTGTAAATAGTTTAAACAATGTCGATGTTGATACGAAAAGTTGGGACCCTTTTCTAGTACATGTTGTTGTTTCCAAAATGGATTTAGAAACCCACAAATTTTGGGAACAATCTCTAGGCGCAAGTACCGAGCTAGCAAGTTTCAATCAACTCGCCAACTATTTAGAAGGAAGATTTCGAGGTATAGAAATGATACAGAATGCTCAAAGAAAAGAAAAGAGAGAAACAACATTACCACAGCCTACCCAGAAATCAAGACCGATTAAGACGTTAGCCACACAAATAGATACGGAATGCACATACTGCAGCAAAAATCACTACATTTGTCACTGCACTGATTTCACCTCCCTCACAGTTGATCAACGAAGAGAATTTGCAAAAAACAATAATTTATGCTTTAATTGCCTAGTAAAGGGACATTCGATCAAATATTGCAGACAACGTACTACATGCCGGACTTGTAACTACAAACATCACACTCTTTTGCATAACGACAATATAATTACCAAATCGGCTATCACAGAAATTGTGACCACAGACGACGAAGTCGAGCCTGAACCAGAACCGGAAGCAGAAATTACTAGCATGAAAGTGTTAACCGCAAATAAACAGGTTCTACTTGCCACAGCTCAAGTAAGTGTTCGGGATCGTAATGGAAGTCTGGTAAAACTGCGTGCTTTAATTGATCAAGGCTCGCAGGGCACGTTTATTACCGAGTCAGCTGTGCAACTACTCAACTTGAAGAAAGTTCCTTTGCAAACTAATATTACAGGCATAGGAAACCACACTGTTCAGTCCAGATATGTAACTCATTTTGATATTTATTCACCAATTAATTCGACACATGTTGCTAAAGTTGATGCACATGTACTCACTAAGTTAACACCTTTGATACCCACTAAAGAATTAGACATTTCACAATGGCCAGAACTCGCTTCGATTCCGTTGTCTGATTCTCACATGCATAAACCTGGACCTGTAGACCTTTTGTTAGGAGCAGAAGTTTATGCAACAATTTTACTCGAAGGACTTAAGAAACATGGATCCCTCATCGCTCAGAATTCTAAACTTGGGTGGTTAGTCTCTGGCACTACCACCTCACCTGATTTGCACTCTCACACGATTATAGTATCCACGGCACTGGTTGAAGTAGATCAGTTGCTTAGAAAATTCTGGGAGATAGAGGAATATCTACCCCATGAGAAACCCTTAACCCTATCTGAACAACAATGTGAAGAACACTATGAAAGGACACATGTGAGAACTGACGAAGGAAGATATATGGTCAGACTACCATTCAAGGACTTACACGACGAAAGATTAGGAGATTCCAGACAGATAGCACAACAAAGACTTTTACAAATAGAGAAAAGATTTAAAAATCAGCCACAGTTTCATCAAGAATATACTAAATTCATGAACGAGTACCAGGATTCAAATCATATGGAAGACGTAGAGCCAGGTGAAGACACTGATCACAAGTCGTATTATTTACCCCATCACGCAGTTATTCGCGAAGCTAGTTCTACGACGAAGCTTAGAGTTGTTTTCGACGGATCTGCCCAGCCTGCTAATGGATCAGCACTCAACAATGAGTTGCTAATTGGACCAGCTTTACAACAAGACTTGAGAGATCTCATTATTCGATGGCGTACACACAAGATTTGTTTAATTGCCGATATAAAACAAATGTATCGTCAGATACTTGTCTCAAAGGAAGATGTAGATTATCAGCGCATTCTTTGGCGTCCATCTCCTTATGCCGATATTGTTGAGAAACGTTTGCTTACCGTAACCTATGGAACCTCTTGTGCTCCTTTCCTCGCCATTCGCACACTTAAACAGCTTGCCCATGATGAAAAGTCACTATACCCAGACTTATTTGAAATTATTAATAATGATTTTTATATGGACGATCTCCTGACTGGTGCTAATGACGAAGAGGGTGCGATTTCCTTACAAAAAGGACTTAGGGAAGTTATGTGTAAAGGTAAATTTGAAATGCATAAATGGGCGTCAAACAGCAGTGTGGTTTTGAGAGAGATCCCTGATTCACAAAAGATTAGTAAAGAAAGTATTGATATTACAGTTGATCACACAATTAAAGCACTTGGAATTAAATGGAATTCACGATTAGATGTTTTTGAATTACATCTCGACATTTCGGAGCCTAAATTACCTTTCACCAAAACCACAGTGCTCTCTGATATTGCCCGAGCATTTGACCCTTTAGGGTTCTTGAGTCCTGTAATTGTCACAGCAAAAATATTTTTGCAAAAACTTTGGTTAAGTGGTGTTAACTGGACTGATGAACTTCCATCAGATCTCGCCTCAGAGTGGTCAGCATATCGTGATCAAATACTACATATGGGTACTCTTCAATTAAATAGATGGATTAACACACAGCGTCATGATACTGAGCGAGTGGAAGTGCATGGGTTCAGTGACGCCTCTTGTTTAGCTTATGCCGCGGTTGTGTATGTTCGAATTGTTACTATGTATGGAGTTCATGTATCGCTAGTCCTTGCTAAGACTAAAGTTGCTCCTGTAAAACAGGTGTCTCTGCCTAGACTTGAACTTTGTGGTGCAGTATTGTTGTCAAAGCTAATCAAAGATGTTAAGGATAGTCTCAAATTGGAGAATGATTCAGTTTTTGCATGGACAGATTCTACTATTGTACTGTCTTGGCTTCGGAAAAATCCGAATAATTGGAAAACGTATGTAGCTAATCGTACAACCGAGATATTAAATGTTTTAAGCAGTGATCAGTGGCACCATGTCAGATCCCATGATAATCCTGCGGATTGTGCGACCCGTGGTTTGAGTCCAGAATCGTTAAAGGAATGTACCATGTGGTGGCACGGCCCACAGTTTTTGCGAGAATCTAAGAATGTTAATGTAGTCCCTATTGATATCCCTGAAACTACACTTGAATCCAAACTAAAATTACATGTTTCTGTTGTTATTGACCCGAACGATGACAGAATTAATTACTTAAAATTATATTCCAAATTTCAAAAGTTGATTCGTGTTACAGCTTATATTTTTCGGTTCATTGCCATATGTAAAGGTCGTATACATGCAAAAGACAGTCAAAGTGTATCAACATCCTCCCCTCCGCATCTTACAGTTGAGGAGTTGAGAAATGCTACCAGAGTTTGCATTCGTCTCTCACAGAATATTTTCTTTCACGAGGAAATACAAACAATAGTGAAGGGAGATATGCTGCTTAAAAGCAGCCAGTTAGTTTCTCTCACACCTTTTTTAGATAAGAATCAAATTTTACGTGCAAGAGGACGCTTAGATCATGCCAATCTTAGATTCGATACTAAATGCCCTATTATTTTGTCATCGAAATGTAATTTATCACTGTTGATTGTCCGAGACGGACACATTCACTCCTTGCATGGAGGACCTCAGTTAACTCAAAACCTTATCAGACAGAAATACTGGATAATCGGAGCGAAAAGCTTTATAAAGAAACTAATTCGACAATGTATCACGTGTTTTAAGCATTCCGCTGCTCCAATTAACCAGCTTATGGGTCAGCTACCTGCGTGTCGAGTTACCCCTGCGAAACCTTTTCGTCATAGTGGGGTAGACTACGCAGGCCCATTAACTTTAAAATTGTATTCTGGTCGATGCCAACGTACTACCAAAGCTTACATCTGTTTATTTATTTGTACTGTTACAAAGGCTATTCACTTAGAGTTGGTTGGCGATCTTTCCACCGCTGCTTTTTTAGCTGCCTTTCGTCGATTTACCTCCCGCCGAGGCTATTGTAGCGACTTGTGGAGTGATTGCGCAACAAACTTTACCGGAGCTTCTAATGAGCTTGATCGTATTCTTAAAAATAGGAAATCTTCCGTGATTGGAGAAATTTCAGAGACACTAGCAAATGATGAGACTACGTGGCATTTTATTCCTCCTGGTTCCCCTCATTTTGGTGGATTATGGGAAGCCGGTGTGAAATCCATTAAGTCTCATCTCAAACGCGTTATTGGTCAGACTTCCCTTACATTCGAAGAGTATGCTACTCTGTTAGCTCAAGTCGAGGCATGTGTCAATTCTAGGCCGTTATCACCTATTGGAACTTCTATCGATGATATTTCTCCACTCACTCCTGGACATTTTTTGGTTGGTGAGCCTCTCATTCCTGTCCCAGAAGATAGTCTGATTACCGTTAATGTTTCGCATTTGGATCGCTGGCAATTAATACAGAAGATGGTTCAATGTTTATGGTCGCGCTGGAGTTCAGAATATTTGACAACTTTGCAGAATCGTCTTAAATGGAAACGCCAAATGCCAGAACCAGATATCGGCACGGTAGTGTTAGTCAAGGATGAGAGACTCCCTCCTGGAAGATGGTTAATGGGTCGTATTGTTGAAAAGCACCCTGGAAAGGATGGTTTAACTAGGGTTGTATCCCTTAAATATAAAGACAGTGTTTTTAAGCGACCTATTACTAAAATATGCCCACTTCCCATTAGTAATTAAGTTAAAATTTATTGGCCTTACATACTTTGTATTTTGTTTTGATTAGTGTTCCGTATTACTACTTTAAGTTTCTGTAACATGCACCGTCTTTGAAGGACATTAGTAGTCCTTGGGGGCCGGTAATGTTTAGAATAATATAGTTATTTAGTTTCTCTCAGCGCTCATAGATGGCGCTGTTAGATTTCTGAATCACGCTATGGTTGCATGTTTGAGACATCATATAGGTTTGTTCGGTTTTTTAATAAAGATAAGTTTGAATATTTCAGTGCAGTGTTTTTCTCTAGTCATAAAGTGAACATTTGGTCCTAAACGAGCGGATTGTAAGTGAACTAGTGAAGTGAATCAGTGACAAAAGTTATAAGTGAGGATTTTAAACTTTGAAAAATTCGTAAGTAACTTTATTATTGACTTAGTGCAATTTAAATGGTAAAAGACTTAGAAAATTTTTAAGTGTTAGTTAAAAGACTTGTTAAAATAGTGAGTTGAGAGTTTGAGTAAAATAGAACTTGTAAAATTTTTTTGTCAGTTTTTGGACTTAGAATTATTCCAGTGATAAAAAATGTCGGATATACTTGCGGATATTAAAGACGAAATACAAAGACTATTTACAAATTTCAAGAAAACTTCTTCTTCACGTTACACATTGAGTTACTTGGAAACAAGATTGGAATTACTCGAACAATATTGGGTAAATTATACCTCGGAATATCAAGCACATCTTAAGATTGAGTTGAGTAAAGAAGATAAAAAGTTGATTAAAGATGATTACGGCGAAACTTTAGAATTATATTTGGAATTTAAAACAATATTAAAGGAAAAAATTGTCTCATGTCAAACACCACTAGCTCAAGCAACAGCAAGCAACGTGTGCACAACGACCCACTCCCAACCCAGATTGCCACCTATTAGCTTACCGGTTTTTTCAGGAAATTATCGAGATTTCAGCAATTTTAAAGATTTATTCAGCTCATTGATTGATAATGAGACGGGTTTGAGTGATATTCAGAAGCACCACTATTTGAGATCTTGTTTGAAAGGTGAAGCTGAACAAGCGGTTAGGCATTTTGATGTAACAGCAGCTAACTATAAAAGAGTTTGGAATAAATTAGTTAATAGATACAGTAATAAGCGAGTGATCGTTCAAAATATTTTGAATCGTTTCCTCCATCAAAAGAAGCTTACTGTAGAATGTCCAAAAAGTTTAAGGGAATTACTTGATACCACAAACGAATGTGTAAATAGTTTAAACAATGTCGATGTTGATACGAAAAGTTGGGACCCTTTTCTAGTACATGTTGTTGTTTCCAAAATGGATTTAGAAACCCACAAATTTTGGGAACAATCTCTAGGCGCAAGTACCGAGCTAGCAAGTTTCAATCAACTCGCCAACTATTTAGAAGGAAGATTTCGAGGTATAGAAATGATACAGAATGCTCAAAGAAAAGAAAAGAGAGAAACAACATTACCACAGCCTACCCAGAAATCAAGACCGATTAAGACGTTAGCCACACAAATAGATACGGAATGCACATACTGCAGCAAAAATCACTACATTTGTCACTGCACTGATTTCACCTCCCTCACAGTTGATCAACGAAGAGAATTTGCAAAAAACAATAATTTATGCTTTAATTGCCTAGTAAAGGGACATTCGATCAAATATTGCAGACAACGTACTACATGCCGGACTTGTAACTACAAACATCACACTCTTTTGCATAACGACAATATAATTACCAAATCGGCTATCACAGAAATTGTGACCACAGACGACGAAGTCGAGCCTGAACCAGAACCGGAAGCAGAAATTACTAGCATGAAAGTGTTAACCGCAAATAAACAGGTTCTACTTGCCACAGCTCAAGTAAGTGTTCGGGATCGTAATGGAAGTCTGGTAAAACTGCGTGCTTTAATTGATCAAGGCTCGCAGGGCACGTTTATTACCGAGTCAGCTGTGCAACTACTCAACTTGAAGAAAGTTCCTTTGCAAACTAATATTACAGGCATAGGAAACCACACTGTTCAGTCCAGATATGTAACTCATTTTGATATTTATTCACCAATTAATTCGACACATGTTGCTAAAGTTGATGCACATGTACTCACTAAGTTAACACCTTTGATACCCACTAAAGAATTAGACATTTCACAATGGCCAGAACTCGCTTCGATTCCGTTGTCTGATTCTCACATGCATAAACCTGGACCTGTAGACCTTTTGTTAGGAGCAGAAGTTTATGCAACAATTTTACTCGAAGGACTTAAGAAACATGGATCCCTCATCGCTCAGAATTCTAAACTTGGGTGGTTAGTCTCTGGCACTACCACCTCACCTGATTTGCACTCTCACACGATTATAGTATCCACGGCACTGGTTGAAGTAGATCAGTTGCTTAGAAAATTCTGGGAGATAGAGGAATATCTACCCCATGAGAAACCCTTAACCCTATCTGAACAACAATGTGAAGAACACTATGAAAGGACACATGTGAGAACTGACGAAGGAAGATATATGGTCAGACTACCATTCAAGGACTTACACGACGAAAGATTAGGAGATTCCAGACAGATAGCACAACAAAGACTTTTACAAATAGAGAAAAGATTTAAAAATCAGCCACAGTTTCATCAAGAATATACTAAATTCATGAACGAGTACCAGGATTCAAATCATATGGAAGACGTAGAGCCAGGTGAAGACACTGATCACAAGTCGTATTATTTACCCCATCACGCAGTTATTCGCGAAGCTAGTTCTACGACGAAGCTTAGAGTTGTTTTCGACGGATCTGCCCAGCCTGCTAATGGATCAGCACTCAACAATGAGTTGCTAATTGGACCAGCTTTACAACAAGACTTGAGAGATCTCATTATTCGATGGCGTACACACAAGATTTGTTTAATTGCCGATATAAAACAAATGTATCGTCAGATACTTGTCTCAAAGGAAGATGTAGATTATCAGCGCATTCTTTGGCGTCCATCTCCTTATGCCGATATTGTTGAGAAACGTTTGCTTACCGTAACCTATGGAACCTCTTGTGCTCCTTTCCTCGCCATTCGCACACTTAAACAGCTTGCCCATGATGAAAAGTCACTATACCCAGACTTATTTGAAATTATTAATAATGATTTTTATATGGACGATCTCCTGACTGGTGCTAATGACGAAGAGGGTGCGATTTCCTTACAAAAAGGACTTAGGGAAGTTATGTGTAAAGGTAAATTTGAAATGCATAAATGGGCGTCAAACAGCAGTGTGGTTTTGAGAGAGATCCCTGATTCACAAAAGATTAGTAAAGAAAGTATTGATATTACAGTTGATCACACAATTAAAGCACTTGGAATTAAATGGAATTCACGATTAGATGTTTTTGAATTACATCTCGACATTTCGGAGCCTAAATTACCTTTCACCAAAACCACAGTGCTCTCTGATATTGCCCGAGCATTTGACCCTTTAGGGTTCTTGAGTCCTGTAATTGTCACAGCAAAAATATTTTTGCAAAAACTTTGGTTAAGTGGTGTTAACTGGACTGATGAACTTCCATCAGATCTCGCCTCAGAGTGGTCAGCATATCGTGATCAAATACTACATATGGGTACTCTTCAATTAAATAGATGGATTAACACACAGCGTCATGATACTGAGCGAGTGGAAGTGCATGGGTTCAGTGACGCCTCTTGTTTAGCTTATGCCGCGGTTGTGTATGTTCGAATTGTTACTATGTATGGAGTTCATGTATCGCTAGTCCTTGCTAAGACTAAAGTTGCTCCTGTAAAACAGGTGTCTCTGCCTAGACTTGAACTTTGTGGTGCAGTATTGTTGTCAAAGCTAATCAAAGATGTTAAGGATAGTCTCAAATTGGAGAATGATTCAGTTTTTGCATGGACAGATTCTACTATTGTACTGTCTTGGCTTCGGAAAAATCCGAATAATTGGAAAACGTATGTAGCTAATCGTACAACCGAGATATTAAATGTTTTAAGCAGTGATCAGTGGCACCATGTCAGATCCCATGATAATCCTGCGGATTGTGCGACCCGTGGTTTGAGTCCAGAATCGTTAAAGGAATGTACCATGTGGTGGCACGGCCCACAGTTTTTGCGAGAATCTAAGAATGTTAATGTAGTCCCTATTGATATCCCTGAAACTACACTTGAATCCAAACTAAAATTACATGTTTCTGTTGTTATTGACCCGAACGATGACAGAATTAATTACTTAAAATTATATTCCAAATTTCAAAAGTTGATTCGTGTTACAGCTTATATTTTTCGGTTCATTGCCATATGTAAAGGTCGTATACATGCAAAAGACAGTCAAAGTGTATCAACATCCTCCCCTCCGCATCTTACAGTTGAGGAGTTGAGAAATGCTACCAGAGTTTGCATTCGTCTCTCACAGAATATTTTCTTTCACGAGGAAATACAAACAATAGTGAAGGGAGATATGCTGCTTAAAAGCAGCCAGTTAGTTTCTCTCACACCTTTTTTAGATAAGAATCAAATTTTACGTGCAAGAGGACGCTTAGATCATGCCAATCTTAGATTCGATACTAAATGCCCTATTATTTTGTCATCGAAATGTAATTTATCACTGTTGATTGTCCGAGACGGACACATTCACTCCTTGCATGGAGGACCTCAGTTAACTCAAAACCTTATCAGACAGAAATACTGGATAATCGGAGCGAAAAGCTTTATAAAGAAACTAATTCGACAATGTATCACGTGTTTTAAGCATTCCGCTGCTCCAATTAACCAGCTTATGGGTCAGCTACCTGCGTGTCGAGTTACCCCTGCGAAACCTTTTCGTCATAGTGGGGTAGACTACGCAGGCCCATTAACTTTAAAATTGTATTCTGGTCGATGCCAACGTACTACCAAAGCTTACATCTGTTTATTTATTTGTACTGTTACAAAGGCTATTCACTTAGAGTTGGTTGGCGATCTTTCCACCGCTGCTTTTTTAGCTGCCTTTCGTCGATTTACCTCCCGCCGAGGCTATTGTAGCGACTTGTGGAGTGATTGCGCAACAAACTTTACCGGAGCTTCTAATGAGCTTGATCGTATTCTTAAAAATAGGAAATCTTCCGTGATTGGAGAAATTTCAGAGACACTAGCAAATGATGAGACTACGTGGCATTTTATTCCTCCTGGTTCCCCTCATTTTGGTGGATTATGGGAAGCCGGTGTGAAATCCATTAAGTCTCATCTCAAACGCGTTATTGGTCAGACTTCCCTTACATTCGAAGAGTATGCTACTCTGTTAGCTCAAGTCGAGGCATGTGTCAATTCTAGGCCGTTATCACCTATTGGAACTTCTATCGATGATATTTCTCCACTCACTCCTGGACATTTTTTGGTTGGTGAGCCTCTCATTCCTGTCCCAGAAGATAGTCTGATTACCGTTAATGTTTCGCATTTGGATCGCTGGCAATTAATACAGAAGATGGTTCAATGTTTATGGTCGCGCTGGAGTTCAGAATATTTGACAACTTTGCAGAATCGTCTTAAATGGAAACGCCAAATGCCAGAACCAGATATCGGCACGGTAGTGTTAGTCAAGGATGAGAGACTCCCTCCTGGAAGATGGTTAATGGGTCGTATTGTTGAAAAGCACCCTGGAAAGGATGGTTTAACTAGGGTTGTATCCCTTAAATATAAAGACAGTGTTTTTAAGCGACCTATTACTAAAATATGCCCACTTCCCATTAGTAATTAAGTTAAAATTTATTGGCCTTACATACTTTGTATTTTGTTTTGATTAGTGTTCCGTATTACTACTTTAAGTTTCTGTAACATGCACCGTCTTTGAAGGACATTAGTAGTCCTTGGGGGCCGGTAATGTTTAGAATAATATAGTTATTTAGTTTCTCTCAGCGCTCATAGATGGCGCTGTTAGATTTCTGAACCACGCTATGGTTGCATGTTTGAGACATCATATAGGTTTGTTCGGTTTTTTAATAAAGATAAGTTTGAATATTTCAGTGCAGTGTTTTTCTCTAGTCATAAAGTGAACAACTGGAATGACAAATCCGTTGAAGCTTTTGAGCAGTGTAAACTGAGCCTTCAGGAGGCGGTCACACTGTCTCATCCGTTGGTAGAAAACCCTTTAGCATTAATGACCGATGCGTCGAATAATTGTGCAGGGGCTGTACTCCAACAGCAAATTAAAGGCGTATGGAAACCACTAGGTTTTTTCTCAAAGCGCTTCACCGACGCTCAACAACGGTATAGCACGTACGATCGCGAACTGTTATCTATATTTTTGGCAATAAAATATTTTCGTAAAATGTTTGAAGGTCATCAATTAACTGTTTTTACTGACCACAAGCCATTGGTTTACGCTTTTGAGAAAAAAGTTAGTGACAACGAATCACCTAGAGTTTCACGTCAATTACTTTTTATTAGTGAATTTACCACTGATATTCGTTATTTGTCGGGGCCCTGCAATGTTGTAGCTGACGCGTTATCACGAGTCGAGACTATTTCCTGTCCCACTAGTATCAATTTCGACGAAATTGCAGACGCGCAGAATGTCGACGACTATGTTGTGCAATACGACAATAACAAAGGTAAGTCCAATGTGCAAATTAAACGAATATTGCTACCTTCGTGCGATAAGTATTTATATTGCGAAATGTCAACACGGGATGCTCGACCCTATTTGCCGGATAAGTTTAGGCGGTTAGCTTTTGATAGCGTACATAATATGAGTCATCCTGGTATAAATACAACACGAAAGTTAGTTACTCAAAAATTTTTTTGGCCAAATATGAATAAAGATATTAATCGCTGGGCGAAAACTTGTATAAAATGTCAAAAGGTTAAAATTAATAGGCATTCTCTCTCAGCTTTCGAAAAAATCGAATCGGCAAATAGGTTCGAACATGTCCACATTGACATCACGGGACCATTACCTCCATCCCCAGATGGTTATAGGTATTGCCTAACAATCGTTGACCGAGGCACGAGATGGCCCGAAGCTTTCCCTATCAAAGATATCACAGCTGATACTGTAGCCAGGATACTTTATGAAGGTTGGATTACCCGGTATGGCTGTCCAGTTAAATTGACTTCCGACCAGGGTAGACAGTTCGAAAGTAGTTTGTTTTCCGAACTTATGAAATACTTAGGTATTGTTAAAATACGAACCACTCCCTACCATCCACAAAGTAATGGGTTAGTGGAACGATGGCATCGTAGTTTAAAGGTAGCGCTTGCAGCGCGATTAAACTCGACCTCGTGGTTCCAGGAATTACCCACAGTGTTGTTTGGGTTACGCGCCGCGATACGTAGCGATACGGGTGTTAGCGCAGCGGAATTAACTTTTGGGAAAACTTTACGACTACCTTGTGAGTTTTTCGATGAGACTATGTCAAAAATATCTGACGAAAATGAGATGGTTAAACAAGTACGAGATACTTTACGTCAAGTCAAACCGATACATCAGTCAGACAGATCAAATACAAAATTTTTTGTTCATCCTGACCTTAAGTCGTGCGAATTTGTTTTTGTTAGAGACGATAGCGTTCGTAAGCCGTTAAAACCTCCTTACGACGGTCCGTTTCGCGTTATCAAACGAGATTCGAAAGTATTTTTTATTCAGTTAGCAAACAGTCAAGCTTACATTTCAGTGGATCGTTTAAAGCCAGCGTATTTACTGGACACGGACACTGAAGTTACTGTAAACAAAAATTTTCCGAATAACAACAATACGCGAACTGATAATAACAATCAGCGTAGTGTAGACGCACCTTTATCGAATGTTCCGCGTGTAACGCGTTCTGGTAGAGTCAGCAAACCACCAGTACGATTTAAGAATAACTAGAGTAGCATAATATATTCTTCAATTATCGATCGACCTAGTAATTTTTTTACATTTGGCAAAAATAAACAAATAAGTAGCCATGTAGAAAATATTTCACATCATTTTTCTCACTTACTTAGTCAGAGACGTATTTTACGCTCATAATGGGAAACTACAGTACTAAGATGGAAAACGAGAACCTAGCCGTTGCTCATGCATCAGTGCAGGCAAACGAACCAACTAATCGCGTGCAGTTAGTGGAATCAGTTGGGATAACTCTGATAGTGATAATTGTTATCATTGTGTGTTATTGGTGCCGATCGCAATGTATGAAGAAAACAAAAAAGTGGCTCAGGCGAGAAGTCGCTGGAGTCCAAAATAATATGGCTACCCCAGTCATTAAGGTTGAGACAGTTACCAGTCCTAACCAAGCTAATCCCAAAGTAGTTTTTTCCTAAGTCATAATACTTCCAGTGTTTACGTTTAACGGAAGCTACGTTGCGTCATACATAGTGTTATGTTTAATTATTGTGTAATTATGGTTACATTATTTCAAATTGTACCTAATACTTACATGTTATTTTAGTAAGCGGATGTTATGTTTTATATGTAAGGACGAAAGTCGATGCCAAGGACCGTAGGACCGTAGGACTTACATACAAAAGTATTTATGCATTTCTTTTACTTTGTTATCTTTGTTATTCTTTGTAATTCTGCTTAATCAATTACTTACTTATAAAGGCTCCATAAGAGAGGCCATTGTTTACTTATTTTGTCCGACATACATACCCTACCTACTTATTGGATTGTATAACAACAAGACAACAACAAGTTCTTTGTATTGTATAACAACAACAAGTTCTTTGTATTGTACACCTATTAACAAAAGTGTTATAATTTTTTCATAATTTTTTTGGAAAAAAATTTTTTTTAGGAGGGGTGTATTGTAGGGACACAGTTGAGGTTGGAAATGCAAACGTTGCACTTTCAGTGGCAACGTGGCTAGCGGGCTTCGACTCCCCAGTCGTTCCGGACCGTCGAACCTCGCTAGCCGCGAGCACGCGATTGTACCTACCTACTGTCGGGATTTATTGTAACTAGTGAATAATATAACTTTGTGTTAATAAACGCTATTTGTGACATTCAGTGTTAAATTCATTTTACCAAGTCCTGCCCGGGGAACACGAACATTATTGAAACTCAAGTAACTTCCTCAGTAACTTTATTACACAGTTAATTTACACAGGAACTCCCATATATTACTCTACTACAGGGTAATATATACCAACAATTCGTTATTCTCGATATACCGCCACAAATGTTGGAAAAAGTCATCTAAAATTGGACCTCCAGATTAGACTACGTCCGAGCCAGCCGTGGCGGTCATATGCCAGAACTCATATTTAAATTATAATGCCATAAGATTATCTTTCAAATAAAGTAAATTTCATGTCAATTAAAAAATATATATTTGTTTTATTCCCTTTCAAAGTTCTATACCTCAAAAAAAACATCCTTTATATACCTAGTAAGTACCTAGATAGATTTATATTATGTAATAATACGTGTTGTCACATTTTAGTGATGTTATTTTAAACAATATTTCCATGCAACTCGAAGCTAAGTTTACGTATCGTGCCAAAACATGTTAGGTTCTCGGTTTTATGTAAACATTATTTAATTATTATGTGATAAAAGACAAACATGATTGGGTTTTTCCATAGTTATTAATACTATTTGTTATTAAATCCAGCGGGGTCTATTCTCGTAACAAAAACAATTAAAATCTAGACTCGATGTCAAGCGAATGTAAATCTCGACCCAATGTCAAGCGAATGAAAATGTCGACCCAATGTCAAGCGAATTAAAATCTAAACTCAATTTTCAGCGCCATCTGGCTAGTTTTATACACACACACAAATCCATATACACAGCGTATTTATTTACTTGCTACAATAGTTTACACTACAATTTTATTTTATTTTTTATGTATATTTTGGGAAGGAACCTGGTTTCCACGACACAGGGTATCCTAGTGTGGAATCCAGGGTAACAAAAACGGCGTTTTAAATTATATAAAGTGCATCTATATTACTATATATATAGGGTGTTCTGAAATTTATGTTGCATAATGAAGTGGGACATAGTATCCGTTTCATAGATTTTATTTCTCCAGCAATTATCCATTTTTAAGCTCATACAATTTTCCATACACACAAAAATAATATTCGTGTTCTGCCTCTAAAGAACATAACTTTTAAGCGGCATTCACATTATGACCGGAGCACGCCGCGTCTTAGCCATAATTCAAAAACCGCGCGAGCACCGTTGTACTGTTTAGCATTATTAGGCTCGCTTGGCTTTTGAATACCGACAAAAGTTCGCTTCGCTTGTGAATTTAACTTTAAGTGGTAGAAAACATGGCTGCAGGTACTAAATCTGGCATTAAAACAGGCTAAAAACGGGCGGATTTCCGCCGACAAACAGCGTCATATGTAGATGCATCTTTACGGCATAGCCACATTTATCTTTCTCTGTTACTCATTCGATCTCTGTCTTTCATTCAATAAAATGTAAAGTTATGAATGAAGCGGGGAAACGACTTACCTATCACATGCATTTACTTACCTTTACCTACTAATTACTATCAATCAAGCTAAATTTAACAAAAAATAAATCAAAATGTTCACAGCTGATAGTATTAGTAGATAGATAAGTACCTACTAGATTTCAAATAACTATCGTACAGTAATTTGGCGTTTAAAAGTTCATTAGATACATTTACAAAATGGGGTACCTAGGCATAAAATGTCAAGGTTACTTACAAAAAAAGTATCTTCCTCCGTTGTTCTTCACCGAACACGCCGACTTAACGTGCCAACAAGCACTCACTGCACTCACTATGACCACTGCTGTCAAGTCAAGAGCACCCGTCAGTCCATCGACTACATTCGTCACGCAAAGCGTAGGCTGCGTAGGTATTTGGAGTGATGTTTACCTTCATCACTCCATCCTCAGTGCTCGCATTCTCTCAAAGAAATACAGCAAATCCTAAATCCAACTGTAGGTATTCGAAAGCGGGAGTTCTCCGCGTCTCCAGTGACGAGGGGAGGAAAATATTCCAGTGTCCCAATGCCGCTCCAAGAATACTCTCTTATGTACACAACATTGACACTATGTTCAAACACTCATCATTCATTTGTTTACGTACGGCAAGATGATAAATGTCCACAACACAACACAACACAACCGTTTACTCTGTCTGACGTAAGTAAGAAGAAGAGAAAAAAGCAAAAAGAATGAAATAATATTTTTTGCGAAAAATCGTTGTCGCCGCGGTCAAAGGTGCCGCTCGTTTGAGTTGAGTTTGACCACGCCGCCACCGCCCTCGTCCCGCCCGCGACCCCGCGTGCTGCCCGCGACGCCCGCGCAGCGCCGCCCGACGTCCGGCAGCCGGCGGCGGCCGCCCGTGCCGCGCCCTGCAACCCCCGCGCAGCCCCTATTTAGACCAGTCAATCGCGTGATTCGGTTCGGTTAAAATACAAGTTAAATAAAAGCTTTTAATAATGCCATTTCGATACACAAATCAGGAGTACCTGCACTACGAATGTAATAATAGTGGTAGGCAAGCAGTGTTTATGTCCAACTAAGTAGTTACATCAATGTAACTACAATGTAACTAGGTAAAATAGAGGTGAAGAACGGGCCTCTTTTTCTCTCTTTCAGTTAGACGTTGGGAGCCCTGTTTTAAGGTGCCATTATTACCTACTTTAAAATGGGTTTCGTGCAACTCACAATAAGAGATTGTTTTGATAATGTAATAGTAAAATTTGTAATACCTGTAATTGGTGTACACGTGAGAATAATACTGTATCATTACTTTAATGTACGTAATTTTATTGTGATGTGTACGTACACTGTTTATTGGTATGTCTGAATGAATAAAATAAAAATCTATGCATTTCTTTGTCGAGTCTGATCAAAGAGTAACGCGACCCGACCGTGGTGACGGCATCAAATACAGGCTACGTACGTACGCAGTTGTAAAATCATCTATCAAATCAACCATCATCCTACTGCATGGATATGGGTCTTCCTTCAATAGAATAAGAGCGTACTCTGCCACGCCCTTTCACTACGGATTGGCAGAGGTCAGTGACCGTGTTTGATATTCGTCATCGCGGGTGCGCGGGCGCGGGCGGCGGTGCGGGGTATGGGTCTTCCTTCAATAGAATAAGAGCGTACTCTGCCACGCCCTTTCACTACGGATTGGCAGAGGTCAGTGACCGTGTTTGATATTCGCCATCGCGGGTGCGCGGGCGCGGGCGGCGGTGCGGGGTATGGATATGGGTCTTCCTTCAATAGAATAAGAGCGTACTCTGCCACGCCCTTTCACTACGGATTGGCAGAGGTCAGTGACCGTGTTTGATATTCGCCATCGCGGGTGCACGAGCGCGGGCGGCGGTGCGGGGTATCAGGCACGGGAACGCCGCCGCCGCCGCCCGCCGCGCCGGCCGCCCTCGACGCCGCCGCCGACACAGACAAGGACGGGGCGTATAGCTCGCTAGTAACAGCTGTTATAATGAATGAACGCGGTGCCCCCACGCGGCACCCCCAGTTTGTTACAAAGGCAGAACATTAATATTATTTTTGTGTGTATGGAAAATTGTATGAGCTTAAAAATGGATAATTGCTGGAGAAATAAAATCTATGAAACGGATACTATGTCCCACTTCATTATGCAACATAAATTTCAGAACACCCTATATATAAAAGTTATGGCTTATTTACTAATAAGCCATAACTTTTATGGTAAATAAACTTATTCTACTTCTTATTCTTGTTCTATATGTTGTAAGCAGGTTTTCTGGTCGCTTTACTTTGTATTAAAAAAAAAACAGTACGACGTGAAATCTTCATATTGTTAAAAAACAAAATCTTTAAAAGATAAAAGTTTTGATTGTTTTTCTTTCAAACGAGAAAACTATGAATAGGTAATCGTGTTTTTAAACGACAATTTTTTTTTATTTAAAAATTTGCCTAAATATCTTATAGTTTAGCAGCTAGCTATGGCGTTATGACGTAGGTACTACGCTTTAAACTTAATGATCTATCCATTAGGTATAGTTTAAAACTGTTTTTTGATTGTTTACCTACTTTCTTCTAAGTATTTATATCAAGTAACCGATAAGAACATAGCACGTTATTATTGTAGCGTAACCTATTTATTATGCGACATTGGAATGAATCGTAAAAAAAATATTGATTACCGTAACAACACAGTTTTAAATTCCATTTAACGTTTAATGTTGTATTGGATCCCAAAAAAGAATACAAAATCCCACATTTTAAAAATTCATTGTTTTGTCTGACAATTATTATTCTCGTTGTCAGAGACTAGAGAGTGCGGGCTCGATCCTGACACGTAGGGCATACACCCGGTTCTACCCGGTTCCGAAAAGACCCGGGAATACCCGGTTCTTTTCACCCTTAAAGAACCGGTTCTTAAATATGTATTACCCGGTTATTAACAATATCATAAAATGAAGCAATTATTTGACGAACATGTTTTGTTAATTACAATAAATAAGAAAAAATATTAGACTGTTTTATTACATAAGTTAAAATACCTATATTTAATTTTGATTTCACTTAAAAGTATATTTTTGTGACAAAACATTTTTGTTATATACATAGTTGTGGTTGATTTTGCGTGATAAAAATATTAGATTGTTTTATTTCATTAAAAGTCTTGATTATCTGTGATCATAATACAAATTTAACATTATTTTATTTCAAAGTTCCAAAAGAACCAAAAATAACCGGGTACCCTGTTCTTCACGGAAACGGAACCGAAAAATCCGGTTCTCTACTCACACGGGGCAACATTTGGCAAAGATTGTGAATGAATCATGAGCATTAGTGTTTTTCTCTAATGGATGTTTTCTGTGAGTATTACAAGTATATTTTAGTATTCTATCTGGTAACTAATAACTCAAACAAAAAGCCATGCTTACCATGAGACCTATGTGTATTGTACCTATTGTATATTTATTTATTTATTAGGTTTTTTTTTGAAACTTACCTGTTACCCCTCAACAACTTGCCTCCAAAGAACACACTCACTTCTGGTATATTGTGTCCACCAGCAATCAAAAGTGATGATACAAAATTGTCCACACCGTCGCTTCTGGGCTCAAATATCGGTATCTGTAAATGTCAATAATAATCAATTATTTTTATTTATTTTTTATTGCACCAAAGTATACAATAACTAGCTGACCCGGCGAACTTCGTATCGCCTAAAGAACCTTCATGCTGAATTTCATTCGAATAACTTCAAAACGGCAAAGTTTGCACCCCCGTTTAACCCCCTAAGGGATAATTTTTGAGAAAAATATTTTACTCGTGTTTCATGCCTTTCAATAAAGAACCTTAATGCTGAATTTCATTTAAATAACTTCAAAAACGGCAAAGTTTCATACAAACTTTGCACCCCCGTTTAACCCCCTAAGGGATGATTTTTGGGAAAAATATTTTACTCATGTTTCATGCTTTTCAGTAAAGAACCTTACTGCTGAATTTCATTTGAATAACTTTAAAAACGGCAAAGTTTCATACTAACTTTGTACCCCCGTTTAACCCCCTAAGGGATAATTTTTGAGAAAAATATTTTACTCGTGTTTCATGCTTTTCAATAGAGAACCTTCATGCTGAATTTCATTCGAATTACTTCAAAAACGACAAAGTTTCATACTATCTTTGCACCCACGTTTAACCCCCTAAGGGATGAATTTTGAAAAAAATATTTTACTCATGTTTCATATTTTTCAGTAAAGAACCTTCATGCTGAATTTCATTCGAATAACTTCAAAAACGGCAAAGTTTCATACTAACTTTGCACCCCCGTTTAACCCCCTAAGGGATGATTTTTGAGAAAAATATTTTGCTCGTGTTTCATGCCTTTCAATAAAGAACCTTAATGCTGAATTTCATTCGAATTGCTTCAAAAACGGCAAAGTTTCATACTACCTTTGCACCCCCGTTTAACCCCCTAAGGGATGAATTTTGAAAAAAATATTTTACTCATGTTTCATGCTTATTAGTAAAGAACCTTCATGCTGAATTTCATTTGAATAACTTCAAAAACGGCAAAGTTTCATACTAACTTTGCACCCCCGTTTTACCCCCTTAAGGGATGAATTTCCAAAAATCCTTTCTTAGTGAGCACCTACGCCCCAAAAGGAACCCCTATGCAAAATTTGAGACTCCTGGCACTTGTAGTTTCGGAGATTTCGTGATGAATCAGTCAGTGATTTTCTCTTTTATATATATAGACTAGCGAAACCCGCGCAACTTCGTTTGCGTATATCTCGCTTTCCCGTGGGAATTTTGAAAAATCCTTTCTTAGTGCTTCCCTATGTGATAAAAGGAACCCCTGTGCAAAATTTCAAGTTTCTAACCCTTATAGTTTAGGCCCTGCGTTGATTGTCAATCAGTCAGTCAGTCAGTCAGCTTCTCCTTTTATATACCTATACATATATTTAGACTCGGAAAGTTCCATACTAACGTTGCATCCCCGTTTTACCCCCTAAGGGATGAATTAAAAAAATACTCATGTTTAATGCCTTTTAGTAAAGAACCTTCTTGCTGAATTTCATTCGAATAACTTCAAAAACGGCAAAGTTTCATACTAACTTTGCACCCCCGTTTAACCCCGTAAGGGATGATTTTTGAGAAAAATATTTAACTCGTGTTTCATGCCTTTCAATAAAGAACGTTAATGCTGAATTTCATTTAAATAACTTCAAAAACGGCAAAGTTTCATACTTACTTTGCACCCCCGTTTAACCCCGTAAGGGATGATTTTTGAGAACAATATTTAACTCGTGTTTCATGCCTATCAATAAAGAACCTTCATGCAGAATTTCATTCGAATAACTTCAAAAACGGCAAAGTTTCATACTAACTTTGCACCCCCGTTTAACCCCCTAAGGGTTGATTTTTGAGAAAAATATTTTACTCGTGTTTCATGCCTTTCAATAAAGAACCTTCATGCTGAATTTCATTCGAATAACTTCAAAAACGGCAAAGTTTCATACTATATTTGCACCCCCGTTTAACCCCCTAAGGGATGAATTTTGATAAAAATATTTAACTCATGTTTCATGCTTTTCAGTAAAGAACCTTCATGCTGAATTTCATTCGAATAACTTCAAAAACGGCAAAGTTTCATACTATCTTTGCACCCCCGTTTAACCCCCTAAGGGATGAATTTTGAAAAAAATATTTTACTCATGTTTCATGCTTATCAGTAAAGAACCTTCATGCTGAATTTCATTCGAATAACTTCAAAAACGGCAAAGTTTCATACTAACTTTGCACCCCCGTTTTACCCCCTTAGGGGATGAATTTCCAAAAATCCTTTCTTAGTGAGCACCTACGCACCAAAAGAAACCCCCATGCAAAATTTGAGACTCCTGGCACTTGTAGTTTCCGAGATTTCGTGATGAATCAGTCAGTGATTTTCTCTTTTATAAATATAGATAGTAAAATATCTATAGCGTTACGATGTACTGAAAATGTCATTCTAACTGATGCTCGCCGTTTTTCTCGATATCGGTTGTTTCCGTTCCCGGTATGAAATACAGGAATAAAATCATCCTATGTGTTATTCAGCGTTATAAAGTATGTATAATTTCATGCAAATCTATCCAGCTATTCTTGCGTGAAAGAGTAATAAAAATCCATACATACAAACCACAGATTACTAAATAGTTTGCCCATACTGTATTTGGGTCGGTGTAAAACTGATATAAATTTATCAGCCTATCCATTAAATGAACTGTCAGTTTTGATAGAATTAACGTAGCACGAACCGAGCTAAAATTTGTGTAGTGTGGACCGACTTACAAGCCTCGAACCACACTTGTCACCGCGAGCAGAGCGGCTCGGCTTGCGCTGCTCGTGCTCGGCTCGTCTCGCGTAGACCAATTTGAGTTTTTGTACAATTTTACATTCTTTTGACATTTTATCTGACATGCTAATTTATACTTTAATGATTATTTAATCGTATCGCAAATAATGAGGCTCTAAGTTTATAAAATCATATTTCTACCTGTGATCCAGTAAGCACGATACCCTTTCCAATATTCTCAAACATGAAAGACAGAGCTGATGCTGTGTAGGACAAGGTATCGGTGCCATGGAGTACCACAAAGCCGTCATAGTCTTCGTAGTGTTCCTGAAATGAAAGAAATTTAATGTAATATGAGGATTTTTGAAACTTAAAACAAATTGATAGAAAATACACCGTCGGCCGACTGCGTCTCCAACTGTATACAGCACGGAGAAGCACGCACAAAAACCTATCCAAACACTGGATAGGGTCGACGGTGCTTGACTTGTTCGTTTACGGTGCGATAACCATCACTACATAGTATAAAACAAAGTCGCTTTTTCTGTCCCTATGTCCCTATGTCATGTTTAATTGATAGAGTGATTCAAGGGGAAGGTTTTAAAATATCATACATTCCAAAATTCCCACGGGAAAGCGGGATACACGCAAACGAAGTTGCGCGGGTTTCGCTAGTGTTCCAATAAAATGGATTGAGATGGCTCGAGATAGAGAGGAATTGCGTAGCCGAAACGAGGTTAATATCCAGTGGGTCGATGAGAGTTGATGATGATGATGAATTTGTGTGTAGTATAGTAATGTTTAAAAATCATGATCTTTATACCATAATATGTTCAGCAATTTGTACCCATTCCGCTTCAGTCATATTCGAGGAGTCCATTAGATCTGCACATTCATTTATTTTATACAAGATTCTCATCTCCAAGTCTTTTGTTTCTGAAAAAAATAAAATCATAGAGATCGAATCCTTCATAGATGTACTGGCCTTCGATCATATAGTATGATCGAAGATACTGGCCATTAATAATTGAAAAATAAGAAAACTTCGTCGCGATAGACGTAAAGCCGAACATCGTTCGAATCTGAAAATCATCGTCACGCACGGACTCATTTTCATCGTGACATCATCACCATTCTGATGCTATCCAAAATAATGGTTATTGTATTGTATAATTTATTGTACAAAGTATTACTGTACTGAAATGTTTAATTTAGCACAAACCATCCTTCCACTTCCACACCCGGATCCATTGCTTTATCCCTCAATAAAAATATTTTCCTGTCTTTCAATTCATACAAATCGGCGCAATGAAATTTTTATCGTATTATATATTTTTTGTCAGCCGAATACATCAAAACATAAAATCAGCGACGGATCTTCGGTTGCGTATTTTCGCCACAGTCTGCAGACAGTGAACGTAACACGTCAGCCTGCGCCTTTTAGGAAATAACTGCGAATTCGCATCGCATCGCATCGCAAATATATGCGAGCTCGTGCTTTAGCTTTTCGATTGATATTAGAAGCGATGCGTGAGCCCGCAGATTTATGAAGCCTTTAACAAAAAGTAAAAATAAAAGACAAGTAAAAATAGATAAAATTACCAGGCAACACGAGGAATGCGGAGTCGAAATTTGGCTTCGTGAGCCTCTGTCTCCAGTATACAGAATCATGCAATTGGGGGTAGGCTCGTATCAAGTTTTCAAAGACACCCTTCTGAGGTATGAGTACTGAAATAAAAGAAATACAAATAAAATTCCTGAACGAATTGCACAACGCCATCTAACCTCAAAATAGGCTAATATTTTTTATACTACTATGACTTTGATAGATAGGCATACGGCCGCCTGATGGTAAACAGTCATCGCAGCCTATGGACGTTTGCAAAACGCTTTCCCTGTAAGAATCTTTTCACGTTGTTGACAAGATTTGGCATGAAACCACTGTCTACTGTTTTAAATCTTTAAATTAATAATGGTAATGTTTTAAACATGCTTTATTTCAAACTTGGTTATTTGATGGTCTTGGAAAGTAGAGAGAAGGTTACGAAGTTACCTAATCAATTATTCGAAATGCAGCGGACAAACCCGCGGGCAAATCTCGTTTTGACTACAAATAAAGTGGTATTGTTTTAAGTGTCTCATAAACTCATAATATGACTAAGCTAACAAACAATAAAATGATTAATCCGGAACAGATCTTTAGGGGAACCCCGGTATTGTAAATGGGTTTATGAACCTTCCCGGCAGCTAAGTTGGAAGAGCACTCAGCCGGATTTCGAGAGGACGTGGATTCGAATCCCAATCGACACAAATTTTTGTGGTAGCGGCATTTGTGTTTGTCTCTAGTTTGGGTTTTTTCTATGTATTCATGCTGGTTTTAGAGTTGCGCTGACAGCACACTGACCGTCGGCGCTGACAGCCGAAAATGTATGAACTTCTAGGAAGCGTTTTTGAATAACGCGTAACTATCAGCGCGGACGGTTTATATAATTTAATGTCAGCGCCGACGACGGTCTGAGTGCCGCCGTAAGCGCGACTCTAAAACCTTTTTAGACCAAGTGGTGCCAGTAGGTCTATTCTTGTAATAAATATAGTTAAAATCGCTTCGACCTCAAGCGCTATCTTTGTTCATACAAAATACAATATAACGAAAGATAGCGATGTTTGAGATTGAGACTAGATTTTAATTGTTTTTATTACGAGGAGAGACCCGCTGTGTAAATTATGTAGAACTAGCTTTTCCCCGCGGCTTCGCTCGCGTTAATTTTATGACATAGATCTTGTTTGACAACAAAACAACCCATAGCGCGACTTATAGCGCCATCTGTTGGCCGATACAGCGCCCTCTATAGTAGAAAAAATATTTTCCCATTGAAATGACATACTTTCACGGGATAAAAAGTACCCCTGACAATATGTATACAAATTTTCATAATGATCGGCTGATTAGTCAAGCCGTGAAGGAATAACAAACAAACTCACTTTCTCATTTATAACATTAGTTAGGATTTATTTATTTTAATTAGTGTGATGTAATGTAACATTTCAACCTTGTAGAATTGTCATCGTGAATATTTATTTATTGGTACTGGTTGGACAGCAGACACGCACGTGTTCATTATTAATGTCAATAATATGTTATATTTGTAACACAACACAAGTGTGTTATAATACGGTGTATAAAACAAATAATGTATTCTACATCTAAAAAATATATACTCTATCCATTGGCGTCACCAGGACACATCAAGAGTTTGAGGGGCGAGGCAAATTTATACAGGCAGGGCACATAAGGTATGCTCTAGAAAACGATCCCGTTCAATCAGCTTTAGATTGGAGTTAGTGCTATCTCTACTGTGTTGCTAGCTTTAACTTAATATTAAACGACAAGGCGACATATTACACATAAAAAAAAGACAATAAATAGTATTCTATGGTGGATAATAAACATCCACGCTCCATCTGCCTGACTACGCCATAGCACGATCTCAATTTTGATCATTTGGAACTGTTGACGTCTTTAAATTGTGTTATCATACGGTGCTAAAAAGTGAAGAACTTCCTTATTAGAAGTAGGTTAAATAATCTACATAATGCTCTTGATCTTGACAATGGAAAAACCACTTGTCTATGAAATGCTATTAAAATCTTTACTTCAAATGAAGTCGCTTTTGCTGTCTTTATGTCTATGTATGCTTAAATCGTTAAAACTACGCAACGGATATTGATGCGGTTTTTTTTATTAAATAAATAAATAAATAATAAATAATAAATAAATATATAGGGACAATTCATACAGATTGAGCTAGCCCCAAAGTAAGTTCGAAACTTGTGTTATGGGATACTAACTCAACGATATTATATTTTATAACAAATACATATAAGTAGGTATAGATAAACATCCAAGACCCGAGGCCAATCAGAAAAAGTTCGTTTTTCATCATGACCCGACCGGGGATCGAACCCGGGACCTCCTGGGTGGCGGTCCGGCGTGGTAACCATTACGCCACGGAGGTCGTCAAGATAGAGTGATTCAAGGGGAAGGGTTTTAAGTATAATACATTCCAAAATTCCCAAGTTGCGCGGGTTTCGCTAGTAATTGATAAATGATAGAGTGTGCGAAAAGGTATAATAGTTGATTGATAAATTGAACACAACTGTTATACTAGCTGATGCCCGCGGTTTTGAACGCGAAATTCCCTTATTACCGTTCCCGGACAGATATCCCGGATAAAAATCCCATGTGTTAATTCTGGTTATAAACTACCCGGGCACCAAATTTCGAGCAATTCTATCAAGCCGTTTTTGCGTGCAACAACAAACAAACAAACATCCATACATTCTCACAAACACTCCCGTTTATGAGTAAGTAGGATTAAACGTATGCTAATTTAATCATAAAAATTCGTCGGCTATTACTCAGTAACTAGAAGTCTACTTAACCATTATAGTTTTCATTGAATGTTCAGCATATAGACTACTAGTTACCATGTTTTTTTTTTATTTCTAAACATAATACTTTCGGAGATAGAGGGGGAGGAGACCACCGTGCAAAACGAAAATTGACACGATAAATGTAAATAATTCCGAAACGGATCATCGTACCGAAAAATGATCTTTCCTCACCCTCAATGTTTTGAAGAGACCTATCTAAAGACACACGTGGGGCGCGAAAAAAAAGTCATTTCCACTTTACATGTATTGTAGGAGGCACACCAAAAAAATATATTTTTCAAAATTTTGTTCCAGCACTTTGTTAGCATCGTTAATATGTGTATAGGTACTTACCAAATTACAGCTTTCTAGCATAAAGCGTCTATAATAGGCTCTAGACCGCGGACAGACAGACAAGACAGACGGACATGGCGAAACTAAAAGGGTTCCTTGTAGTTTACTACGGAACCCTAAAAAAGACTTACCACCATCGCTATTCTTGATCATCCCAATGGTGCCACCAGTATATAAAACGTAAACTCTTCTCTCATTACCACTGAAACTTTTTACAGAGTTCGTATCACTATTAGCCATTTCCAAAAAACTACGCGCCCTTTTTACTCTTGCTGCAATCTTTGTACAACCTTCTTTCTCATGTCCATTCTCTATGCCTCCGTTTAAAACGTTTTCCTGTGCAACACCGTTCTTTTCGTACAGATCCATTCTATATTTGAATCTAGTTGGCCGATTTGTTTATTTTTAATTTGTGCCAGTAAGTAGCAAGCGAGCGTTCCACGCGGCTTTTAAACTCGACTACTGACTGATTCAAGTAGCCAACCTTGCTTGTTGTGTCATCTGAAAACATGACCCAGCTATACATTGCCATTCATACAAAGAGTCTTTACTATAAGATCGTAATAAGGTCTAGAGTAAAAATGTAGCAATGTATTGTATTAAAGACTTCAGCATCTACTAACGCTATTTTTAGTAGTACCAGTGAAGTGAAATAAATAAAGCACATAGCATTCAATAATTCTGTAACTACATGTATGTTTATTTAAAATATACAATATAGTTAAGCAATAAAGATAAAAAAGTTTAAAAGTCGCTAATGTTATCTTATATGCAGAGATATTAAAAGTTATAGAATCTATTTGTAAATTATAGTTTAACCTGAGAAAGTATAGTCATACTTACCTACATTCGTCACAAATTTTTGTCTCGAAAAATTGTACAAACTTATTTAAGTACATAAGTTAATTTGCCAGTTCTATTTTTTGAAGTAGGTAAAATCGTCACAATGTATTTTCATTGTACAGAACAACTTGACTAGATTTATGTACAATAAAGACTTGTGATGAATTTCTCAATTAACTAATTTTTAATGACTCTCAATCCCTACATTCTATAATGAATGTCGGCACTAGTCGGCAGTGCATCTGGATTCTGGATGCGGTGCGTTGTCGGCCGAGAGGACTTCGGGATGGGTCTGGGCTCGCCAGAGTCATAGTGTTTCAGTTCAGTGCCCATGGCCTCACCATTAAGAGGATGTATGGGGCACCTCGACGGTTGTTTAGTGGGTACACCCAGCTGCTGGGGTCAGTCCCCGCTGCATATTCCCCGAGGTCGTTTTACTAAACAACAGTTTCACTGGAAGGAGGCGTCGACATTTGAGTCTGGTTGCTTTGTAGAAATATGCCTTTAAACACTCATGGGCACAACACACAACGGGTTAACCAGTCACCTATACTTTGTTTAATTTCTCAAAAATTCTATTGTAATATACAATTAATTTTGTCGTATTAGGACTTTAGTTGCGCCTTTATAAAAATAAATGAAGCATCTGTAGGTAAGTTGTGTAACGGTTTTATTAAAGAAACAAAAATGAGAACATTGTTGGAGTTTGGAGTTTTCTTACAAAAATTTTTATCTTCATATTGTGACTTCTGGATTCTTGACTAGCCAATGTGATATGATACAATACAATACAATACAATACCACCACAGTCTCGACTCAGTAGGAATAGGTACCCAGTCTCCGAGACAAGACGCCCCGGAGAAAAATGATAACAAAATTTCTTCAGAAAAGGCGGATTTTGAAGCCAACACGATAATGCACTTTAAATAGTTCCTGATCACAAACGTCAATCACTGCACTTTAACCAATGTTTGCTCCACATTACATTAACATTATGTTTAGTTAAAAGAATCAAACGCTGAAACACACAGAAATTAAATTTCTAATCACGAGCTCAAGTTGACGCTATCGAGTTGGCGCCAAAAGCCAAAATTTCCTTAGTTACAAAATTTAAAAATATCGAACTTGTAATTTGTCATTGTTACATTTATCTAACAATGATTATTTCCTCCTCTGGTCTGGCCCTTATAACTTCTTGCAGCCGATTTGGAAGCCCATCCATTATGTCTTGAATATCGATTTGGAGAATTTTCTCCCAGTCCTCAAGAGCTGAAGTTTTTAACTCGCTGATTATCGTAGGAGCTGAACCACTATTCAAGATGCGATCCGGCGTTATAGAAAGACCGATTCCTACCCAAGGAGGCCTGGGCACGATCGTAGAAGGTGTACATCAGAGAGAGATGATCGTTACACTAGTGAGCATCTCGAAATCAAACGGCGGACAGACATATGGAAAAAATATAAGGGTACCTTGTGTACCACGGAACCCAAAAAATTCGAATAATTCATTTATTTAATATTTTAAAAATATTCGACGATTGTCACATTATAAGAGAAGTAGAAATGATGCGTCGGTTGACTTGACTGACATTGACATGTTGACGTTTCGTCCAAGCCAAGCTCCTCCTGCCCTGCCTGTCCGACTCCTGACATAATCGACATACATAATAATAAATAACAGTTGAGTTGATACGTTTTGATTGGTTTTTTGAAATAAATTCATATTTATGTATAAAAATAAGTATGCCTCCAGCTAAAAAAGATGCCGTACATCGTTACTTTGAGTATGATATAACATCCAACACGAGTATATGTGAACTATGCAAGAATAAATTAAAAGTAAGTAAATGTACCTGCAGGTTACGTTTTACTATAATAATAAATAATAAAGTTTTATACACAATTTATGATGGCAATCGACAGAATCTAATGACGAGGATGGAGTCGGCCTTTGCCCAAAAGCCTTGATAGAAAGCTCTGACCCAAAAAGCACAGAAAAGCAAGTTATATTTTTATTGAATTCATTAATAATTTAGAAATTATTCATACAAAAAAAAATATTGGAGAAAAAATAAAATATAAATATATATAGAGACAATTCATACAGATTGAGCTAGCCCCAAAGTAAGTTCAACACTTGTGTTATGGGATACTAACTCAACGATATTATATTTTATGACAAATACATATATAGATAAACATCCAAGACCCGAGACCAATCAGAAAAAGTTCGTTTTTCATCATGACCCGACCAGGGATCGAACCCGGGACCTCCTGGGTGGCGGTCTGGCGTGGTAACCATTACGCCACGGAGGTCGTCAAAAAGAAAGAAATTCATTAATAAAAATTAAAATATTAAACATTAAACTTACAAATTTTGTTTTTTAACTCAACCATTGTATACTTGTACTCTTGCTTCTTGCAATATTATTTTATTTATATTATGTAAAAGAAAACACTATGAGCGAACTCATTAACACGGTTACTTATTCCAGGGAAAACATACGTCAAACTTGAAGAACCATTTAGCAACAAAACATACCAATGAATATATCGTAGTTGACGATTTGAATAAAAAAAAGGCAGGGTCCAAGAAATCAACTAGACAAGGCGAGGCATTTGAAAGTCCTAGACTGAAATTAAGTGCGAAGCTCAAGACAGACCAGAATGAAGACCCTCTGTGGATACCCTCTGCCCCATTCAAGAGACCCCAGGAGATCATAAGTCAGGTAATCAACATCAAAAGCAAAAAGTAGTATAGAAAATATAGTAAAACGTTCCATTACACTCATTACATTAGGTTGGCGTTACTGCGTGTCTCATTTTGTTTATAGTGTTCTTTTGTTTTGTTTGGTTACCTACTACAATAATTTTAACTATACCTATGCATATAATAGCTTTGTAAACTGAAATGTTAACGCATGTTGTGGTTAACCTGTAATTGTAAGTGCAGTTAGCTTAAAAATTATTTAGATATCCTATGTTACATATATATTACTGTACTTATGTTGGTGACCCTATAAATTAATTAATGTAAATGGAAAACCTTTGAATAAGGAGACTTTCAGAAAGTCTTTCAAATTTTGAATGTTGCCAGATATAAATGTAATAGGGACTGAAAGGAGAAATCATGACTGAGATGATATTCGATTTTGCAAGTGTGCATAGGCTACGGTGACTGCTTACCATCAGGCGGGCCGTATGCTTGTTTGCCACCTTAGTGGTATAAAAAAAGAACAAAATGCAACAAAACAAATTTTGTTTATGAAATAGGTTGGTAAACAGACAAGCATGCAGGTAAACTATTTTAACTGATAGAAATTGATCACCACCACTCATAGACACACAGTCCCTGAGTTGTAGTGTCTGACCAAAGGTCTACTTTTGGTCGAAACCAATTAATAAAAAATAATTAATCAATTGCCTTCAGTGCAAATAGTCACTATGAAAACCTTCAGTGCAAATAGTCACCATGTATAAAAATAAAAATTGGCTATTTTTGTAAATTGATCTAAAAATAAGTTTTACAAAAAACTGTTCATTTATGGGCACTCATAAATATGTTTCTCAAACTCAAAAATTGGCAGAACGACATCCGTTATTGTTCCCCCCCCCCCCCCTCCCCGTCCCCCCTCTAATTATAGCTTTGCAAATTGCCTAATTAGATTGCACGTCACTGTATTAATGTCTATCAACTTCATTATACTTATTAGAAAAAAATTACACAATAAGGTAATGAGACCAGTTGGTAAAGGCTGACCACATAGGTATAAAGTTACAGGCCTTAGTGTCAATTTCACTTCACTCTCCATAGGTTAGGTGATCAGACACGCAACAGATTTCAGTGAAAATGGTATGTGTTTTAGTAATCCTTACTATTATAAAGATAAAAGTTTGTGAGGATGGATGTTTGAAAATCAACGGACAGGTTTGCTTGAAATTAGGTATACGGATAGTTTATAACTTGTAATTAACACAGGATAGTTTAAATCCTGGATGTCAGTCTGGGAACTTGATTTCGCGGGTAAAACTGCTGACATCGGCTTGTTATCAAAATAATAATGTTTTTTAAAAACTTCCTTCTCCAAATGTTCTAATATTTATGTTATGCTGTAATGTTATAAGCAAGTCATAAATGTGAAGTCTTTCTGACCAAATAACTTTTAAAAACAGGTCCCTTTCCACATCAGAGGCATCTTAGCGCCGGTTTTCACACCTATCGACGAAAGAGGACGCATCAATCCCGAAGTGGTACCTGAATACGCTGAATACTTCAAGAAAACCGGTGTGCCAGGTGTTCTTGGTAAGTTTACCATTTAAAATGTACTAGGAAAACCCGCACAACTTTCTTTTGCGGGAAAGCAGGGTGCTTTCCAGTGGAAATTTGGGAAAAGCCTTGTCTATACTAATATTATAAAGTGGAAAGATTTGATTGTTTGTTTGTATGTAATAAAGCGTCCTCTTGAGTCACTCTATTTAAAAATTGCGTAGTTTTAAAGATCTAAGCATACGTAGGGAGGAACAGACAGACGGCAGGAAGCGACTTCATTTAATACTATGTAAAGATTTACTATTCAGCCAAATTCTCAAACGCATTTTAATTTTAATTCCAAATCTCAAAAGTCTCAAACAATCTCTTTTTTTGTCTTATTTAAAGGCTTCTGTCGTGTCTTAGCGACACATAGACAATTTCGCCAATGTCGAGTATTCAAATCTCAAACTATCTCTTTTTTTCTTCTTTAGTTTGACAGTGGTGCTAATTCTGTTGTACATTTAACTAGACTAAACTAACTTTGACAGGACCAAAGGTGTTGTTGTCCTTCCATGGTTTACAATTAGTGACAAGGATAGCAACACTTTTAGTACTGTCAAAATTAGTTTAGTCTAGTTAAATGTACAACAGATTTAGCACCAGTGACAGCTATAGTTTAATGTGTCATTAACTAAAAATGCGTTTCATAAACTGCCTGTAACTAGATATAGATGCATAATATTAGCACAGTAGTGGAGAAACATTCTTACTTGTGATAGTAGTATCTAAAATACTATTATTGTTTTGAGTTTTCTTCGCTTCTTATCTATAGCTTGAACTCTGCTTATCCCCTTAAAGATTATATCTATATTGATTACTTTGTTACAGTCGGCGGCACCACGGGCGAAGCAGTATCTCTAAGTCTAGAGGAACGAAAGTTAATGTTATGTGCATGGGTTAAAGCAGCTAAGCCGCTGGGCTTAAAAGTCATCGCTCAAGTTGGTGGAGTTCCCTTTCCTGATGTCCTTGCTATGGTATGTAATCAGATTATCTTCTTCCTAGTGCTATTTCGTTTGACCATAAAGACCTGAAACTTAGGTATTGTGAAAAGTGTGGTGTATGACGTAGCAAATGATAAGAAAGGATTTTTTGAAATTCCCACGAGAAAGCGCAAACGAAGTGGCTTGGGTTTCTCTAGTTATTTCTAATAGGGGAATGCCTAAATTATTTTTAATATATTTTTAATTTAAAAGATGGTGGGCAAAATACAATGCCAAATAAAACCGGTCAAGTACGTGTCTGGCCACGCTCAATGTAGGGTTCCGTATTTGCTGTGCTTTGCTTGCCTTCAGTGGAGAGAATTTGTAAGTTTTCATCAAAGAAATTTTATTTTATAAGTTCGTCGGCTATTACTCGGTAACTAGTAGAGCCTACTTAGTTTTCATTGAAGGTTCAGCATATGGACTACTACCATGATTTTTTTCAAATTTCTAAACATAAGACTTTCGGAGATAGAGGGGGGGGACCACCGTGCAAAATGAAAATTGACACGATAAATATAATAATTCCGAAACGGATCATTGTTTCGAAAAATGATCATCCCACACCCTCAAGGTTTTGAAGAGACCTAATGGAGACCTATCTGACGATACCGCACAAAATGGGGTGGCCGCGAAAAAAAAATTCATTCCCACTTTACATGTAGGGGGGAGGCACATCAAAAAAATTTTTTTTTTAACATTTTGTTCCAGCACTTTGTTAGCATTGTTAATATGTGTATACGTACCAAATTACAGCTTTCTAGCATTATAAAGTCTAGGCGCTAGACCGCGGACAGGCAGACAGACGGATATGGCGAAACTATAAGGGTTCCTTGTAGTTTACTACGGAACCCTAAAAACGGAAATATAGGTACTTAGTAATTTTTTTTTTTTTTTAATAGTACTTAAGATTGAAACAATCTATTCCAATGGTCCCCATTTTGACGCGCTTTCCTCACCCTTGTTTCCTACTTAATATTATAAAGGTGAAAGTTTGTGTGTATATTTGTAACCTCTTCACGCTCAAATGGCTGGGCCAATTTTTATGACATTTGGTATGTAGGTATCTGATATATTGAATTAACACATAGGATACTTTTTATTAAATTGGTCCCGAAAAGTACGCGGTTCCCGTAGGATTTAGTCGAAAATCTAATGTAGATGGATTTTATGCACAGCAGCATGAAATTAAACGCGGGAAACACCGCGGGCGGCAGCTAGTCATTACATGTCATTACATATATTGGAAAGTACTAAAATGATTTAGTTTAAAAAATTTGCTAGCAATCCGACATGCACTTAGCTGGCTTTTTTTTTGACATTTTTAGTCATCTGTATCATGGTCATAGCTTCCTTTCATCTGCATACTAAGACTAATAGGTAAACAAGGCAATGACTCACTATATTCAAGAATAGGGAAATAACCGTAACCGAACTCAGTGTTGCTAACACAAAAATATTTCGTTTTCGTTCTAATCTTAGATATTTATGAGAGTAATAAAAAGTTATGCCAATTTAAAAACAAGTTATTACAAGTAAACAATGACTTTGTTTCTAAATCATTGATTATTTTACAGTTACGCTTTTTACACATTATATAATAATTTATGTTGTCTGCGTATGCATTTTTTTGGGTTAATTATTATAGCCTGATACGTGGTTAACTATTGGTAAAAAAAAAATTGGTTTTGTAGATACAAAGTAAAATCCGTTCTTATACTTTATTTATTGGACGACCTCCGTGGCGTAATGGTTACCACGCCAGACCGCCACCCAGGAGAACCCGGGTTCGATCCCCGGTCGGGTCATGATGAAAAACGAACTTTTTCTGATTGGCCTCGGGTCTTGGATGTTTATCCATATATGTATTTGTTATAAAATATAATATCGTTCAGTTAGTATCCAATAACACAAGTTTCGAACTTACTTTGGGGCCAGCTCAATCTGTATGAATTGTCCCTATATATTTATATTTATTTTATACCAGCGAAACCCGCGTGCGTGTATGCCGCTTTCCCATGGGAATTTCGGAATGTATTACACATATAAACCTTTCTCTTGAATCACTCTAAAAAAAACGCATTAAAATCCCTTGAAACAAAAAATGCGTTGTACAGACAGACAGCGGGACTATATATGTAAAGAAGAGACCTTTTGGTCTCAGTAATTCCTTCAAATTAACTATAGGGACTACTGGAAACAAAAGGCTCAGTCGTTACTTCAAAACGAATGAATAGACTTCTGGTGATAAAGGAAAAAACTTCTGTAACAAAAATACAGAAGCCAATACTTGAAGAAAATACTCTATGCCAATATTTACAAACATTGCAAACCAAATATTGATCCCGACACGGGTATTGACAGTGCGATCAAATAGTGTATTAAGCTAACAAAACTTTACCTTTACGGATTTCATAAATAGCAATAAACGTCAAAAATAATGGCAACACTAAACGGGAAATTTCCTACGAGTGAATCGAATTCTGAGAAGTTATTCATACGTTACTCATGCGAAATAAACAGAAGTTAATTTCTAAGTCAATATTATAATTTATTTTGAGATAGGAAGAAAAACGTACATATGTTTACACTGCAGTCATACAATATTTTAATTCTGTAGTCATAAATAAATTAAGTTCATCATCTCATCTCCAAGTCCACTGCAGGATATAGGCCTCTCCCAAACGCTAGTTTTAAAAAATATAAAAAAACTTTATTTATTTGTTACTCCACAACATGTACCTATGAACGGTGGGGCCATACTGACGTGCGAGACATAAACGTAAAAAAATCAATTTATACGGTAAATATGATATTAATATGTGTCTCCCATGTCACCAGGAGGGTACAAAGTTGTGGAGAACTGGCGCCTGAACTAGTTTTCCGAAGAAACTGTACTGTACAGGTCACCAGTGTCTCAATCGTGTCTCAAAAGAATGCCGATAGTGTCTCAGTGGAATAGTTTTTGACATTTGATAAGGACTTAAACAATAAGTTAAACATTATGTTATTGTTTAAGTCCATAACAAATGTCAAAAACTATTCCACTGATACACTATCGGCATTCTTTTGAGACACAATTGAGACACCATTGAGAGTCCATTGGTCCATTTGTGTTAGTAGAGTCGGGTCCCAGCCTTCCACCCCGTGGCCGGCATTAAGATAAAAAAAAAATATTATACCTTATTTTAGTATTTTTATAAAAGTAGTGGATATATTCATAAAACATTTAACAAAAATACAAGGATGAGTTGAGCAGTTAGTTTTGCTTTGCCAAGGTTAACATCCATTAATGCAATAAGGAAAATAGGAAGCGTTATCGTAGGCACCAAAAGGTTCGATTCCCGCTCGCGACTCGGGGGCAAACATTTATGTGAGTCATTTGTGTTTGTTCTCGAGTCGGCTTCGCACGGGTTTTTTTTTACTATGGATCCCTATTAAAAATATATAATATAGACTATGTCATATAGTCTAGTATAGCGTAGCTTACCAACGGCGAAAAATATTCCAATCGGTCCAGTAGTTCCGGAGCCTATTCAATGCACACACACAATAAATTATTGAGCTGAGCGAGCCGAAGGCGAGCGAAGCTCTCCATACCAGACTCTCCTCATTTGGTTGTTCGTCTTCTCCTCCCAAACTACTCCACCAATTAGAACCAAACTTGGCACATCTTAAGAGACAGTTTGTGGCAAGGTTTTAAAAAAATAAAAATGAAAATAAAATGTGCCAAAATGTGCCAAAATGTGCCAAAACCAATAAAGCTGATTTTTGGCGCCAAAACTTTCAACATTCGCTCAGCTCAACTTTGCATCGCGTTACGCCATGCACCCCTAGTTTTTGCTTTATTTTTTTATAGAAAATTGGCAATGGTGACGTTCGTCGGTCAATCATTTCTTTTTTCTTTTGTCATAGGCGGCGTATGGCCAAGAAATCGGAGCTGACTGCATCATGACCCTCCCTGAATTATACTTCAAGCCGAAGACCTGTGAGCGACTGGTCTCGTACCTGGAGTTGGTCTCCAAGGCAGCACCGTGTCTCCCACTTCTGTACTACCACTTCCCAATGATGACAGGAGTTGATGGTAAAATACATAAAATTTTATTTTTTACTCGCTCAACGTTATTGGTGACGCTCCGCGTATTCGTATAAATAGGTTGTATGTACAGTCTACACTTGTAGTACAATTTTGGCTCTTATGTCATAGAAATGAAAAATGGTACAAAGTCCAGTATGTAAAGTTCGACATGCTCTTGACTGTGATCCAAAAAATCCTTATATGGGTTTCTTTCGCCATTTCTTTTACCAGTGGCCATTTTGCTTTTGTTTCCGAAATGGTGACCTCACCTTACAGAAGATCGTAGCCAAATAGCATTGGTCTCGGCCATGCTGTGTTCCTACGGTGAGTAAAGTCTTCAGAGCAGAGGGGGGGGGGGGGGGGTTGGCAACGCGTGAGTTATATCCCTGGTATTGTAAGCGTCTATAGGCTACGGTGACGGCTTACCATCAGGTCGGCCGTAGGCTTGTTTGCCACCTTTGTGGTATAAAAAATAGATTTATTTATTTATACTGTAATGTATGTAATAAATAATTAAAAATGTAAATAAATTCATTGAGAACGCAATCAATGACAATCCGATTTTAGTATTTTAAAAAAACGAAATAAAACCTGACTTGTTACCTAACTTCTACTATTTTGCTTGCAGTGAACATGTCTGAATTCTTCGCGTTAGCATCGTCCAGGATACCTAACTTCAAAGGCATGAAGGCTGACTTGGGGGTAGCTGTGCAGGTAGCCCCTCAGCTTGCAGACGACCAAAGAATATTCATCGCAAATCACGTAAGAAATTATTTTACAAATCACACAGATTGAGCTAGCCCCAAAGTAAGTTCGAGACTTATGTTATGGGATACTAACTCAACGATACTATATTTTATAAAAAAATCTATATATATAAAAGAAAGTCGTGTTTGTTACAACACTTATAACTCGAGAACGGCTGGACCGATTGCCATGGTTTTTGATTTGTTGGATTTGTTTCCGTCCCGAATAGCAGAATACATCTTAAAAACAATGAAAACTCGATTAGGGGTAGGGTAGGGGTAGGGTAGGGGTAGGGTAGGGGTGGGGTAGGGGTAGGGTAGGGTAGGGGTGGGGTAGGGTAGGGTAGGGGTAGGGTAGGGTAGTGCCTCTAAGGCGGAACAAAGTTTGCCGGGTTACCTAGGATCATATAATATAGATTATGTCACCAGAGAATAGATAGAGTACCTTCCCAACGTAGTTTCATAACGATCCTTGCAATAGCATAAAACTCTTTACTTCGAAAAAACATTTACTAATTTCGAATAAATTTTCGAAGTTCCGAAATATATGTTCTGTCTGTGACAAGAGTTTCGAACTATTGGCTTTCGAAATATAGACTGTGGGAATTAAAAAAAAGCTGTATATAATTAACATTTTAAGCTTTTTTAACCTGCTACCCGTAAACACTTTTGCTGATTAAAAAAGGGAGCCTGTTTCAAATCAATTCAAAATTTATAATTCAAATAGGCTTAAAGCATGTGCCTTTAACCATAGAATAAGTAATAACCCGAGGTAGAATGGACACGCTCCGCCCCGCACCGGACCGAGTTACCGCACCCCTGCCGCGTGAGGAGCCCTCGAGGAGCCCTCAGTCGCAAAGGTGTGCGTTTAGTGAACGAATGTGTTTACGTGTGCGCATATGTGTGCGCGTGTACAGACGACATTGGCCTATGTGGTAGTAATAGGTGATTATTTCACGCGCGTTTTATGGAGTGTCCGGTCTGTGCTTTAACTCAATATTTGAAAATTACAGCTCCTCGCCCCATCAGCTTTACTAGGTCACGTATCAAGCATAGCCACTGTGACGAATATGTTCCCAGGGCTTGCCCAGGACCTGGTAAATGCTACTAGAGCAGGTGACACCATCAGAGCTAGATCTCTACAGGAGGAAATGAATAATTTAGTAGCTGGGATCACAGCACAAGGTAAGCGTCAAAGAACATCTGGAAGATAAATTAATTTAAATGTCTGCCTCTCTTTCTCCACCCAATTTGTTAGAATGTGAAATAGTACTATGTGTATGTATAATAATATAAAGTGGCTACGTGTCACTATGTAAAAGGAAGAAATGTTAATTATGTAATGCAATATTTAAAATAATAAAGTCAGACCAAAGATGAGCTGGTCAGACGACACCAAGACCTTTGCTAGGGACTGGTCCGTGACAGCTCTGGACAGGGACGTGTGGAAGGAAGAAGGGGAGACTTGCCCAGCAGTGGGGCATGCATAGATCCCTCTATCAAATAACCAGTCGACTCTCACGTCAACTCAAAATCAGATGTTATGTGGTCTGCTCTCAAACATTTTTTACTTACCACAAAAAGTGCACAACGCCGCTAAAGTAAAAAATAACTCACCCTTGTTTTAGGTGACTTTGTGCCCTCAATGAAAGCCGCTATGGAACTAACCACAGGAATCAAAGTAGGACCACCGAGATTACCTCAAGTCCCCCTCGACAGCACCCGATGGACAAGAGTTGCTGACCATCTGAGACATTCCGGTATACAAATCCTAAACTCTGAGTAATTTGTAAAAATTGCTCTAAAAATATATATACATATATTTTATTTAGTGTTCTTTTCGTGTCCCTATATTTATTTTTCGGTTCAACGTTTTTTATTTTGAAAATATATAAAGAAAAATTTCATGTGGGGCAGATAGGATTCGAACTTACAGTTGGAAGAGCACTCGGTCGTATTTCCATAATTATGACGTGGGTTTGAATCCTACCCCGGGTGGGGAGGGGAGGAAATTTTTTTCTTTCAAAAATATTTTCAAAATATATATACCTACAGGGTGACTATTCAAGGGGTTGCCATTTTATGAGGAGGGACTAAGAATCAGGAGCTTAATCGATTGAGGTAAAAAGAAAAAAAAATACTTTGCGTATTCTAATAGGGCAAGCCCGGCTTTTCGGCTTTATTGAAAGGACCGCCACTGTTCAAGTTAATGTTTTACAAAAAATACTACGAATAAATATAATTACGATAAAGTCATATTTTTATATTGTTCCATAGAGCTTATTTTTAAAAATGGCAACCCCTTGATAAGTCACCTTTAAATCCAGAATGTTTTCAAAAATAAATTTATTTTCTGTTCAGATCAAAACATTATTATTCGTTAAACATACAAAGTTAGTACAAATATTGAAAGTTCTGTTTCTTATGACTAAGTAAATAAAATATAGTTTTACATAACAGCATAATTATGTTTACAATCTTTTTAAATCTGACCGAAAATTTAAAAAATATTGACTGATTATAATATAAGTTAAACTTCGCATATTTTTTTTGTTTTACTTTGAAAGACCTAATGCCCTAAGTTTAGTCTGAATCCTCTGCTTAGCCTCCGCAGAAATAGGTTTTTGAGGCAACAAGGGTGGGCCCATCTTCAAACCGGTTGCTATCTCCATGCCTGCCTTCATGACTGGTACCCAATCACCTGCAAAAACAAATATAAAAAAAATGACAACGTATGAAATGTTGATGAATACTATGAATTGAATGCATGAAGCCAAAGATATAATAATACATACAGGGTTTCTTGTAACTCGACTTATATCCGGAACATGCATATTGTGGGGCTCAAAAGCAACAAAATGAACCACCCCAATGTATGGACGAAGCCTAGCGCAGGCTACCGACTACTAGCTACCGACTAACCTACTCCCGGTGAGAACCGAAGTATGTAGTACAAGAAGTTGTAAAGAGGTGAAACTATATTCGCCCGCCTAGCTCGCTCGCCCGCCCGCGCTATAGCGTCGCCGCGCCGGCGGTGTGGCCTGCTCTTATTTATCCATGCACATATTATTTTCCGGATATACGTCGAGATATACACAACATTATGTTACCAATGTTACCACAGTAAGATATGACACGCTAATTCAAACAGTCGCTGAGTTTCATTGAAAAACTTGTGCTAAGTGTAGTGGATGGAACGGAATAGGTACTACATAATTATATTCCCTTACATTATGTAATTTATTATATTTAGAATATGAATAAACTATTTTTGTAGAAATTCCAATCAGAGTTTTCACGAAAATTTACGCCACTATAAGTTGGCGCCACTTTGGCAAGAGGTCCCATCACTTCACTGTTCACTGACACTTTTGACATCTCAGTGCTGCCGCCTAGTGGGTGTCATTTCAGAAAACCCCTCATTGATTCGATTGGATTTTGTTTTGTTGGTCGACAAAATACTGCCACCATGTCAATGCCCTGCTATTGTGTGTGTATGTTTACCTTCACAAGTAAGGGCTTCAACAGCTGTACTAATCTTTTTCTGCAATGCCCTGGCTTCACAGACATCGTTTCTCTCAACAGCTTTGAGGACATCCAGAGCAAGTTGGGGGAAAAGGTTGTATGTGGTGCCGATACTGGACTTCACGCCTAGAAGACCTGCTGGAGCCAATAGCTGTAATAATTAACATGTTTATTAAAACAACTTTTAAACAAAATTAGGTCAATTTAAATAGCCTATGTTCATGGATAATGTAGCATCAAAAAAACATACAAATCTTTCCTCTATATACTTACTTCTATAACTTCTATTTATATTATTAGTCAGTATATTACTTATATATTACAGTTAACACTTTTCTTCTTTAGTTTGATAATTTAATGTGTCATTAACTTTAAAATGATTTTGTGCAACTCACGGTTAGACAGTTGTATATCTGACAAATAAGCTAACTGGATAGCAAGCGGTGAAACGTGAATTTTAATTATTTTTAATTAACTTACAACATCAGATCCCAAGAAGATCTCCTGATCATCCTTCAATATCTTCAAAATCTGAGCGGCCTCGCTTAGGTCCGTGTGAGTGAACTTCAGACCTTTGAAGTTTGGAATGCGAGCTGTGGCCGCTGCCACAAATGCCGGCATGGATACTGAAAAATAGGTGATTAATAATTTAAGTATTAATGAAGTAATAGAGCATTTTTGTAATGGCTAGCACGACCGGGAAAATACCACCCTCTCACAGAATATCGGCGGAAAGCACGAATGCGTTCCGTTCAATTGAATGAGAGATCCGGTAGCTCAACTCCTTTCCCTTCTTTCCCCTATTCCCTTTCTTCCTTGAAGCAGGAGCGTCTTTAGAATCACAGGTGTTCATAGGCGGCGACCAGTTGCCAGTCAGATGGCCCACTTGCTTCTTTTCCTGTGGTATGACGCGAAAATAACTCTATTGAACCATATTATGTAATTTCTATAGTAATCAGTATTTATTTATTTAAACTTTATTGACCACAATATAAGGGTACAAAAGGCGGACTTAACGCTAACAGCATTATCTACCAGTCAACCTTTGGGTAGTGCAGATATACATGAATGCGGTTATAAAATAAATTACATACAATAAATAATAGATATAATAAGGGTTTGTCATAATAACATATATATACTGATAATTACATATACTAAACATAAAGGTACATATCATGTAAGAATACAATACATACTTACTAATATTTAGTTACTATAGATACAGAATACAATATAATATACTACTATGACGACAGTTACTGAATTGTGGACAAAAGACTAGCCTAGTATATATATATAGTATTGACAGTCTTCTAATTATGTCTCATCCCGCTTCACACAATATAGAAAACCCTACGCGACAAATTGACTTACGTTCCACTCTGCTCATACTTGGTATATGGTAATACAGTACTGGCAACGACGGTGCAGCCTTAGCGATCTGGTCGATGTAGAAAACCAATTCATCAACTGTCTTTGGCTTGAAGTATAACTCTGGCAGTGTGAGAAGAGAGTCCGCTCCATTCTTCGCGCTGTATTTTGCCTGAAATTATATAGATCAATAAATAAAAGTTTGCCAGTTATGTTATATTTCAGTAGTTAAGCATGGCTCCCTTTTTCCAAGCAAAATTGTTTGTAAAAGAAAAGAACCACAAAAGAACCCGGTCATTACTATCATTAAGCCGGGAAAGACTGGGCATGGTCATGGGCATCATCACGGGCCATTGCAGACTTAACCGACATATGTCCCTCATAGACAATAGCATAGATCCCGCTTGCCCCGAATGCGGTGAACCAGAGACAAGCCAACATTTCCTGGCTGAATGCACACACTACAGCAGGCTCAGGTGGGAAACTTTTGAAGCCGATAGGATTGAAGAAGGAAGACTATGCGACCTAGACACGGGTCGCATTGCGGAGTTCTGCAGAAGGAGTTCAAGGTTTTCGGGGGGGAGGTCATCGGGGCCACAGTAACAACCGTACCCACACGGGAATAGGGTGTAATGAGTCCAACAAGCGACTTGAACACCCGCCTGTGCCCCGCAGGCGTCCCACCCTATAATAATAATAATAATAATGGCTCCCTTTGGCCGTAAGGTAGGTGATCTTTCTTTATTTTTATTGTAAATAAATTGACATCGCTATGTCTGGGAGTAAAACTCCCAAATATTTCTATTGCCATACAGCGAGGTTACGCTCCTAACATTTTGAATACCCTGCCACAGGCCTGCCTTTTTAATTTTTAATATTAGTTTTAAGTTTTGATCTAGTTAAATTTTTAATCTTCTTTTTGTTTTTAGTTAAATGTAGACGTTAAATGTTTTTATTAGTTTATGAATAATCATTGTAATTTTACCCAATAAAGTTGGCCACCCTTAAGTATACAGGGTGTTTGGTACAGGGTTGAATCTGGTTGAACATAGGATAATGACAGAAAGGTGAGTGGTCTGTTACTTGCTGAGCTAAAAAAAACTTACCTCACAAATACGATATAACTGCATAAAAGTCATTAGAAGTAAGGTGAGTACCTATGCTGTTAAGACCATGTCAAAAAGATAACACGTCTTACATAATAACTTCAAAACATGCGGCAAAAGCAGTTACATCATGATAAAATTAAGAGTGTTTATCTAAAATAAAGCAAATGAATGGCCACTGTAAACATTGATAACTTTAATTTGTACATTTCGTTATTTTCTTTAAACAAAATAATTATACTTCTTACACTAGTTTTCCAGTGAAATTATAAATAAGTTTCATCGCAACCCCTGGGAAAGTGCGTTTTTCATAATATGAAAAACTAGGAAAACCCGCGCAACTTCGCTCGCGTGTATCCAACTTTCCCGTGGGAATTTCGGATAATCCTTTCTTATCGGATGCCCACATCATACCAAGAACCCACCCTCCCAAGTTTCAGGTCTCTACGTTCAACGGTTTGGGATATGCGTTGAGATTGAGACAGACAGACAAAAGTTTTTCTATATCGATATTACCAGGCGGCCCGATCGGCCGCACGCAGTCTGAAATAAGTCGTTTATTATATTTACGTATGATTGGACTCCCGTAGGTAGGTAATTATCAGACTGTCCAGTCAACCGATGAAAGAGATGACTAGCGTAGAGAACTATGAAAAGAGATGCTAATAATGTAAGCATCGTTATAAAACTTTGTAATTACACAAATACAATAAATAAAATATAAAGATAAATATATAGGAACAAATCACACAGATTGAGCTAGCCCCAAAGTTCGAAACTTGTGTTATGGGATACTACTCAACGATAGTATATTTTATAACAAATACAATAGATAAACATCCAAGACCGTACATACGACCTTTCTCTAAATTAAGAGCGTGAACCTACCAGTTCAATGACGTCAGTGAACGGAGCCCCGCCGACTTGTACTTGGATATGAAGACCCACAGCTTTACCAACTTTTACCCACTCGTCAATCAGTTTTTTCCTTTGGGATACATTTAGGGTCATATGCTCACCAGTTGTTCCTCCCACTGTGAACAGAAAGCAATCATAATGGTATTTCATATACGAAATATTCCGTGAATAGAAATATTAATATTAAGAGAGGTATGACACAGCGGATAATCCTCTCAAATCGGAGCAGCCCGTCTGGGGAAGGACCTCGCACCTTACAGAAGATCGTAGCCAAATACTTAGCATTGGTCTCGGCCATGTTGTGCCTACGGTGAGTAAGATCTCCAAAGCTCCACTTTTTACAGGGTCGGCAACACGTGATACTCCCGGTATTGCAAACGTCTATAAGCTACGGTGACTGCGTACCATCAGGCCAGCCGTATGTATGCTTGTTTGCCACCTTAGTGTTAAAAAAATATTATATTCGAGCATCTTTTCTGTTAAAACCCTTAGTGGTATTTAAAAAAAACTATTGGTACGGGGCTACCTTTTCTGTTCAAAACTAATATTACTGATAGATCCATTATAATTTGACAGCTCGATGGTGCGTTGGTAGTGGTATTATACCTTCGGCATCAGAAGCCGCTGGTTCGATTCCCGCTCGGAGCAGACATTTATGTGATAGCATTTCTGTTTATTCTTGGGTCTGTTTATTTTCTATGTATTACAAGTTACCTACCTATATATTCACAATAATATATCCGTGGTCGTACCCATAACACAAGCAGGTAAAACCACAGAATAGATAATAGTACTACGTTAAACCCAGCTTACTCTGGGACCAGCCCCCTAACTCTTGAAGATAATTCCTCGATTGCCATTGGATTGTTACTTTTAGGTACTCTTTATAGCTAAACTAGCGCTAACTAAATACTAAACTAAATGAAATCGGATTGTATGCTAACCAAATAGTTAGTAAAGTATAAAATTTCAAGGGTACGAATTAGGATGTGCTGTAAATTTTGCATTTGAAATTATACAGAATTGAAATTAAAATCGCGATTGCTATACAGAGTAACCTAGCTGGTAGCGCTGTTTGAATTGTGAACAATTTATTTTCATAAGAGGGTCGTCAATCAGATAACGGGTTACGTATTATCAAGCGCGCCGTCAATATATCTCAATGTCAAACTAAGATTGTAAGAGACCAGTTTAGACTTAATGTAGAATTAAGTTTACAATGGGTTTGTGCAACTGAATACATAAATTGGTGACTTGACGAAGGTATTACCTAAAACAGATTTGATGCCAGCTTCCGCCAAGTACTTTGCATATGCCGGAATTACATCATAGTTGACAGTTTGGTCTTCATTCAACGCTGTGAACACCGGAGGCATCAGACCGCGAGCTTGAAACACCTTAAGTAAAACAAAAATTAAACACTTACCAATTAAAATATAAATAAATAAATATGCTTTTCTCAATTTTTCCTATAAATGTAGGTATGTACCTAGTATATGACGTTGCTTTGTACCAAATTTCAAGATTCTGAGTTTACAGGAAGTACCCTGTAGGTTTTGATTCCCTTGCGAGTGTCGAAAATGCGGCATAAATGGCTGTGTCTTTTGATTGCGTGTTGGCTTAGAAGTTTGATCTCCACAGCTCCCAGTCCCAGGGACAGTAGATCTGAGTATTTGATATGCATTTCAGCTTGATACCTCCATGCGTTCCAGAGAAAAACATTCTGTCCATATAGTTCTACCGTTCGTTCAGTTCTACTAGTAGGACTAAACAGAGAAAAAAAATCCGTTAATTTCTACTAGTAGGACATAACGGATAAGAAAACCGTTCTGTCCGTTCCGTTCAAAAGTTCGTATAGTTCTACGAAGAGTGATAGGACTGCTTGACAGACAGTTTTTCCATTTGAAGTACGGAACCCTAAAGACTTATGGTGGAAATAAAATTAAAATACGTTTCAGAAACTGCCAAGTGGTTGAGCTTTTATCAAATGGGCTAGCTCAACCGGCGAGGTATCCTCTCAAAGAATATAGGCGTGAAAGCAATGCGTTTCATTCGGTGAGTGAGATCCGGAAACCCAACTCGTTGTCTATCCCTTTTCCCCCTTTTTTTCTTGTAGCGGGCAGCGCATTGGTTACAGCTTTCCAGTTTTAAAAATATATATATTCTCGGACATAAGTTGACATAACTCCATTCCATACCTACATTAGTTTTATAGAATTAAAAAAATATATATTTGTAGGTACAATTTAGAATTAAAATTACCTACACATTAACTCATTATAAATTATATAGCTTTTATCAATATGCCAAGAACATCACACATAAAAAAATAGGAGATAAAAAGATGGACCCTATTAAGCAATTCCATCAATTCGGAGTATTCCTGTCCGGGGATTACCCCGGACAGGAATACTTCCTTGTTAGTTTACTACGGAACCCGAATCAAAAGTAAAGGAATGTTAAATTCATAAAAAATATAAATAAAGGCCTAATTATTCTAAAATTAATTGTTTCAATATGTATTTTTTACCATTATTATAGTGGTTGACTGGAAACACTTTATAAGAATATGCACACGTCTAATCGGCTTCGCGGGTTCAAACCATACTATTTTAAAACAGTAATGTCATTCATTTAAAGTTCATTAACAGACGCATAAATTATTTAAACAAAACAAATAAGTAGGTAGATACAAGATGTTTTCCTACAATGAAAAATGTGTACCTATCAAACAAATTTAATTTTTGCTACTGTTTAATAGTCAAATCAACTTTATTACGTAGGTAGGTTTTCCTTGGATACAGTATTTTTCTTTACATACGATTTGGTCAAAAGACTGACAGTCAACGCTTTTTAAAGTAGTTGTGTTGTGTAAGTGAAGTTGCGCCAGTTTCGCTAGATTTATAAATGTGAAAATTTGTTTGTTTGTCCTCTCTTCACGTCGAAAGTAATAAAGGGATTGATATGATTTTTTTATTGGGGATAGGGATAAGGGAGTTTAAGGTCTGGAGAGTGACATAGGCTATACTTTTTATCCCGGAAAAATATCTTATTCCCACGGGAAAAAATAAAGTAAATAATTTTTTGTTCTTCTTTCACGTCGAAAGGAACCTAAGTACTGACATGATACTTATAACAGAGATGATTTAAGGTCTGGAGAGTAACATAGGCTACTTTTTATCCCGGAAAAACATCTCATTCCCGCGGGAAAAAAGTATAACATTATTTTTACATAATTTTTTAACGGGGATTTAAGGTCTGGAGAGTGACATAAGACTACTTTTTTACCCACGGGATAAAGATAATCCCATGGGAAAAATTATTAACTGACATGATATTTTTAACAGAGATGATTTAAGGTCTGGAGAGTGACGTAGACTACCTTTTTATCCCGAAAAAACATCTCATTCCCACGGGAAAAAAAGTATAACATTATTTTTTCATAATTACTTAACGGGGATAATTTGAGTGACATAAGACTACTTTTTTACCCACGGGATAAAGATATTCCCAAGGGGAAAAAATATTGACAATTTCCCTTGTAACAGCTAGTATTCTATATTAGCTGCTCGAGCGAACAATACTACTATCCTTAGTCAGTATAGAAGCCCAAGAGGGGATTTTTGCAGCTCGAGCGCGTCATATTATGATATAGAGGATATTTGGTTGATAAAGTGTCATCTGACACCATGTTTATTAATAGGTACTACTTGTTCTCGTAGGGCACCCTGGCAAAATGGTAAAAAAAAAAAAAACTTGAAATAGGTACCTACTCAAGTGCATTACATTGAGGCTCAGCATTGAGGGCATACACGCATAGGTACACGATTCGACGTCGCATAGTGGTGGTCAGGCCACAGAATAATAGCAAGTTAGTAAATACTAAAAAACTGTGAACTCCTAGGTGCTCCTTTGAAAATTTGTTAAAAAATAAAGTTTTTGATATCGGAATTTCATGGATGTAGTAAGTAATCATTTTTTTATTTCTAGTTTGTTTTTTTTTAATAAAAAAATTACACTCGTACAAAAAAAACTATTTGTTTATTTGTATATATGGTATTACCAAGAAGCTTAAATACTTGGTATTACAATCCATGTTGATCTGAACAACATTTAAGAATTATTTATGGCAACACTGAGGTCATTATGGATATTCATTCAATCAGAGAAGTTCATTCATTCAATTAACAATTCATTCAAATTTTCTTCCCCTCTTTGCTTGCCCCCGACCCCGACCGAGCCCCCGCCCCGTCCGTCTGCCCTGCCTGCCAAGCAGCTTTGTGTGAATTCTGTGTGAATAAAATTTGTGCAGAATTATAGATAAATATTCTGTTCGCACATAGTTTTAACTATGTTTTTGTATCGTAATAAGTGATAATGACTACTTCTATAAAAAGTGAACTGAGTATTAACGACCTGACCACAAAATTCTTTGAAGTAATGCAGACCGAAGGAACCCCTGAAACAGCATCCAATTTTGTCTTCGAGAGTATTTTCGACGATGTCTCTATTGGTTTTCTGTTTGAGTTCCACCACGGGCTAAAGACCGGTCTAACGGATTTATTAGAAGGTGAAAAAGAGGAGGAGGATGTATACAAGATTGTGAACTCGTCAGACTGTGATGTTTTTGGATTTTCCATGATGAAAAAGACTCCAGATAGTAACTGCTCTTGTCCTAATTGTGAGCGGCCAGTGTCTGCGACTAGATTCGCTCCACATCTGGAGAAATGTATGGGTGAGTGCGTCTTTTAGGATTGCAATTATTTGCAAATAATTCCACTCATTCGATTTCTTTATTTATTAGTTCTTTAATTACTTTGTCAATAATAACATTATATGTGCAGAGAACACCTAAAGCGAGTCTCTGACCAATCACATAAATATACATTTGGTAGAATTCCGAAAATAGATCAATTTATGTTGATGACAATGAGAGTCATCTTACATACAAATCATAATTTGTATTGTGTATTAAAATAATATGATAGAAATAGATGGCTGTGCTGCTGTAGCTCTTAGAAAAAAAAGTCAATTTTTTTGTGTCTATTCATTGCTGCATTTGACCAGCCAGAGGGAAAAGTAGGCTTTTCTATTGATGAAAGAATAAATAGTCGATCACACATATAATAAATAACTACTGAAAATGTTTACAACCATTATTATAATAATACCTGCAGGAATGGGTCGCAACAGCTCTCGTATAGCTTCTCGTCGCATCGCATCAAACAGCCGAGAACCAACATCATATGCTGGACTACTGAGTGATGATGAAGATGACGCAGACTGGGCTGGGGGCTCTATTCAGAATGAGCGACGTAAACGCAGAATCAAGAATAATAATAATCGCAAGTCTAACAAATTACATAAGTAAGTAGACATCTATTTCTGCATCTTCAACAGGTGATTGAGTAACTATCAATGGCCACTTTTTCCAAAGGGATGCAGGTTTGAATCCTGCAGAAGGCAAACAATGCCTTATGTATGAGTGATCTCTACTATACCAGCGTATATATTATACACACTAACCGCGCTCTTAACTTTTGGAATACCTAACATAACACACAACGTCATTTGATAAATTAAATATAAAAAAATTATACCTACGTGTCTTTGCTTTTGCAAAAAAACTTGTTCATCTGTCGTTTTTTAATTACTATGACTACTGTAGTGACACCACAGCGGGCCACATCCGATATTTTATTAACATTTATATTTTCCACCAACAACCAATAGTGTCCAATACAGGCTGGAAGAAATCTCTTAAAGAGATAAGCTCACCTTTGTACACTGTATTTACTACTGTAATTGCTTTTAAAATTTATGTGCAATAAGGAATATAATATTATAGTGTCGCTGACAAGTATCCCGCAATGGCGGTTTGCCAAACTCTTCCAAAAAATATAGAGTTAGTGGACACTTGTCGCTTAGTGGCCCTTACTCGCCTGTTACTTAGTTACCCATCCCTCATACTCCGGCAATCTGCAGTGATCAAAACATAAGATTGCCTTTGTTGCCTAGCAAACCATTTTATAAAGCAGGTGGTATTTGACCCAGTTTTTGTCAAGAAAAACAAAGACGACCTCATTCTAAGCAAATACTATAGACGAGTAATACGCACAGCTCTTGACGTTTCTCATACAATGACTTGGCAACCTCCGTTCACCTCGTGCCGCTAGGGGCGCTATAACATTTTGCATACAAAACGCACAGTTCACCTCATGCCGCCCTCATGCTGTAGGGGCGCTAGTGCCCGAATTCTTCCGAAGCTGTGCGTATTACTCGTCTATAGTATTTGTTCTAAGTTATTAACGATTCTAATATACATTTATGAAGGACTAGCTGGATGCTTGTAGTTTTACCCGCGAAATCCCGTTCTTGCCGTTCCCGAATTGATATCCAGGATTATAACTATCCTGTGTTTGGTAAAATACATGAGTAATAAATTTTAAGTAAATCTGTCAAGCTGATTTTGTGTGACCGAGTAACAAAATTCCATTCCATTATCCATAAAGGTACACGCGCTCACGCGTTTATAATATTAATAAGGAAGTTCGATGAAATATAGGCATGGTAATATGAAATATATACAACAGGCATAAGCGGACAAAGTGATCTTGTAATTTCTTTTGAAATACAGAAGCCAAAAAAATTATAAAGTTAGTGTATGAAGAGAAAATCAATTTTGCCGCGCCGACTTAGAAAGACGGAGTGTTTTTTTTATAACACACGCCTCTTTATTTATTCTATTTTTTATAAAAATGAGATGATCGTAAGTTATCTTTGGGTATTCTTATAATTTCTAGGCTAACTTTAACAGATTTTTTGGAAAGTCACTGTATCGGTAGTCAAGTCTATCAATAAATAAATATTTTTGGCCGAATCACACAATGCCATCTAGACCCAAACTATGCAAATCTTGTGCTAGAATTAAAATGATGAATACATAATTAGGATTAGAATAGGAAACATACCATATAGACCCCGAGACAAAGTTATTCTAGTAGGAATAGTAGGATATTATTTTAGTTTTTTTTTTTTCAAATTTAAGTTTTATTATTGTTGCAGTGGTAATAATAGGAATAATAATGGAAATCAAAATAATGACACAAATGACGGTGGCGCCACCTATGAGACGATGACGGCTAACGAGAAGAAGAATCTCCTCCTGCAGATTTGTGGTGTCGTGTCGGAACACACTAAGAAGTTGTGTACTAGGTAAAAATGCTTTTCTCGATCCTTTTATTAATGGCACAGAATAATAAATAGTTAATAGTAAGCCATGTCATTCATAGTGACATATTGAATTGACCACGTCTGCAAAAAGTTAAGTCAGTTCTCATACGCGTTGTATATGTTGAATAAAACAGCCAATCACGCAGCACTTATGACGGCCTACCACAGATACGTTGCATTGCATCCACTCTCAGATACGGTCTCATAATCCGGGGTAACGCCAGGGGGGTCCCACTCCGCAGTTTAGGTACGATTGACCTTGGGACCGGCCCGGCCGGTTAATCTCAAGGCTACCACCACTCGGCTCTCGCTCGTGCCGCTAGCTAGACGCATCGCGCGGACTCGGCCGCAGCGCGTGTCGAGTAAATAAAAAATGACAAACTATACGAAAACTAGGTACTACTGTTGTGTGCAAGGTTGTTTAAATAAATCAAAGGCGGAATCGGATATAATTTTTTTTAAACTCCGTACGGATAATAAAAGGTAAGTTATTTTGTTGAGTATTAATCATCACGTAAATAAACTGTAACTAAAGTAGGTGAATGAAATAGGTACATACCTAACTGGTAATTTAATATTCAGATTAAATTCTTCTCTAAAAGAAGACAACCCTAACGTCGTCAGAAGAGGTAAGAAATACGCGATAGAAAGAGAGGCAACTTCTAGGTGATTATAACTGTAGGTTGTGTGCGCTGTGCGAGCTGAAATGCACCTTATTGTATCGTAGCGAGAGTCCCTATTTCTTTAATTGATTTTGCGGAGTGAATCTTCTGTACGTAGTACTATTATCTATTCTGTGGTGACGCTACCGGAAACGAACAGGTGTTTATAGCACAAAAGAAGTGTATTAGATCCATATGTAGACTGCGTCCAACAGAATCATGCGAACCTAATTTTAACTTTTCCTGCGCTATATATAAACGAAGTAGCCTTTTTTGTAAAATCTAATGTTCGAAGTCTGAATCCAGTCGCAGTTAAGGTAAAGTTAAACAGATATTGCACAAAACTGCACTTTTTGATGAATCTTTTCGGCATGGCTTCGAGAATTTATAACAAAATACCGAAAGCTGTGAGAGACTTGCCTTTGAATATGTCTAAGAATAGTTTGAATAAATAATAAAAATAATATTTTTTTGCTTGACAAGTGTTATTATTCCACGAAGCTGTTCTTAAACGATAAAAATATTTAAAAATCACTGTTTATATATATGTTCTGACATTCATTTTATTAAGTTATTTTTTTAATAATAATAAATTTGTATCTTATAATGTAATAATTTATTGTTCATTTGCATTTTAATTATTTTAATTTATTGTTCAGCTTTTTATTTTTGCATGCTTTCTCCAAAAGCAAAATGTATTGGGAATTTAAATTGTATTTTTATAACACCTATTTATATACCTACATTTTATGCAATAAAGACATTGATTGATTGTCTTTTTCCAAATTAACATATTTATGTAAATCGGATGATATTACAATACAATAGGTTTTGAGATTTGGAGCTGCAGAATAAAATTACTCTCGAAAATAATACCGATCGATTGGCGTTGGATTTTTACGTTTAGCTACTAAACTAAATGATATTGCATAGTTTTAAGATTATGAAATTTGCTAGCTTTATAGTGGAAATACCACACTCATAGATTATCGGCGTAGACGCGTGTCGGTGAGAGATCTGGGATCTACTCCAATTCAACTCCATTCTCTTTTTCCTTATACCTTCGCTCCCTTATTCCCTTGCAGGAGGCTACGCATTACATAGTCCTCTAGTCTGGATACCTCTTATTTATTAACTATACTTATGTAATATCACACGAGGGATGCCTCTTTAATGGAAGTACATGGGTTTATATACAATTACTTAAATAGGTTATTGGTACATAGTTGTATGGAGTTTAGAGCAAGGATATTAATATAGGTGTTCTACTTGTAATGATGACAAGGTTTAAGTGAGGTTAAGGTAACAATAATGAGGACGTGTGTCGTCACACTACACTTATTAGATGATAGTACTATGGTTTTTCTATGGTTCGGTATAAAAAAATGTTTCCGTACAGGTCAACACGCTGTCCCCAGCACACAGAAGAGCAACGTCGGTCTCTCCGCAACAATGTCCTGGAGCCGTCTACACCGGAGTCACAAACTATGGGTCTCACTGCGGAGGAGGCCGGATCCCCTCCGGACTCCAGTCCATCATCATCGTGCTCATCATCAAGCCGTAAGCGAGACCGGCACCGTGCACCACCCAAGATGAAGAACAAGAGGGAAAGGAATATGTCTCCTAATGGCAGGGATTAAAGTTGAAATTTCATATAAAAAAAAATTATATGTACTAATTAAAATAACGGCCAATCATAATATCGTCACGTTTACGATAACATTGTAATGTTATGTTACAGGTTAATGTAAATGTCAAATTTTTCTAATGTGAAATTGATTCAAAAGAATTCACCAAATTTTTTATAGTTTTTTTTAGACTTTGGCCCTTATTTTATTTTGACTAGTAATAATAGTATCAAATGGGTAAACTTTGATGTTACGTTTATTGTCTCAAATTGGGACAATCCTGTACGAAGTATAAGGGGTCAGTTCACAAGTTCCTGATAAGTTCTCGTTAGCTTATCTGTCAGATAAATTGACAGCTTATGATTTTTCGACAATGGATTTCTGTATGGGACGTTTGGGACATGGTGAAGCAAACGCTAAAGCTAACCGAAACATATCAGTGACTTGTGAGAAACCTGCCATAATCGTGATCTGTATGTGTGAGAACACAAGGCGGAATTTTAAAAAAATACTCCTAGCCTTACTACTAGGCTTTAAATGTAAAAGACATAGGCTAAGTTTGGTGTACTAGGCCCAGCGCTCATGCACACAGAATGACAAGGGGATCCTTTGGCAAACTCCGCATGCTGTGGTGTGATATTACCCTGATGTATGGAACCCGAATGCTGCCGAAGTAACCCGAGAACTGCCTCGGCATCTTTAGACCTGAATTATACAGAATCGGCATACGGTGAAGGCGCGGCGCAGGCACGATATCGCTTCAAAACGTTTTCATACAAAATATATGGAAGCGACGCGCGATGTAAAATTATACTCAAGCGACGCGCCGCAGGCACCACACAGGCATGCAGTATGCCGCTTGGTAGCCTGTCCCGCGCCTTACGCCGTTTCTGTATAATTAAGGCCTTTGTGCCGAAGCAATCGGAAATCTGCCGAAGCGTCCTTATGTATACCTTAACCTTAACTTTGAGAGCTACCGAGCTGTCGTGCCGATAATAGTCGCCCGGCGTTAAGAATTATTTTCAATGTTTAAATGTACTGCGTCAATTTTAGGGTCAATTCTCATAATAAAAATATCATCAATCTATCGCTATCTTGCTCCTTTCCCATTTTGCGGAATAGCCTGGGAGATCGAAATAACTTATCGCTATCTTGCTCCTTTCCAATTTTGCGGTGCACTTTTGCTGGGAGATCGAAATTTAATTTTGGTAATTTTTATTAAGAGAATTTGCTCGAAGATTGACTGAAAAAGTAGAAGAAACATAATTATTATTGTTATATTAGATGGAAGAGTTTATTATTACCTTCAGCAAATATTTGTATTTTATCAAAACCATGTTAATTTTGAAATAACTTTTTTTATATCTATAGAAGGTAGCGCGCATTATGACTGTCGCATCAAAAGTAGAAGTTTCGAAATAATGTACGCCATCTTTTATAATATTATTAAAAACCTACGCGGTCCAAAAATGAAGCATGTAATAGTTTTGAAAAAAATCTGATAACTCGTCTGTTACTTTATGTATGAAAATATCTTAATTTAAAAACGATTTAATTTAATTGACATTATGTTAACTTTAAGATTGTAAATGTATAATAAATGGTAAAAATATTACACTTGTTTTTATTTATGCTATTAAGTGTGTTGTCAAATGTCTATACTAGATTAGCCTCTAACTTGCGCAGAGTATAATAGTCTTGTCTGCAAAATTAGATCACACATGAGAGATTAAAAGTTGATTAAAACGAGATGCACCATTTTAAAGAATGAATTTCTAAAAATAAAGATAAGAGAACGGGCACAAATGTATGGAGCTTGGTCTATAAATTTAATAATTAAAAATAAAAGTAAGCTCAACTCGAGACATGGTTAGAAATAAAAATAAACCGTGTTATATTTTTCATAAGTATGAACGTAATATTTTATTTACGGTTTATTTTTATTTCTAACCATGTCTGGAGTTGGCTGCCATATAAGAAGTTACTTATTATGATTCTAACTTTGATATTCCATATGGACTTGGGACGCCGCTCACTTTTTTATTTTTTGATAATTTATAGACCAAAATGCCCATTCTTTTTAGTGTTCTGTTTTGACAGAAAAAATTACAACAAACAAAAGTGCGCAAAATGCAATCTTGTGCATCTTTGTGCAATATTCTGTTACAGGTTACGTAATGGCAAAGAAATAAAACGAACAAATAAAAGAATAAACCATTTATTGGCATAATAATAACTGTATTGAAATATTTACATTAATATAATATAGATATCACAAAACACACCTCACAGAAAGTAAAAGCAAAAATAATGATCGACTAAACATTGTAAGTACCTACATGATTTTTCAAAAGATCTTTGGAATGAGACTTTTGTCTAAATCTATAAAAGTTGGACACTTTTAAACCCTTACGTCACATCCTTGTCTATTTTTGATTTAAAAATAAAGTTAGTACGTATTAAAACGATTCAAACAAAAATGATCTATACTAAGACCTTTCTTTTCAAAAAAGAAACTATCTTTTGTGCACTTTTGAAATATTAATGTTATAAAAAAAAAAAACATTTAATTATATAAAAAAAATTGATAAAATAATAGCGTAACATCGGGCTGGTCCCGGTATGAAGTCACATTTAAAAAAAATATAACAGCACATTTTACGGTTTACACCTACATTTCTCTTGACAAATGCACAACTTGATCCAATCTATACATTGCGAAATTTCATAGTTCCGCAGTACGCTACGTCTACGTAGATCTATGCGAAAACTGTCATGAGGTTTTCGCGTTCGTGTGTCACTCTCAAAAAGATCTAGCTTGAAACTCAACGTGAAATAAACATTCATATCAGAAACTGGAGTGCTACCACGAAACGTAAATCAATTTTAACCGTGAAATAAGAGTAATTTTATAATTATAATTCAATGAATTACTAAAATAACCAAAAAGTACAAGGTATTTCTTGGATAGAATACTGAAATAACCACGAAATACCTTGTATTTCACGGTTAAAATTCTTCCGACACTTCGGCCGAAGTATCGGATTTACGTTTCATAGTAGCGAGAAAATTTTGTCGCGTTTGTCATGCTGCCGGGCTAATATGTAAACGCGACAAAATTTTCTCGCTCCGCTCTACCAATAGCGTATCTCGGTTATGTCTACAGTAGACAAAACAGGCATTGCGCGGGTTGCAGACCAATGTAACTTAGTTTAGCTTAGTCTGCATAGCTGACATGATTTTTCATACTTAGGTGCAGACCACAACGCGTAATGTATGTAAAACTAACTGGAAACTTACTAGGCTTAGCTCATGATCTGCAACCCGCAGCTATTGGCGAAGAAGCTTTGTCGCGTGCGAGAAACTATCTCGAGTGTAAGCATGTTAGGCCCGCAGGCCGTAATGCCGGCTCTACACGTTGGCCAACACATTGGCCAATGTGTTGGCCAACGTGTAGAGCATAAGACAGCATGCGCAACGTGTCTGCGCGAAAATGTAACATCGCAAAATCTGAATATGTTCACAATATAATACTTAATCCAATAACGCTAACACTGAAAACTAGATAATTTATTGCTGGCGTCACTGCTTCTCTATTAACTATTGAACACCATTTGTACTAAGCACCAAATTAATTACGACACAAAAGTCTATATAAAGTTATGCTCAACAAATAGTACCGAGAGCTAGTAACCAAGACAATAGCTAAATAGACACCCTTATCTTGTTGGAATAACGACACACAAAGCGGCAGTTTATACCGATTGCTATCCGATTTTACAGCCCGGCTGTGACAATTAGTGCCGGATCGCTTATGTGTGTAGCTACCCTTACACGGGTTTATACTTTTGTATACGCTATGCGCCGCTCCAAGCTTACAAAATGGCGGTCATGGCGAATTAACCGTAGATTTTTACAACGAAAAACCTTATGTACAAAAGGCCAGGTTTACCACGACGTCTTACAACAATTTACAAACGATTGAATAAATGTGATGTCGCCTTACGTCATGTATTGCGCCATGTCGCTTACTCACTTGTTTTTTGTTTGCTTTAAGACGTCGTACGTTGGTACGGGCTCAGAACTTTTAGATACTAAATTATACAAATCGGGCGTTAAAGATTTTTATATGAAACGTCGCGCGCCGTCGTCATGGTAGGTATATTGACAGGATTTCGTTGGCCAACCTACCTAACACTTACATTCGTTTCGTTAATATTATTATAAAGTCAAAATAGTTTTCTGTGGGCCTTCGTCGGCACTTTCCCGGCCCGTTTTCATCAACTAGCCCTATCGTAGGTGTTTCCTAACTCGAACAAATGGATAAATGGAAAATTGTGACGATTCTAAAGAGCTTGTAATAAGCCTATTTGAATAAAAAATATTCGACTTTAAAATTTGTATGAATTAGGGAAGTAATAGGTACGGTAGGGATGGTTGGTGAAAACGATCATTAGACGTGCTTTTATTTCATAAAATGACCATGTTTGAGTGCTAATTACTAGTTCGCTAAAGCTTAGCATAGTGTAGCTCTGGCCTTGGGAATCCCAACTCGATAATAACGTTTAAATAAATTTCTAATAATAGGTGTTAACGCAATACTGATTAACAATAAATTGTATGTTAAAGTGTTGAATAAATATCGATAATGGTTTATAGAATATCGTATAACAAGTGTAAATAGGTAGAATAGGTTACCTATATAAACTTTGGAACGCACAAATGACATAGTAGGATAAAGCCCTTATATTTATTAAGAGCTATATTGAGCACATAAGCTTCTACATATTGATAGGCTTAACTCACACTAGCGCAGAAACCGCGACACTGCTTCATTGTAACAAATAAAGAATGTAAGAATACATTACATGGTGAATACAATTCAAGATCTTGAAATGCGTTAATTCGCGATCGCGATCGCGATCTACATCGCGCATCTCAATCTAGACCCAATCCAGACCATAAGGAACATAGAATACCGACTTAAATATAAAAGTAGATTAAATGTACTCAATGTATAAAATGCACCTGATTATCGTTTTGAATATAACTATCGATATTTACACAACACTATTACCTGTAGGCAAAAATAACCAGAATATCTGTAGGCACTACAGGATTAAAAAGATGAATACTGATTAATAGCATAAGTGTATTACTTTTTTTAATGTTATGAGAAAAGAATTGCCAATATAAACGCAATTTAAGACGAAAGGGCAATGTGAAAAGGAACTGCCCTGTGGGGCAATTCACGTAACAAGAACCGATTCTAGTTCGATTCAACGACACTCGCTGTCCCGTTCAATTCCTATTTTGTATGAGTGAGACAGCGAGTGTCGTTGAATCGAACAAAAATCGGTTCTTGTTACGTGAATTGCCCCACAGGTCTAGTCCCATACAAGAGCTATCTCACTCGTATTATTTTATTTATTTATTTAACTTTATTGACCAGAATACATAAGTACTGATACAATAGGCGGACTAAATGCTAAATTGCATTCTCTACCAGTCAACCATTGGGCGATTTCGACGACCTCCGTGGCGTAATGGTTACCACGCCAGACCGCCACGCAGGAGGTCCCGGGTTCGAATCCCGGTCGGGTCATGATGAAAAACGAACTTTTTCTGATTGGCTTCGGGTCTTGGATGTTTATCTATATATGTATTTGTTATAAAGTATAATATCGTTGAGTTAGTATCCCATAACACAAGTTTCGAACTTACTTTGGGGCTAGCTTAATCTGTGTAAATTGTCCCTATATATTTATATTTATTTATTGGGAAGTGCAGAGATTCACGAATGCGGTTTACTTGTTACTATATATATACTATATGTTATATGTTGTATGAGCAAGATACACAAACAATCTATATAAATATTCTGTCTATTAGTCATATTCTCATATAATGAACAACAGGACAACGCATAATACCTCTAAGTCAAAATATTTTTGTCAAAATGTTAGTTTAGTTAAAAAGATTAGTTCTTTATGATGTTAATGATTGTATTGACACTTTTTAGGCAACCATTTTTATTTCGAAATTATTTTTGAACGAATCACGCCCACCTGGGGCAGGGGGTGATATTTTTCGTTCAAAAATACTTTATGATGTTGTTCACTTATGTTACTAACCAGATGGCGTTAGCTTAGTGCTTGTGTAGGTATTAAACTAGGACAGCCATTAACCAATATAGCCTATTGATACGCATCGATGATGCACTCCCGCCCTTGGCCGACGCCAATGTATTTGACTGAAAAGAAAAAACAATAAACAGTTAGGAAGGATTCCTTTAAAAACGTGAAGTACCAAATAAACAGTACGGATAACTACTTCGTGATATTATTTTATGTTTATGATCATAGAAAAACGTAAGACGTGTACAAAAAGCGCATCGTAAAACTGCACTACATGGTTTTAAACCTACTACATGATAATAACGCTTTCAAAATATTGTTCATGTCAAATTCAAATTCAAAACTTTTATTCAGAGAATAGGTTTTCACAAACACGTTCTCTTGTCAGAGTATACAGTAATAAATGATTTGTATAAATTAATCTACTCTATAAACTACTACCATTTCGGAAACAAAAGCAAAATGACCAAAAGAAATGGCGAAAGAAAACCAGTTACGGCCTTTTTTGTCATTTAAAAATATATCGTACTTTTCTTTTTTCTTTTCTATTTTAACATAAAATTTAAAACTAGGTACATACATACAACATTACGTACGCGGAATGTCTATAAATAGAGCCATTAATGTGTCTCAACATAAAACTAAATCTAAAATATAAAATATGCAAGGCAGCAACCGTTCTCGTGTATTTTCGAATTGACGTGACATGACAATGTTTTCTATATGTATATGTTACGCTCAAAGACCGAAAACACAACTCTATTCAGACAGACATTGGTGGGTTAGGTTAGGGTTATCTTGTGATCATAACACCAGCGAATTTTTCTTACGGTTCAATCAACGCGTGAGCAATTTTTTCGCTCAATGAGCGTTTTCTACCTTTGAGCGTAACATATACACTTTATTGTTTTAAAAAAAGGTTTATATAGGTATATTTATTACCCATAGCAAAAAATTGGGAAATGGGACTTGATAGCGTTCTGTAAGACTCAACTTCGACCAAAGCCGAGACGGGCGTAACGAGGATTTATTGTGAATCACTAGGATGTCGTATATATTTGTCTGAATAATAATATCCTGTGTTCCCACACATCTCTTTTCCGCTTTGGTTGACGATGGGCCTAAATAAATAGCATAACTGGATTGTATTGTAATACGATAAAGACTTACTTGGTATCTTTAGGAATTCCTCGATAGTCCTAACATACGTCCGAGCAAGTTCTGGCAGCTTGTCCATCTCCCGAATGTCTTCTATACTGCAGTTCCAACCCGGTACTGTGATGTACTCCACCTGAGGATATTTGTATTACTGTGAAGTATACCACGTCACTATAACATTGTTGACATGTTCACTCGAATGTCTTCAAGTAATTGAAATGATATACGAAAGTGACAAGGTACTAAACTGATTACATATTTATGGAGATGACTGTACCTGGATTTCTATTTTTTAAATGACAAAAAAGGTCGTAACTGTTTTTCTTTCACCATTTCTTTTACCAGTGGTGGGTAGTTTAGAGAAGATTACACAAATAAATATTATTTGTACACTTCAACTAGAGAAAGTGTCAATGAGAGCTCAATAAATGCTTTTTCACTTCTCATGCTCAGAAAATGCTTATTTGCGCAGGATATAGGCTGCACAAAATCGAATTTTGTGCACAAGAGCAAAAACGTATCTACTCATAAATGTATCTATATTAAGGCAAAGGAAATGAGCCATACAGCCAAACATATTATAAAATTCAGAGATAGAATTTGTTATTTTATAATATTTACTTTAATTTATTTGCCTTATGTGTTTTTTAAGTCAAAAGATATTAAAATTTTAATTAAAGTACGGTAGGTTATTTAAATAATTTAAGAAAATTATTTTATTACAAAATTAATTTAATAGTAGGCTGTATAGGTCTGTAGCACAAGCCTAATTTCATTGTCGTAACATTTAAAAAAAAAAAAAGCGGCGGGAAACAGGTCTTGTTTTTGCGTGCGTTTATTAATTTATTTCCTCGCAATCGAAGTGAAAAGCAGAGTTTATAAGTCGTCCACAAAACAATTTTTATCCTCGACATTACTATCAGCCCCGAGCCGAAATAGAAATGATTCGTTTTGTGCACTTGTTGTAAAATCTACTATTTTCTTTATCTTACAGGAATGCGACTTGATTTTATAATACTACCCGTTCGCCTCAAGTTTTCCGTTACCTCCCGCCGCGCACACCCCACCGCACCTCAAGGCAGATCCGATATGCTAAGCAACTGCGGACGAACGGGTAGTATGTATAGATTTGTAGTGTGGATTTACCTCAACTTTTCCCAGTTCGGTGACGGACGATGGGAAGTAATCGATCTTCTTCCCGTTCAGTTTGTATCCCACGCCAATCTTTATCTCCTTCAAGGTGTCGAGGATATCCAGTTTTGTCAAACACAACCTATAAAAATAAATTCATTTAAAACAATTATTTACGTGCTTATGGGTACAAAACAATGGACGTATAAGTTGAATGGAGGCCATAGGATAAGTAGATATTTTATAATTTTCAATTAAATGTGAAATTCTGGGTAAATTTAAAAAAGCCTATAATCCAAATATCTCGAGAACCACTGGACTTCGCCCATACATTGGGGTGGTCGAATTACAAGTAACCATATATATTAAAAATATACATATTGTGACAAAAATACCTATCAATGTTCTATTCAAATATATAATTTTCACATATGCATGCAAGTTAAATTTATTCACCAATGTACACCTCAGGATAATAAATACTGTGTATTCTGGCAATTTTTTTAATTTTTTTAAAGTTTGATAAACCCTTTTTTATACTCGTTATTTCTGTTTTACTTTCGTTAGTTTATAATGAAATAAATATGCAACGTATACTTACGCGGAATACCCGTTGACCATCGCGGTATACCGCACCACGACGAGGTCCAGCCAGCCGCAGCGTCTCGGCCGCTTCGTCGTCACGCCCACCTCGTGCCCGCGCTGCTGCAACAGCTGGCCTGTCTCCTGCATAAAGTGTCGTAGTTCGTCATTAAGGTCCTAGGAGCGATGTTTTGCCAATAATCGAAGATATATCTTTTTATTTACCTCCTGCCAGCCTAACATGCTTACACTCGAGTTTCTCGCACGTGACAAAGCTTCTTCGCCAATAGGAATGCCTGTTGTCTACTGTAGACATAACCGAGATACGCTATTGGTAGAGCGGAGCGAGAAAAATTTTACGCGTTTGTCATGTTAGCCCGGCTGGTTTGGCAATATTGGACAACGCGACAAAAAAGTTACCAAAATAGATGCATCTCTCTAAGTGTTTTTTTCGGATACAGTATTTATAAAAAAAAGATGCTTAGTTTTTTACCTCCTCTGGACTCACGTCACTTTCCATTAAATAATTTCACTGTTAAAACATTTTTATGGTTTAAAAAAAAGTGAAAATTATTGCCATGTTGTTAGAGCAGTGCTATGCTATTACAACTGTCAAAAAATACAATTTGGTATTGTCAAAAAGCACTCCGCCGATACGTCCAATAACGCCACGACCGAGTAGCATACTTTATTATGTAAAAAATAATTATATTTCACAATACTTTTTTTCTCTCCATAGATTCATACAGTATACATTCGTTTCGTACCTAGGTATTTAAATAATATACTAACATCTAGCAATTCCGTCGGGAACGGTCCGTCGCCAACTCGAGTGGTATACGCTTTGACGACGCCGAGCACGTCGCCGATGACGTTCGGCGGCAGCCCGAGGCCCGTGCACACTCCGCCGATGCTGCAGTTCGATGACGTCACATATGGGTATGTGCCTGATGGATTTACATAAAATATTATATACTCAAATATGTTGGACGATTTTAACGACACTATTGTATTGTACCTCATCACGCTCAAATGGCTGGGCCAATATTTATGATATTTGGTATGTTTTCTATGTATAGGTAGCTGATATCTTGGACTAACAAATAGGGTACTTTTTATCCCGATAAGTACGCGATTCCCGTAGGATTTGGTAAAAAATCTGATAGGATAGCGCTGTTGTGCATAAAATTAAACGCGGGTAACAACGCAGGCAGCAGCTAGTAACTTTATATAACACCGTGTGGGAGGACCTATAAAACACACCCACGTATGTACTAAATATAAACAAAACAAACCAGGTTATCTGGGATTAACCGCCTTACAGCTTTCAGTCAACGTTATCTATGATTACAAAACATGTGATTGCAATTTTCAAGGATCATTTATTATCACTATAATACATTTAATATTTTTATCTGTTTTCTAAGTCCCACTAATGGGTATTGTAATTGTCGTTTGTAAGTATCACTAATGGCTTTTATTACTGCAACATTATTTCTATTACCAATACACTTTTGTTTCTCGGCAGGCTATTTCGGATTGGTAGTGGTTGACAATATGAAATGAAATGAAATCGTTTATTTCAGAAATTAGACCTTCACAGGCACTTTTTCTTGTCATTTACAACTTGTTTAAATAAAAAAAATAAACTACGTTATATACTACCACCATTTCGGACACAATAGTGGAAGTTTGTTTATCTATATACAAGAAAGTCGTGTTAGTTACACTATTTACAACTCAAGAACGGCTGAAGCGATTTGGCTGAAAATTGGTGGAGAGGTAGCTTAGAACCAGGAGAAGGATGTAGGGTAGGGTAGTGCCTCAACTAGTTTAATATAAAATAATAAGTATGTACTACATGACAAGAGAACGTGCCTACGAAAGCATACTCCCCCCCCCCCCCCCCTAAAAATATAAAATTGCATTGCCATATAGCCAATAGTATCCCACTGGAGGGCAAAGGCTTACATTTATCAATAATAATAAAAAAAAACAAGAAAATATATTTTTAATGGATGTTTAGTAGAATTTCTCATGTAATTTTAAATTCACTGTATATAGTACGCGTCCTGATTGGGATCAACTGAGTTAGGTAACCTGATTGATGGTCGATGACAGATTCATTTCATTTCACTACAAAATTAAGGACGGCACACAAAAAATCACACCAGACTCACCAAAATCAATATCCAACATAGCAGCGTTGGCACCCTCAACTAGAACCTTCTTTCCGCTGGCAATCTCCTTGTACAAATACGACACGGTGTCTCGTACCAACGGCCGGATCTGTTCCGAGTATTCCTTATACCTCGTCAGCTCACTCTCAACGTCCACTTCAAGTGACGGAAACATCCGTTTGTAGCTCTCTGCTAGTGTCCTGAATCTGTGGGACAATGTTATTTGTTAGTACTTGAAAGATTTTTACATGACTATTAGTTACAGATAATCTATTTCAGGATACGTCCCTTTGGCTATGAATGTTGTACAGTTCTGCACATTGTTTTAGTGTGGGTAACCTCGGCGTACATACTATGTACGCCTTACAATATTCATAGTTAAACGGTCTTCAAGAAATATAATATCTGTGGTTAGCTGCGCATTCTTGTGATAAAGACGACCTCCGTGGCGTTATGGTTACCACGCCAGACCCCGAGTTCGAATCCCGGTCACGAACGAACTTTTTCTGATTGGCCTGTCTTGGATGTTTATCTAAATATGTATTTGTTATAACATATAGTATCGTTGAGTTAGTTTCCCATAACACAAGTTTCGAACTTACTTTGGGGCTAGCTCAATCTGTGTGATTTGTCCCTATATATTTATTTATTTAAAATCTAATTTCAATCTCACACGCTCAAATGAAGATAACTCTTTCATTTCATATTTTGAATGCGAGAATGAAATTAGATTCTCTTTTTCGCTCATTTCTCTATTTCATTTCATTCGATACTTGATTTTGACAATTTTATTTCAGAGATCCGCTGATGTTATACAAAGTAAATTGAATCACTTTTCCCCTCGGAATTCTCAAGGGATTGCGTGCGCAAAGCCAGGGCCGTCTCTGCTAATACAAATGTATTTTCATAAATGTTGTAGAATATTATAACATTTATGAAAATAATACATTTGTATTACATTTCCATTAGTTATTATTCTCTTTGAATAAATTTCGAAACGTTCACTAACTCTTCGTCGTATCTTTGTAGGTATATTTTCAAGAAAATGTATTTATTTATAACGGTTAATTTTCATAGTTGATTGTAACTGTTATTTTGTAATTATTTGTTTGCCTGTTGGAATTGTTCGCAAACAATTCCAATTAAAAATGACACAATACTTAAATCTCTGATATCATCAAAATGGTGTCATTTGGCGTTTTACCACTCACTGGCCCGGCACCGGCACGGATGTTTCGATCTAGCGGGGCCTCACGAACACATGCCGGTACCGGGCCGGCGAGTGGAAAAACGCCCATTCAGTCACGACACGAGACGCCGACGCAAAGTCGCGTGTGACGCTGATTTTTGTCGAACTCAACTTTACTTCACCTCAAGATTAGGAAGGAAGTGAAGTGCGAGTCGGACTACTAGACAATTCGGTGTTATTGTAAAATAATAAAAATGCCATAAGATAAAGAGAAATCTTGCACGATTTGCGTGCCAGGCTGACTTGCACTGATTATTTATTATTAAATACACTGTCAAATCTCTTCAGCCTGATAAAAACAGACTGACAGGCGACTAAAGATTATAGGGTTTGGCATCATTTGAGTCTTGTACTAATTAAAACAATCGTCAAATAGAGCGAAAATGAGTGTCGACGGGGTTTTTGTCCTACTTCCTCTTGACTTTTCCTTTATCTTCTAACTTCGTGCCTAACTTCACTTCGGTCAACTTTCCAAGAATGTAGAGCCTCCTATGTTTTAAAACACTTACTTATCCTCAAACGACTGGAAGTCGACGAGCAGGTCCGCGATTCTGATGCCATTTCGGCTGGCCTTAGACGAGTAGGTCGGACCGATACCTTTTTTGGTCGTCCCTAACGAGTTTTTGCCCTTTTCCGCTTCTTGAAGGCCGTCCACCTGAAATAAAAAAAATATTCAGACATGATAATGGTGTATATTTTGCTATCTCACTTTTATATTATTATTTATTTTATTAGTAACAAGGAAATCAATTTCCAGGGACGCAGATAAAGCATTTAATAAGTTAATTAATGGTAGTTATGTAATCTATACTAATATTATAAAGAAGTAAAGTTTGTGTGTTTGTATATTTGTTAAATTGTAAGGGGTAATCTCGGGATCTACTAAACCGATTTTAAAAATTCTTTCACCAATAGAAAGCCACATTATTGCTGAGTGTCATAGGTTACATAAAAAACCAAAAAATAAAAAGGCTTTTACGTGGTAGTCGGTTTTGCAAAGTAAATCGGAGAAAAAACGGTCGAATGAAAGCGTTTCTTACGAACGCCTGTACTAAAAATGGATTATTAACATTATGCCCAACGAAGTGGGCACGGGTCAGCTAGTCAATAGTAAACGCGAAAAAGCGCGGCCGCCGCCGCCGCGCCGCCATCGTGTCGTCGTCTAAATGCGCCCTTATAAGTTCAGAATATTTCTATTTAGGTAATACTTTTTTATGTAGACAATTGAAATTCGAATAAGTAGTAGAAATAATTTATTCACATTGTTTATCAAGAGTGTAGACTCTACGCTTGTATACCTATATGGCTTAGAAAATAAAATTCATATTACAACATTGTGCACACAAATAATTGACGTATGATGTGGGAAATTCCTAACGAGTTTACGAAACAGGCTCACAAAACATCTTTAGTGAAGTAGATAAATAATGAAATGATAACTGCACTGAAAGTCAAGACAGCTGATCAACACGCACCTCAAACCCCAGAAATGGCGAACCAGTCAACAAAATGAAAGACGTAAATATAATACAACCCAAGAATAAATCCTGGCTCGTAAATCTAATTCAAATATTCTATTGCATACAAGTATTAAGCGAAGAGATTTAATCGAATTTTTATTTATCCATAGTATCCTTATCTATACTAATACTAGCGAAACCCGCGCAACTTCGTTTGCGTGTATCCCGCTTTCCCGTGGGAATTTTGGAATGTATGATACTTTAAAACCTTCCCCTTGAATCACTCTATCAATTAAAAAAAAAATCAAAATCCGTTGCGTAGTTTTAAAGATTTAAGCATACTAAGGGACATAGGGACAGAAAAAGCGACTTTGTTTTATACTATGTAGTGATTATAAAGAGGTAAAGTTTGTGTATTTGTTAAATTGTAAGGGGTAATCTCGGGATCTACTGAACCGATTTTAAAAATTCTTTCACCAATAGAAAGCCACATTATTGCTGAGTGTCATAGGTTATATAAAAACCCAAGAAATAAAAAGGCTTTTACATTTTGCCCAACGAAGTGGGCACGGGTCAGCTAGTTGTACAATATAATTACGAAGTTTCATAACAATGCTTATGTTGTTAAAATCTTTTTTCTCTAACCTGGTTAGCTCTTTTATTAGACAGCAAAAAAAAACTTAGCACTGCAATAATTTAAGCAATTGTGTATTATAGATATTGTAAAACCAGTTTTGTTAATACGTCCGCCATCGACGCCCAATGGACCTAGCGAACTATAATTTACTAGCTTTTCCCCGTGGCTTCGCTCGCGGTTAATTTTATGACATGGATCTCGTTTGACAACAAAACAACCCATAGCGCGACTTGTGGCGCCATCTGTTGGCCGACATCGCAATTGCAGCGCCACCTATAGTAGAAAAAAAATCGCATCGGAATGACATACTTTCACGGGATAAAAAGTAGCCTATGTTGGACTCTGTACCCCTGACAATATGTATGTATACAAACATAATGATCGGCTGCTTAGTCAAGCCGTGAAAGAATAACAAACACACTTTCTCATTTAAAATATTAATATGAAGTAAGATGATTTAGCACAGATATTTGCAACCTCTGCATTATTCTTACAAAAATCATACCTTGCACCAGGAAATGACGAAAATGACCCATAATGGCACTCAGGGTGATCGTTTAAACGAGGGGAGATAAGCAAATTCGCACTATTAATGCTAATATTATGATAAAACATACTTGAGTACACTTTACGTAACTATGATTCATCAGTTACCAGCGAGCCGGTTAAATAGAATGATGCAATGCGTAGGTAATGATCGAAATAGATTAACATTGGTTTGAAAAACATTTCTAGGGATCTCCCCAGTCTGTATGATGTAAATGAGCCTCTTAATGGGTTAAATCAAGATTCAGTAATCCCACTAATATTATAAAGGTGAAAGCTTGTGTGTATGTTTGTTACTGCATCACGATCAAATGGCTGGGCCAATTTTTTTTTAATTTGGTACGTAGGTAGCCGATACCTCGGATTAACACGGGATACTTTTTATCCCGGAAAATACGCGATTTCCGTAGGTCCTTTGGTCAAAAGTCTGATATAGGTGGCGCTTCTTTGCATGAAATTAAACGCAGGTAACACCGCGGGCAGCAGCTAGTAACAATAGACCGTGGTGCTCGAATTGAGTGTCATTTGTTTTGCCATCGCTTTAAGCTATTATGCCTTTCAAATGCTCTCACATAATTGCTAAGGAGGGTTTTTCAATACTTTCTACTCTAATTATCTTGTCTGATTAAATTTGTTGCGAGTTCTAAGATCAGCTGTAGTTACTTATAGTCAATCTGTGGTCGCCGTTGTTAATGTTGAACGAACTTAACAAAAAAAAACTATACTGTAAATTTTATATTTCTAAATCCAAGGGTCGTTGATGAGACGACTTATGAGAGATAAATACCTGTTGATGTATATCGAAGACAAGATGCGCTCTATCAGAGATGATGAGTCGATCTCCCAAGCCTTCTAGTCCCTTGGACTCATTCTTTTTCAACTCCTCGAATAATCCTGGTAAATGGATGACCACGCCGTTTCCTGAAACAATAAGTTTTCGACATAATTAATTTGTGTTTGTCATATTTCCGAGCACCTATTAAATGTGTTAAAAATTGTGTAAAGAAAACGTTAATTAACAAATAGTAACATTCAATAACATTAAAATTAATTAAAACATTTATTTTCTGCTCCCACACTAAATGTTACTTTTTGTTCAATAACGCAGTGGTGTGGGAAGATAACATCGGTATAGGAGCACCTTTAAATGTGTAAAAAAAATTGTGTAAAGAGAGGTCTGGCCCCTTACTCTTGACGATAATTCCGCTCGATCGCCATTGGATTGTTAATTTTAGGTACTCTTTACAGCTAAACTAGCGCTAACTAAATACTAAATGAAATCGGATTGTATGCTAACCAAATAGTTAGTAAAGTATAACATTTCAATGGTACGAATTAGGATTTACTGTTAATTTTGCATTTGAAATTATACAGAATTGAAATTAAAATCGCTATGCAAAGTAACCTAGCTGGTCTGGGGAATACGAACCAACCTATTTATATAATCATTATTGACCTTCTGTTGCCAGTGTAGCTGTTATTTTGGAGGGGTTCCCCCTTCTGAATCACTTCACTTGTTTCCAGACAAAATAATTTATAACTATATTTAGAATTTCTGTATTCCCAATGGTTGACTGGTAGAGAATGCATATTGTATCAGTACTTTGTGATGTGGTCAATAAAGATAAATAATTAATTAATAAACGTGATTGTGAAGGTCAATTCTCTGATTCTCTAAATAGAAGATTTCATTTTCAGTACGAAATGAGTTGGTAATGACGAAAAAACTCAATAGCTACGGCAGAATAATCTCTATAAAAAAACTTGTACTTGAAGTGACCGCTAGAATTCGTTGTACGCTTTACGTAGTCGCCAGCGAGTTTTCGATACCAACTCATGTATTATAGAAAACTGCGGTGGGTATAGAAGAATGTATGGTGTGGAGAGTTCCGAAAGCCCAGGATATTTCACTTTCGTATGCCCTTGAATCGCAAATACAAAAGTTCTTCCGTCGTTCAGATCATGCAATACCTGTGACCTTGGTATAAATGCCGTAATCACGATTAATTTCCATCGTTTTCCGTACCAAGACATGCCTCCCACAATAATCGTTTACAAATATCGCGTTTTTACTTAACATTATTACAATTCTGGTAATGTTTAATGATTTGTCAGACATGCTACATTTATTTTTGTACAATGTTTACTGAAGTTCAAGGTATGGTTTATGTTCTATTGGTTTCTGTTCAAGATTTTTCATGGATTCCATTTGTTTGTAGATCTTTTTTTATACCTCATTTCTTTATTTATTTGTGGAATTCATTTTATATTTTATTTTGTTTTTATACGAGGTTTTATTTATAGGTATAGGTATAATAATATAATACGTTTTGTAAATTAATATTATGTATCTCTTGCTTGAGTATGAAATAAATAAATAATAATTTCTGATAAGGGTTCTTAACAGGGAGTCTCTATACAGCAGGATCGCGAAATGGACTGCCCATGCCTCCGACCCATTTTGTGCTGACCGCGAAAACACAGCAACTTGCAATTGCATCACAGAATTTGTAATATATTAAAATGCATCTTTGTTGACGTTGATTCGAAAACGACCGGGCGAAGTAACGAGCTAATATGATCTGTAAAAAATACCTTTGTTACTTTCGTAATTATATTTGTTTAATAACTATTATTTTCTATAATCTCATTTATTTAATCAGACCCCGTGCGAAACTAATTGGTGACCCCTTCTCTACAGCACAATGTACTGGGTCTTAATGCATTGACATTATTAGTGACAAGTAATTAGCGAGACGTGCAACGCGTAACATGTGGTAATGCGTGAAGCGACCGCTGGCAACCATTCAAGGGTCACCTCCATCCTATCGGTCAAATCATACCTATTTTTACATTATCAACTTCCTCTCATCTGGCTTACTTGATCTAATTTAATTTGTTTTCTATCGTTGTATTGCTCCGAACCACATTTAAAGTTAATTACACATTATATTTTGTCCGTCACTTAATAAGTGGAACCTCAGTGCGTCCAAGTTTTACCATTTTATGAGTTTAGTTTATATTAATGCAGGAGTCTAAACTCACAAATCATACTAATATGTATTATAAATGGGAAAGTGAGTTTGTTTGTTATTCCTTCACGGCTTAACTAAGCAGCCGATCATTATGAAAAAGTATACATATTGTCAGGAGGGGTACAGACAGAGCCCAACATAGGCAAATTTTTAAGCTGCGGGTAACAGCTAGTATTCAATGAAAAATTAAAACCGCAGCCCGTAAGCGTCCGCTCGTGTCTCATAAAACCCATTAATCACTTGAAAATTATAATCATAAGATAAAATTTCTAGACTTCAGCTTAGCCATTAAAATTATATAAAGTCCGTAAATTCGTTTGCGTGTACCCCGTTTTTCCGTGGAAATTTCTGAATCTATACTAATTTTATAAAGAGAAAAAGATTTGATTGTTTGTTTGTTTGCATTGAATAGGCTCCGAAACTACTGGACCGATTTCAAAAATTATTTCACCAGTAGAAAGCTACATTATCAGGGAGTGACATAGGCTATAGCTTTTCCCGAAATTCAAAATGGTTCCCACGGGAACGGGTCCGGAACTTCACGCGGACGAAGTCGCGGGCAAAAAAGCTAGTGAATTATACAAAAAAAACTTTCTCTCGAGTCACTCTATGTATTTAAAAAACCGAAGTGAAATCGTTTATTTCAGAAATTAGGTCTTCACAGGCACTTTTTCTTGTCATTTACAACTTATTTAAATTAATAAAATAAACTACGTTATAAACTACCACCATTTCGGACACAAGCAAAATGGGCACCGGTAAAAAGAAATGGCGAAAGAAAACCGGTTACGGCCTTTTTTGTCATTTTGTAATTTTTTCGTTAGTACATTAAAATTTATAAAAAGAATACGCGGAATGCTATATACACAATGGTGTAGAATGAACAAGTCTTAAATGTAAAATCCGTTGCGTTGTTTTAAAGATCTAAGCATACATAGGGACAGACAGATAGACAGCGCGATTTCATTATATACTATGTAAGGATTTTATAGCCCATTTCTATATAACTATAACAGAGCTAAGCCTTATGCTTAGTACATACATTGTTTATTAACATTACAAATACCGCACCTATTGTTAAGGTATTTTTATTGTTTACTAGCGAAACCCGCGCAACTTCGTTTGCGTGTATCCCGCTTTCCCGTGGGAATTTTGGAATGTATGAACCTTCCCCTTGAATCACTCTATCAATTAAAAAAAAACGCATCAAAATCCGTTGCGTAGTTTTAAAGATTTAAGCATACAAAGGGACATAGGGACATAGGGACAGAAAAAGCGACTTTGTTTTATACTATGTAGTGATGTGCCTCGCTATGCTGTATATTGTAAATTAGTGAAGACGCCATGACGACGCAGATTAAGGACTGTGAAAGGACTGCTTCTAAATAACGTACGAATTAAATTATTTACTTTGTCAGACAAGTCTGCAGACGTCTGTGTAGTGTAGGTCCTAAGATGGTTCGTTTCGCACGGCCCGCGTTTTTAATAAAGTGTTCTGAAATCATTCTTCATTCTTCATTGTATTCAAAAGAATGCGATTCCCGACTATAAACACAATTTATCTACTGAAATATCATCCTAAAAATTATTATAGTAGCGCTTCTTTTAATATTTGTGACAAATGCATTTTTCCTATAAACTTGTATACCTTAAATGTTATATTTCATTCTAGTACCTTATCTAGGGCGTAGTTTTACAATAGCTTTGACAGATATATCGCAACGCCCGTATCCGTTCGTCTATTATGAGTACACTTACTTACATTTTCATATCAAAAACATGATGTCATGATGCTCACCAATAACGGAGGTGCATTTCTGGTTCATAACACCGCTCGGTAACAAGTGGAAGTCGAACTCCTTGCCGTCAACGACCACCGTGTGGCCGGCGTTGTTGCCGCCCTGCCGACAAAAACACAATTTAGTAAGGAACAGACTATATATAATCTAGGAAGTAGGTAGCCTATGGTGTTTTTAGTGGTAGGAATTTTAAGTATCCATAGTGTCAAAGAACGTCTACCAATGCACACATCTCAACCCATAAGATCCTGTAAACTAATAAAGAAGACACTTGGTCAGTTTTGTCATAAACTTAATACATTATAGAAACAATGTAGTAATGATTCTCTGTCAATAAAATAATCCAATAAATAAGGGATAAGTTCGACGCTTATTCTAAGGTTTGACCGGGGAATTCGCCTTTCAGTGCAACATAAATGGTTGTTGCATAATTTGTACTCAAAGCTTGCAAGCTTGCCTCACTTGTAAGCGAATTGGATATCTTAATACGCCTTTAAAAGGTTAATAGATATAGAAAAAACTCTGAGAAGTATTTATTGCAATTAATTTGTTATTAGGTATGTTAGGTATATACGTGAGGCAATTTATTTGTACTAGTTTTAAACGAACGTTATTAGAATATTAGAAATCGAACCTTGGGCGAGATAATGAAAATTTCACAAGAATACAATTGTTAATTTAAGTCAAATCGTTGCGACATTGTTTTATATACCAACAATATCAAACGCTGCGATATTTTTTTATGTTTCCATTGAAGCGACATCTGGCTGTGCAGTCTTTGTCTCCAAAACATAGGCTAGTCAGGACTTTATCAAGGCAGCTTCAAGCCGGAATCTGCTAGGGGAGGCCGGCGAAGATAAAATCAAGACAATAATTCGCATTTTATTTCATGTAAATGTGTAATTAAAAAAAATATGTTAAATGATAAAAAAGTAACCGGTTCTCTTTCGCCATTTTGCTTGTTAGTACACACACACAATATTAGTACCCATAGTACAAGCTGTGCTTAGTTCAGGACTAGATGGCGTTGTCTGATTCGTCCAAGAATTTATTTATAATGATTTCTGTTATTAAATAAAACACATTCATATTTACACAGTTCTAATCACAAACTATGTACCTAGTTACCTACATTGTGCACACATTTCAAACGATACAATTTACAATTTTAAACTGAGTGGTGACTAATTGTTATTATGATTTACATTATAACCTTATCAAAGCAGTTAGATGCGGTGTGATCTGCAACAATCAGTCATAATGTCCACTTCATTTATCACTAGAATATTTCTTTTTAGATAAAACTAGTTTAATGTAAGCCAGTGCAAAGAGGTTTCAAAACGGGGTTTCAGATTTTTTTATACCACAATTGTGGCAAACAAGCATACGGCCGGCCTGATGGTAAGTCGTCGCCGCCGTACCCTATAGAAGCTTGCAATACCGGGGGTATCACTCACGCGTTGCCAACCCCCCCCAAGTGGAGCTCTGGAGGACCTTATTCACCGTAGGAACACAACATGGCCGAGACCAATGCCATTTGGCTACGATCTTCTGTAAGGTGGAGGTCCTTCCCCAGTCGGGATGCTCCGATTTAAGTGGATTATCCGCTGTGCTGAGATCAGTCAAACACAAGCTTACTTTTAGCTACTACTACAAGCACTAACACTACTTTTAGTAGCGTTTTTGAACGTTTTTTTCTGTTTTTCGGTGCATTTAACTATCAAAAGTATCCTAGCTGATGGTTGTAGTTTTACCCGCGAAATCCCGTCAGTTCAAGTTCTCAGACTGATATCTAAGTTATAAATTACCTGTGTACCAAATTTCAAGAAAATATAGGTACCAAGCCTTTTTCGCGAAGAGTAAACAACATCGATATACAAACTCAGTGATAATTAAGTGAATAAGTAGAATTCTCGTAACTGATGGTGAGTCTGTCTGTAATTAGGTTCCATGCTGTGTAGATTCAGTTAGTAGTGTGAAGTGTGCATGTAATAGGTGGCGTCGGAACTTCGGAATTTTAAGAAGCAACAATAAAATAATTTCAGATAATGACAATTTTCAAGAAATAACGCCTGAAATTAATGAACGGAATTCCATTTTTCGGTATTCACGTGCTTTTGAATAATCTACAATAATGATATCAAAGTGACCCAATTTTTATTTTGGTTGGTAAAGATAGTCGTTTCTCATGATAAGCAAAGTTATTTAATAAGAAATCTATCGTAATATTTTGCAATTTTTTGTCGACTACAGAATTTTTATATAAAACTGCATAATGGCTGCAAGTAACTCGACTGCATAAGTGACGTCATACAGGTAATTAGATAGTGTCGGACGTACGAAGTCCGCCATAGTGAAACTTTTACAAATAATGGTGAAGCATTGATCATGTGGATTCATAACAAAAATCGAGATGCGTCATGCCGCATCATAGCTACTAGTATGTTGCGACTTATAAAAGAGGCTTTCATAATACTAATTTTTCTTTCAGTTTTTGGTACAATTCAAGTACCTACTTAAGTTTTTGGTCCCCACGTGACAGGCCTCGACACTAGGCGGGTTTCATAGTTATATAAACGTGTTATGGTATTATTTTGGTAAACATAGATTATTATTCCACACAGCTCAGTGGCTCCTCTGGCGCCTGTTTTATGGTCAATACGCGTTGTGTAATGACAGCCTATTGCACTTTGCCTATAGGTCGGATTGGTTTGATGGAATGATTACGTCACATTTCTTGGTGCTCCAGACTATTAAACGTCGCCGCAAAAGACCATGACGAGAGAGAGGACTCTTAAAGATATTTTATAATGATTTTTTTTTACTTTTATGGTGGATCCACACAGCCCGGTGGCCCCTCTGGCGCCTTTTATGGTCAAGCCGCGCCGTGTAATGACAGCCTATTGGTCGGAAGACGGGTAAGAGACTCGTCTTCTATGAAATGATTACGTCACATTTATTGCTGCTCCAGACTTTTAAATGTCGCCGCGAAAAGCCAAGACGAGAGTAACAAGATCACTGGACTTTCTTACTGACTTTTATATGCATTTTTTTATCTACTAGAATTTCGGAATGACCACTGATGATTGCCGATTGAGTTTCTTTTCAAGTCCTGCACAGTAGGCTAAAGATATTGAAGAAGTTGGATTTTTGCCCAGAAGTCTGGCATAATTAAGCTCATACAAAAACTTATTTATTGGCATGTATATATTTTTATGAAGGTTAATGTGATGACGTCAAACGCCACACCCCTCACAATCTTAGTAATGACATATATTATCATCATAAATAATGTCTTCAGAAGTTTGGAAATAATACTTATACTTTTAAACATTACAAATATTTTAGTTTACAAGACCAGTGAACATTTAATTTAATGTCTATTTTAACAAACATGTACACCTAATGTCTGAAATTTTATTTTTTTATCGTTAACTATACAAATGCATTTCAAAAACTGGCTGATATACTGCCTGACATAAAAAAGTAACATATAAAATTCACATAAATTAATAGGTGGTGTATTATAAGAAGCACTTTTAACTAAAATTTTAACTTTTAAGCTGAAATTGTGAATATCAGATTACTTTACAAAATAGTAGATACTTTTTACAATAAATAATATTATTAAACTTTATTTCAAACCATCTCACAAATACAGCTTTACTTGACCAAATTATACTTTGTTCCTATGTGAAAGTAATTATAATCATAGTACAGAACATAATATTACTTCCATGGTGATGTACAATTAATTATTTAGAGTTTAATAAAAAATAATATGTATTGCATGTATAATAGACAAGCCATTATAACAAATATTAAAGATATTATGTGCGTTCGATTTTCTCCTAGTTAATATTGTTACTTCATTATCTCAGCCACAAAAGTCCACTGCTGGACACAGGCCTCCCCCAAATGTTTCCAGTGCTGGTTACTTACAAAACAATAAAATATTATTTCTAAAAAAAAAACTATTACACAACAATAAAAATTCTTACACGATAATGCTTGTTATTTTAGACAGAAACAGAATTAGACAGAGCCCTAGATAAAGAAATTGTGAACAAATGCAATAATAGTGTAACCCTGACAATAAATGGCCCAGACCTTGGCAGGAATCCACAATTAGTGGGCACCATAATCATTTTACATTTTTATTTACGCGCGCATCGAGGCGGGCCTTCGATCTTCGTCATATGACTCGAGTCGTGTGTGACCATAGATACATTTTAAACGTACAGATAGGTTTATATGTACTTAAAATCAATGTCAATGTAGATATAAAATGGGTTTACGCAACACTGAACACCGTCATACGATTCCCGCCCGATTATTTGGCACCAACCACTAAAACCAGTTTTCATACAAAAACATTGTTTTCTCGTTCTCATAGTGTTTTCAGACATTTGCCGGACGCCAATAATTCAAGATCCAATAGAATTTATCTATCTTGCTCTGTATTTGCTAAGTTTGCTAACGGTATTTTAAATTTTAGGTAAATCGATCCATTTCGACACGTTCTGCATAACCTCAAAAATATTACCGCAAACTACATTCATTATGAAATTCCAACATCTTGCAGCTTGCATTTTTTATTAACAAAGAAATTGCAAAAACTTAATAAGTATCATTAAAATAAACAGAATTATTTCTAACCTGGCAGCGGCAAACGACATCCGAATGCAGAGCAAGCAAATCCACAAGTTTTCCTTTGCCTTCATCGCCCCACTGCGCACCCAAAACAACAGTCACTTTATTGTTCTCCATTTTATATTTTTTGCACGGACACGATGATATCTCGCCGTTTAATTCAGTATGCTTCGAATCCGCACTCGAGGCCATTATTTATTGCAAACTTTGGAATTATTACGATACGAAAGAGTGAGACATGCGCGCGCCGAAAGCAGTCAGTCAGTGACAAAAAGAGTTGCCACTTGCCAGTTACATAGCGTACCAACCAACCATTGTTATGTTGCCCACTTCTGATGCCGGCTCTACACGTTGGCCAATACATTGGCCAATGTTGTGTGTGGCCAATGTTGTGGTGATATGTTTGTGACGACGTCCACACGTTGGAAGGTCGTTCAGTTTGATTTGTTTCGGCTCAATGTGCGGACGATATTAATAATGAATAATGAGGCGCTGACGGCTGCTGCGATTTATTTATTTTCAGCATACCTACCGTTACTACGTAATAAAATAGACATTGAAAAAAGAAGGTGGTTGATGTTGTCAATACATCGAAACAAAACAAGGTACAAGTACCTACCTAACTAAATTAATATTATTATATTGTGGTCGTGACGGTGGGTGTGCACACTTACGTGTTGTGTCGTGTCGTGGCTTGATGCCAGACGTTTATTTCTTTCATTTTTGAACAGAACCTCTCAGTGTTTTCCTTTGTCTGGGTGTTTTCTATTATAATAAGGTATTTACACAACTTCTACTCCTCTTCACAATGGGCCATGATGGGCGACGAAAGGCACGCACGATAGCGTAGAGGGCATAAATGTCTGTGATCGGCCATCATCGCGTATGATCTTGCAGAATCGGCGTTGTGTCGGTCGGTACACATCAAAGGAATGATGGCCCATGATTGCGTGGACGTCTACACAATCGCCGATTACTGTTGGATTAATATACGATAACGTAGTTTCTGATATCCACCACCAGAGGGGCTGTTTTTTTCTCTGAATTCACGATTGTGTAGAGAGGTGGCGTTGATGGACGATCATTTGATGAGCCATCATGGCCCATTGTGAAGAGGAGCTATCAGGAATCTAGTACCCATTGTACAAGCTAGCTTAGTTTGGGAGAGACCTTGTGAGATACGTAAAAAAAAACGCGCTACGAGCCGCGCACCGGTATAGAAACACATTTGCCGGGCGTGTCGTGTCTCGTCATAAATCGGCGGCCAGCAGTCCGCGCCACGACAGAGCGCGTCACGCACGACACGCCACGACCTATAAATGTGCCTACCTAACCATATAAAATGTGAACGCGATATACTTCTGACGCGCCACGACACGCCCCGACACGGTAGTGTGTTTCTGGTTTAAGCCAATTATTATTGTAGGTCATGCGTGGCGTGTCGTGGCGCGGACTGCTGACCGCCGATTGCGCCAGGGCGGTGGTGCCCCCACCACCGCCCACACATTTGCCGAGGGTGTCGTCATAACCCCTTATGACGACACGCTCGGCAAATGTGTTTCTATAACCGTGCGCGGCTTGTGGTGCGTTTTTTTTTTACGAATTTCACAAAGCCTCTAGCCCCAAACTAAGCAAGGTTGTACCAAGCGTGTGGATGCCGCGTTTGTGTTGGGTGATTATGATTGGTGTTTGGCATATGGTGTTTGCACATGGGGTGTTCGGTGTTTGTGGTAAACACCAAGCGTGTCGAGGCCGCTTAAGTGTGCACACCCACACTCGCCCACCGTCACGCACGACAGTAAGCGCCACGACACGACTCGACACGGGAGTATGTTTCCGCCATTAGTTTCGCGCGCGAGCATAAAGTCCATGTCAAGTTCTCGCGTTCGCGCTCCTTCCTTTGACACGGGGTAAAAAAATCGACTGCGATTTTCATTTTTCATTTTTTTTTATACGTAACTATAAGGACCGTAATCTGGAAAAGTGGCAACACTACTTGTCAATGTAGTTATTTTATGAATGAAATGCAGTGACATTGACACAACACAGACAGAACAACAGCAAACAGCAGACCAGAGAGAAAAATAAGACATATAGAAAAAGAGAACGCACTCACGGCCAATCCGTGCCAATCGAATTGAAACTACGCCATCTACAAATTTTGACCAAACTTTTTTTTTTTTTTTTAGCTTTCTACCTAGCTTGTCATATTAAAATTCATTCTATTCCAGACGAAGTTGACTTTATATGGAGATTAATTTTTTCGTTTTCAATAACAAAAATAATTAATCTCAAAATTGAATCAACCTCCATAAAAAAGTTATTATTATTAGAATTACCTATTTTTCATAGACTAATACGAAAATAAAACAATTTCATTAATTATAAACACCTATATTATAAAACAATACTTAAATTATAACACCACAGCACTTATATTCTAACAGAACACCACTTAAATACAATATTTGTCTTTAAACTATATTTACAAGTCAAAAATCTAAAAAAAAAGAAAGAAAAAATATCAGCACTGAATACCGTTCGTTACATGTTATTGTTATAAATAAAATAAGCATTTGTTTGTTTTCAATAACAATTACAATCTTATTGTTATATTGCCCTATTATTATTACTTTATAATTTTATGTTCAGTGGTAACAAAAACGTTACATTAATTACATACAGGCATACTGAATAATTGAATAATACAGATATACTGCATAAACATAACTTTTTTGGAAATACATATTAGCAGTTATGGATCAAGAAATATTGCACCAAATACAGTTTCATTTGAAGGAGCCTTCAAAGCCTTATTACTGAATAATTATAATACACTTCATTCCAAATAATCTAAATGCGAAGAAGACAACAATCAATGTTTGCAAACATTAGATCAGAATCAGAAGAAACCAAGAAAATACCATTGACTGCCCCCCCCCCCCCCCCCCCCCTGTATATATGATTAAAGATTTCTATATATTGCGTGAAGGGATTTACTTGAAAATTTGTAATTACATAGTACAATATGAATACTATTGATCAATAGGGGGTCAGTTACTCCTTTGTTGACTGTACGTAAATTTATAGCAAAAAATTTTCAGGTAAAAATTTCAAAGACAATAAGAGAAAAGAGAAAATTTGAATAATATTTTTTGTAGGTAGGTAGGTACCTATCTCCCATACGTAGGTTAGGTAGACGTTAAAGCATTTTAAAAAATGACTAGCCGTGTCATTGATGTGTTGATAAATTTTGAAAATTAAATTGACCAGGTTTAAATTTAATAACATTTGAAAATTTTGTGATTCTGGTGATAAGTCATGTAGCTTAAGTTTGATGTGATTTCGAAATGTGTATTATTTTTATAATGTTTATGTTTTTCGTAATATAATTTTGCAGCATTTTTTATTTTGTCTTCTCCTTCGTATAACAATTTACCAACCAAAATATTATTTTAATACTTTACCGTCCGGTGCAATTTTAAATGTATATATGAGAATACATCGTGTCGCCATATCTTTTCACGAAATGAGGTGAAATGTGTGGTGATTGTGTCTGGCTCTGGATCTGGATAGAATCATTGGCTGAAATTAATTTTATTAATTATTGAAAGAAGAACAAACAAGTAGAAGAAGAGAAAGTGATTCTAACTTACCGGTTAGATGTAATAGAATCTATTTTTTCTATTTTTGTGAATATATTTGAAATGAATATCGCAAACTTTTGATTTTTGATATTTTGTGAAATCTTTTTCTGAATTGAGAGCCCCCCCACAAACTTGAACCCAAGTTTTAAATCTTTCTGGGTATTACATTGTATTTGGAAAAGAATGTAAAGGTACACCTGAAATAACAGTATATAATGAATATATATTTAGTTTTCATGGTATAAAATGAATATTAACATTATTTTAAGCTTTACCTTTTAATCTACATCCAAAAATACAAATAGCAGGCATTATTATATTATTTTATAAATATTTTATACAAAAAAGCTTGGAAATAAAATGTGAAAAGTTTTGAAGTTTAATTTATTATTTTTCGTGACATAGGTACTTTTTTGTTTTCTTTATGTTTCCATAATACAATACTTTTTGGTATCCTTTTCTACCATGGATGTAGTAATAAACTCTTATGTTTGATTTCTATATCCATGTTTTTTACAATGTTGCCAGAATAAAAAAAAGTGATCAAAAGTAGAAATTGGTCGTCTGGACGACCCTTAATAGAGTTGGTATTCGCGTGCCGCACTAAAAACGAATAAAATGGGTTTTCTTGGTAATGTTACGTGGAGTTTTGTACCATAGACAGCGTATCTTTTGACAGATAATTTAAGATGTCATTATACTGACTGTCATCCCGCTGCAGCAGACTTCCTTCAGCACTTCAGTAGAGATCTCTCCAGAGAGAAAAATAAGACATATAGAAAAAGAGAACGCACTCACGGCCAATCCGTGCCAATCGAATTGAAACTACGCCATCTACAAATTTTGACCAAACTTTTTTTTTTTTTTTAGCTTTCTACCTACCTAGCTTGTCATATTAAAATTCATTCTATTCCAGACGAAGTTGACTTTATACGGAGATTAATTTTTTCGTTTTCAATAACAAAAATAATTAATCTCAAAATTTAATTAACCTCCATAAAAAAGTTATTATTATTAGAATTACCTATTTTTCATAGACTAATACGAAAATAAAACAATTTCATTAATTATAAACACCTATATTATAAAACAATACTTAAATTATAACACCACAGCACTTATATTCTAACAGAACACCACTTAAATACAATATTTGTCTTTAAACTATATTTACAAGTCAAAAATCTAAAAAAAAAGAAAGAAAAAATATCAGCACTGAATATCGTTCGTTACATGTTATTGTTATAAATAAAATAAGATTGTTATATTGCCCTATTATTATTACTTTATAATTTTATGTTCAGTGGTAACAAAAACGTTACATTAATTACATACAGGCATACTGAATAATTGAATAATACAGATATACTGCATAAACATAACTTTTTTGGAAATACATATTAGAAGTTATGGATCAAGAAATATTGCACCAAATACAGTTTCATTTGAAGGAGCCTTCAAAGCCTTATTACTGAATAATTATAATACACTTCATTCCAAATAATGTAAATGCGAAGAAGACAACAATCAATGTTTGCAAACATTAGATCAGAATCAGAAGGAAACCAAGAAAATACCATTGACTGCCCCCCCGACCCCCCCCCCCCCCCCTGTATATATGATTCAAGATTTCTATATATTGCGTGAAGGGATTTACTTGAAAATTTGTAATTACATAGTACAATATGAATACTATTGATCAATAAATTTTCAAGTAAATCCCTTCAAGCAATTCTTAGAAATCTTTAATCATATGTACAGGGGGGGGGGGGGGGGGGGGGGGGGGGGTCAGTTACTCCTTTGTTGACTGTACGTAAATTTATAGCAAAAAATTTTCAGGTAAAAATTTCAAAGACAATAAGAGAAAAGAGAAAATTTGAATAATATTTTTTGTAGGTAGGTAGGTACCTATCTCCCATACGTAGGTTAGGTAGACGTTAAAGCATTTTTAAAAATGACTAGCCGTGTCATTGATGTGTTGATAAATTTTGAAAATTAAATTGACCAGGTATAAATTTAATAACATTTGAAAATTTTGTGATTCTGGTGATAAGTCATGTAGCTTAAGTTTGATGTGATTTCGAAATGTGTATTATTTTTATAATGTTTATGTTTTATAATTTTGCAGCATTTTTTATTTTGTCTTCTTCGTATAACAATTTACCAACCAAAATACTATTTTAATACTTTACCGTCCGGTGCAATTTTAAATGTATATATGAGAATACATCGTGTCGCCATATCTTTCACGAAATGAGGTGAAATGTGTGGTGATTGTGTCTGGCTCTGGATCTGGATAGAATCATTGGCTGAAATTAATTTTATTAATTATTGAAAGAAGAACAAACAAGTAGAAGAAGAGAAAGTGATTCTAACTCACCGGTTAGATGTAATAGAATCTATTTTTTCTATTTTTGTGAATATAATTTGAAATGAATATCGCAAACTTTTGATTTTTGATATTTTGAGAAATCTTTTTCTGAATTGAGAGCCCCCCCACAAACTTGAACCCAAGTTTTAAATCTTTCTGGGTATTACATTGTATTTGGAAAAGAATGTAAAGGTACACCTGAAATAACAGTATATAATGAATATATATTTAGTTTTCATGGTATAAAATGAATATTAAGATTATTTTAAGCTTTACCTTTTAATCTACATCCAAAAATACAAATAGCAGGCATTATTATATTATTTTATAAATATTTTATACAAAAAGCTTGGAAATAAAATGTGAAAAGTTTTGAAGTTTAATTTATTATTTTTCGTGACATAGGTACTTTTTTGTTTTCTTTATGTTTCCATATTACAATACTTTTTGGTATCCTTTTCTACCATGGATGTAGTAATAAACTTTAGGTTTGATTTCTATATCCATGTTTTTTACAATCTTGCCAGAATAAAAAAAAGTGATCAAAAGTAGAAATTGGTCGTCTGGACGACCCATAATAGAGTTGGTATTCGCGTGCCGCACTAAAAACGAATAAAATGGGTTTTCTTGGTAATGTTACGTGGAGTTTTGTACCATAGACAGCGTATCTTTTGACAGATAATTTGAGATGTCATTATACTGACTGTCATCCCGCTGGATCTCTCATTCATGAAATCGTACGAACGGATAGGTATTGGTATAGCGGTCGATTAAATTAATTTCGTACCGTCCGTTACAATTTTACACAGTGAAATCAGTTCAAAGTGTTTAGAAACTTCCATTTTATTGTTAATTCTTACTACATTTACTTGTTATAAGGTAGGAAACGTGCGAAATGAGATTTTGCTTGTGTTTTTTATTGTTGTATGTCTGTGTTTATGGGAACACAAATGGCGATAAAGAAACCGAGGAGGAGTCCAGTAGGAAGAGGATAATTGAGCAGTTGACGAGGACTCGTACTGTGTTGCTTGACGACTATCATTTAGTGACACGGCAGATTGCCACAGATGTATATATGTACAGGAGTTATCGCACTGTGTCCGTTATATTTTACCCTGTTATGAGGGACGTTAGCGACGCCAGATTCACATTCCAGTCGGAGGAACTGCATAAAAACACCATAGGTAGGTGCACAACTTTTTTGTTTTGTTTTCCTATTATTTTCCTTATAATTTTGCTTATTTCTTAGAAGGGCTTTTTTGTTTATAACATTGTAATATAAATTGATTATGGCTTCAAGATTATAGTCGGAGAGTCGCAGTTCTTCCTTCTATCTTGAAGCTATAGTTTTTAAGTGGTGATAGTTGATAATATTTATTATTTTGTTATCAATCATATAACAGGAAAGATTAGCTAGTGTTTATACAGGTAATTACAGTTTTATCCTTTGAATTGGGGCAGTCACATTAGGGATGGGGCTGATAAATAGCCCATAACATCTCCTGGTTGATTAAAAAAAATCCATGCAGCATGAATTTCATGTTATTTTGTTTATCATGAATTCATTCCTTATCATATTTATCAGTAATTATTATTAGAAATGACATCTAAATCGTCACACAAAATGAATGAATTATGGAAATAAAATAAAATATTTGTTATTATGTAAAATAAGTTTACTTATACTAACCATGATCAGCATAGTTTTTCATGAGTATTGTAACAAAATATTTAGTTCAAATTGCTCCTGATCTGAACCGAACCTAAGGGTATGTACTCAGCAAACATGGTAATTACATTTCCTACTTCAAGCCTATTATTTTGCTCATACTGCAGCTGATAAGACATAAACAGATTTATCAACACTTCAATCACTGATAATGCCTAATCTAATCTCTTGTTACTTTATCCCTTTCATATATTCTTAATTGTTATTGAACATTATCTTTATGTAATAAGGTTCAATATGGTGGCACTGTAAGAACAGTAAGTACTGCATAAATTGTGTCATAAAATATAACAACCAGCAATATCCATTTATTAATTAAAATGAGATAATAGTTTACAACTTCTGTTAAATTATAGGCATTGAACTGAAAGTCAAATATTTTTATACAAATATACCTAATAATAAATTTATATATTTCCCCCACAATATACAATATACAATAAATGCTACCATATAATACTTGTTACTATATTTATTACAATATAAATTTGAATTGATTCACTGTGGAAGACTGGTGCCTAAGCTAAGCTAAAGCCCGTATTTCAGATCACCAGGTCTCCACTCTGTGGTATATAATATAATTAATATTGAAGAAAAGTAAAAATTATTAGAATAAACCTCTGCACTCTGTCATTAAATGGTTTCTTTCTGATATGAAACAAACTCTTTCGAATGTTACCACATGTAAAATCAAATGATGTTTTATTTATTTTCTTCCTGTTTCTAGGATGTATACAATTTTTAAAAAAGTTGTATGAATATAAAAGGTTATTATGCCGATTTATGCCTAGCCCTTAATTTTTTTGTAAAAATAGTCTGCGCCTTTTTTTTATTATTTAATTGTACAATAAGTTCTTAATTATGTGATACACACTGAGAACAAGTTTTTAAATTAAATATGAAAAGGCTACTTATTCTGCATGTTGATGTTCATATTACACTGAATGGAATAGAGCTGTTTTGTATGATTTTTTTGTGAGTGCAACTACAATCACATAACAAAAGATTAATTTTTACTTTATCAAAGGGCTCCGGGAACACATAACTGCGAATTCGCAGTTATTTGTGAGCCCAAAATCCCTAAGGCGCCGACCACAGCGCGCGGTCTGTCGGAGTTCTGTGTTCCGCGTTCACTGTAACTTATGTGGTGGCTTAGAATCTTACACACCAAAAGCCAGACCGCGACGGTCACAGTACGACGGACGGCAGAACTCGGAACTCTTACCGCTAGACCTCGCGCAGTGGCGCCGGCACCTAAAAGAACAGGAAAAGTATTTTTTTAAATAAGCAATTTTTCTCTTTCAGGATCTTGTGACCCACAAGATGTTATTATAAATATAAAGCATGGGTCCTACCCAGCGGTCAATCCTGATGGGTATGACTTCCCCAAGGGATTCATTGATCCAGCTGCCAGGGATGGAATACATACTTTAGAACTGAAGTCTAATGGTCTGAATAGAACATACTCTGTCCAAAACCCCAAACCAGGAAACTGGTATGCACTGGTTTATATTGAGTGGGAGGACCCTAGGACTCAGAAACTTGAGCAGCAAGGTATGTGCTTATATTTTTATACTTATTGTTCTTTTCGTGTGCTTCCTGCAAGTAGTGTCAACTGCGCCCACTGCGGGTCGCTGGTGACAGTGTTTTCAAGTCACCAAACGGTCACTGACTTGACGACTGTCACCTACCGACAACAATCGCGACCGACAGCCTTAACTTGCACGGAAGAGTTCGAGATTTGAAAATGAAAATCATGAAAATAGATCCAACCGTCCTATAGTTATAAGTATATAAGTGTTCGAAAACCCGAATTTGTTTTATATATTACTAGCGAAACCCGCAGAACTTCGTTAGCGTTGCGTAACTTGCGTAGCGTAACTTTCCCGTCGAAATTTCGGAATGTATTATACACTAGTGCAACCGGCGCAACTTCTTCTGCGTGTATTTATTTATGCACAGCAACGCAGGGTTTGACCAAATCCTACGGGAATCGAATCGCGGGATAAAAAGTACCCTATGTGTTAATCCAAGGTATCAGCTACCTACGTACCAAATATCATAAAAATTTACCCAGCCATTTGAGCGGGAAGAAGTAACAAACATACACACATTTCGCCTTTATAAATATTAGAAGGATACAAACCTTCCTAAGATCTAAGCATACATAGGTACAGACTGACAGCGGCACTTCATTTTATACTATGTATAGATTGTCTACACAGTTGGAGAAAAAGATGAAAGACGTTTAAAAAGATTCGTTGAATTTATGCTGTCACGTCAAAAGCTTGAGATATAATATGAGGGGTTAATGCATGTATGACACGGGCGATTAAGTGCGAGGAAAACTGCAATATCGCAGTCGCACGCGGAGTCGCGTAGGCTTGGCTTATTGAACTCAATCACTCACTCTTTATTTATTATTAGGGACCATCTCCATGAGCGAGAGAATCGCGACGATAATATCGTCGTGCCGTGCTACACCTATACATAATGTATACTAAATTCAAAGTCATGACTGACTTAACTATATATCAACGCACAGCCCAAACCACTGGGTCTAGAGATTCCAAATTTGGAATATAGGTTCCTTATGGCGTCCTAAACGTAAGTACTAAGAAAGGATTTTTCAAAATTTCCACGGGAAAGCGCGATATACGCACGCATTTGCGAGGATTTTACTAATTATTCCATACATTGTCCATGTCGCGATCGATTTCATCTCTGCGATTTTCATTTCGATTCGTCGCGATTCTTTCGCTCGTGGAGATGATCTCTTAAGAGTGATACGATCCGATTTTCAAACTGCTAAACAACTATAGTCTCTTTTATCTGCTTCGTCTGCGAAGCGCGATGTTTATCTCCTCTATAAATAGACTAATACAACCATGGACCTAGAAAAAAAGGCGGACGGAATCTTGCTAAGAAAGAATTGAAGCACCCTAATGGCGGCGGCGTAACTATGTATGAGTGAAATGACTGACCGGCACGCACACATTCACACCATAGTAAGCCGGCCGGTTCGTACGTATACGCGATGTGGCTTACTACTTACTTACTTTAGTTTCAGTGATGGTGTCTGCCTTTTTTTCTAGGTCCATGTAAGTCTGTAAGTATACAACATTAAAATATTTTTCATTTCGCATCAGTAACAAACTCTTCATCTCTATAATATTAGACAATATTAGTATCGTTTCATATTTTTATCTGCTTAATTTATTATAAATCTGTCGTGCGGTCGTCTTTGGAAGTCGTCGGAAGTGCGGGAATCGAGCAGTCTCACATTTTGTTAGTTGAAACAAGCGAGTTAATAAAAAATGTTGCATAAGCTCAGACATGACTCATCTACATAGTACATACATCTCGCCTTTAAATATATATATGCACCTACGGGTTTTTCCATATTCTCAGTTGTACTATCTCAATTCTCATTAGATAATGTCTATACAAATAAGTACTAGTTAATGACTGGCAGATAGCTTAAATGTAAATGTAATTTAGTCTACTTTTGTTTTGAAAATTTGAAATAAAGGCGCGGACCATATCAGTACCAAAGCGAAGCGTAACTAAGTTCGTTTAACTTCGATCCGCTTGTAAACTCTTTTCTCTTCTCCTTTTTCTTATTCTATCTCTTTCTTGTGGCGGGCAACGCTGATGTTCATAGGCCAGTGTTGCCAGATTTAGAGGTTTTCCCTAAAACCTAGGGGTTTTTTAAGGTCGTTGAGGTTTTTTCGAGGTTCCGATGTTACTAAATCTATCTAGGGGATTTTCTGAAGGTTTTCACAATTTTTACAAACTTGATTTATTTTTAATATTAAACAATAACACCAATTTAGTTGACCAAAGGAAATGGATGGGATATGAAAACTTGATAACAAATTCCGTTTTTTTCGCGAATTCCTGTGTGGCTTGCTTTAACTTCGTTAGTTGAAGTATTTGAGATTTTGAATTAATTTGAACGAAGCTTTAAAAAGGTTTTTTTTTTCTTTTTGGGTCAAATCACAGAAAATTTTTCTTTAAATATAAGTTTTATTTACACAAATTTCACAATTCAGTTTTCACAATACAATTTTCAATTTCACAAAAAACGTCAGAGGATTTCCTTGATCATAGTTGGGATTCTAGGGGTTTTTTCAATTTAACTAGAGGGAAAGGTGAAAAAAAATCTGGCAACACTGTCATAGGCGGCGGTAACCACATTCCATCAGGTCGCCCGTTAGCATTTGATTGCGGTATAACATAAAAAAGTAGAGTGACGGTGATGACGTATTTTAAACACGCAGAGGATGCGCGTTTCTTGCCACATTGAGGTCTTTGTATGTTACACCAAAATGATGAAATTATTGCAACTCCGCGATGGATAATACGCGTGGCATCTGTGTTTAAAATACGCCGTGTGCTATCACTCTTAAACGAAGCACAATGACCATAAAAACGAAGCACAATGACCATAAAATAGCCATCTACCCATTATCCATTCGCGCTGGACGTTCGTGCACTATGCACGACGCAAAACGGTAGTTCGTAGGCATGCTGGACGATAATTTTGCGTCGTGCGTCGTGCACGGACGACCAGCGCGGATAAATAATTGCGTAGCTAGCTTTATTTTGTATGCATTGCAAATTGAATGAATGCAACTCGAGGTCAATTTAATACGATCTTGCTTAGATTTTAATTTAATCTTTTAATCGAACCGACATTTGACTCTGAACAATGAGAATTTAAATGCAGATGCAAGTGTGCATTTGACGTGAGAGGCGAGTGGTTTATTTGAAACGGAAATGTTTACTTTTCGATAAATTAAATTTGATAATACACACACAGTCTCACTAGACTATCACCACGGGAGGTAAAGAATTGCATTTTTTGATATAATAATAAATAAAGGGTAGTATTTAAATGCAAATCAAATAAAATACTTTCTTTAATCAAAAATTATCCGAATTCATATCAAAATTACTGATTGCACAGCAAAATACTCAACTGAATATATTACTAAACAAACTGCAGTTTGTGGCGTATCGCTATTTATCTTGAAGTAAAGCTTTTTTATTAATGCACATCTAATATTAACATTAAACCAATTAACTCTTTATTTTTTTAAAACAGCTTCTATTTTTATTTAACATACAGCCATTTACATAAATGGAACAGCATTTTATTTGACAACATAGTTCCTGTCACTTTTCGCCCATTTATTTATTTATTTATGGTTCTTCAATTGATACGCAAGAGTCAGTTTTTTTTATACCTCAAAGGTGGCGAACAACCATACGGTCGGCCTGATGGTAAGCCGTCACCGTAGCCTATAGACGCTTGCAATACCGAGGGTACTCACGCGTTGCCAACCCTCCCAAGTGGAGCTCTGGAGATCTTACTCAATGATCTTCTGTAAGGTGGAGGTCCTTCCCCAGACGGGCTGCCTGACCTCTCTTTAAACAGTCCAGTCTTTTAATTCTATTGGAGGTACAGTTAGAAATGTCTCTGGTTTATGATTTTCCGACCATTCCTTGACCATTTTTGTTGGAACTAAAGACAGACAGAGGAAGCCGTTCTCGCTATTAAATGATTCCAGTGCATTATTTGTCACTGGAGAGCCTTCGGCTGAGCTAAGATACCTATTTGGATTGAATTAGAAAATTTTTCAGATAATTTGTTCGAAATAATGCAATGAAAAAAAAATTTTGCTAAGTATATTAAATTAATATTTTTTTGTTCTGAGCATCTTTTGTTTAAAAATTAAGACAAATATGTTATGTAAGTTTTGAGGTGCTTGTTAGGATATATGCTGCGCGGATAGTTATTTTGTTACGATAATAAGTATCATCTACGCGCGCTAAGGTTAATGTGCTATACAGTCAGTGTTTATGATGAGATTGTACCTAGTTTTTTTGTACCTAAAGGAATTAATTTGTCTTGCATTAGAGGAAAAGAGTAATGGTTGTGTTGATGTGTGTGTATATTTTCGAAATTTCTGCGGTAGTTGTTTTGTTAAACATTTAGTTTATTTGTAGTAAAATATTTGATTTAAAAAAAGTATATAAATGATGAGATTAAATTGATGGGTGATTATTGATTTGATGTGCAATTAAAAATATCCCATAAATAAATAAATATATAGGGACAAACCACACAGATTGAGCTAGCCCCAAAGTAAGTTCGAAACTTGTGTTATGGGATACTAACTCAACGATACTACATTTTATAACAAATACAATATAAACATCCAAGACCCGAGGCCAATCAGAAAAAGTTCGTTTTTTATCATCACCCGACCGGGATTCGAACCCGGGACCTCCTGAGTGGCGGGCCGGCATGGTAACCATTACGCCACGGAGGTCGTCAAGTTAAACATTATTATATTTCTAATTAGTTGCCGCTTCTACTTATCTACCAATTATTTCTTCACTTTAATTTTAAACCCGAAACTAAAAAATACCTACATAATACATAATAATATCCTAGTTGGAGAATCTATAAATATTTTATTTGTTAAATGAAGTATTGAAACCAATGGATCGTCGACCCGCTGTTCATTGGCCTCGCAATGACTTGATTGTGCAGCTTCCTGTGCCACATGCAACGTTAGCTCACTTACTGCTCATATTTGTAACCATTATCGACGCCCGCCGCTTCCTATTCAACTTCTAACATATCTATGTTATACATATATTGTATACCTAGTTATTGAAATGTATATGTATCTACATATACATTTCAATAACTAGGTATACAATATATGTACCTATTACTAGGGAAACCTGTGCAACTTTCATCTACTTTATAAAGCCATGGGCATAATGTTAATAATCCTTTTTTAGTACAGGCGTTCGTTCGACCGTTTTCTCTCCGATTTACTTTGCAAAACCGACTACCACATAAAAGACTTTTTATTTTTTGGTTTTATATATAACCTATGACACTCAGCAATAATGTGGCTTTCTATTGGTGAAAGAATTTTTAAAATCGGTTCAGTAGATCCCGAGATTACCCCTTACAATTTAACAAATATACAAACTTTACCTCTTTATAATATTAGTATAGAGTATAGATTGACTATCAGACTTTTTACCAAATTGTACGGGAATCGCGTAGGTACCTACTTTTTGGGATAAAATGTACCCTATGTGTTAATCCAAGGTATCGCTGATAAGCTACCTACATATCAAATATCATAAAAATTAACCCAACAATTTGAGCGTGAAGGAAGAAGTAACAAACTCAAAACTTTCGCTTATAAAATATTAGTGGGATCTCTAATAAAATACTTTGCCCTGAATGGCTGACTGATTGATGGATAAATAAATAAATATATAGATAAACTAGCTGACCCGTGCCCACTTCGTTGGGCATAATGTTAAAAGCCTTTTTATTTTTTGTTTTTTTATATAACCTATGACACTCAGCAATAATGTGGCTTTCTATTGGTGAAAGAATTTTTAAAATCGGTTCAGTAGATCCCGAGATTACCCCTTACAATTTAACAAATATACAAACTTTACCTCTTTATAATATTAGTATAGAGTATAGATTGACTATCAGACTTTTTACCAAATTGTACGGGAATCGCGTAGGTACCTACTTTTTGGGATAAAATGTACCCTATGTGTTAATCCAAAGTATCGCTAATAAGCTACCCACATATCAAATATCATAAAAATTAACCCAACAATTTGAGCGTGAAGGAAGAAGTAACAAACTCAAAACTTTCGCTTTTATAATATTAGTGGGATCTCTAATAAAATACTTTGTCCTGAATGGCTGACTGATTGATGGATAAATAAAGAAATATATAGATAAATATATAGGGACAAATCACACAGATTGAGCTAGCCCCAAAGTAAGTCCGAAACTTGTGTTATGGGATACTAACTCAACTTCAACGATACTATATTTTATAACAAATACATATATAGATAAACATCCAAGACCCGAGGCCAATCAGAAAAAGTTCGTTTTTCATCATGACCCGACCGGGGGGGATCGAACCCGGGACCTCCTGGGTGGCGGTCTGGCGTGGTAACCACGCCACGGAGGTCGTCAATGAAACTTAGTTTTCTATTTTTCGAAATTCCCACAGGACGGGAAAGCGAGATACATGCAAACGAAGTGGCGCGATTTTCGCTAGTAGTATACAATGTATACTTATGCCCGCCATACACGTTCAAGTGATCAAATTAGGATGAACATCTGTGGGAAAATTTGATCAAATTTATTGAGCATTCAAGTGTCATTGACTTTGAAATGCTACCGTGCAACTCGATGTTAGCCTATAAATATCCGCCTATATTAACCAGCCAAATAAGAAAGTTGTTAATTCTATTTTTATTATGTTTACTAGCTGTTTAATTTCACTTTGAACTACTAGAATGCGTTTTTTCACATTTCATATCTTGAATAAACTATTATGAATATTCAGCAGCTATTTGTACCACATCCAAAAAAATTGCAGTGAATCTAAGAAGGAAACCACACTCTGATTCTTAATAGACGTTATTATCTTTTCAGGTCTTGTTGCAGATTGTCAAACAATTTTATATACAGATCTACAAGTAAAAAGAGAAGATGATATAACACTTATAGACTGCTATTCGGGATTTCCAGTAAACTATATTGCCTTGCCTGCATACTACAAATGCATGATAAGGGATAGTACAGAACCAATAACGTTAAATTTAACTGTATCCGATTTCCCGGAAGATATAAGTTCTAAAATAGAAATAAGAATTCAACCACTATCACTCCCAGATGATGAGAACAATGTCTTACATTGTGCCTTTGATCCTACAGATGAACCAAGTCAAAGCATCACGTTCTCACCACATCCAAACGCGTGGCATTACATACGTTTAGATTACGTTGAAAATGCAACACAAATAGCTAACTGCGAATCGTATTTGCGAACTACTGACGACGATGTAGAGAATAATACGGTTCTAGAGTTAATGAGAGACAATAGAGGAAGATTCTTTACGTTTGATTATGGCCTACCCACGACAGATTTGCAGGACTCTACCAGTTTGCTAAATATATCATCGAATAAAATAACATCTCTAAGATTTAAAGTAAACAATTTTTTGGATATTGGTGGCTCGTTAGCTTTAGAAGTGAGTTTACTTATGAGCTTGAAGTATTACATGGGATATAAAAGGGAGATAAAGAAAGGTGCTTTGCTAGCTTTTACTGAGGATAATCAATATTTCAAAGTGGTCATATGCATGGACATTGGACACATTAGTGTACCTTTAGAGACTGGTCATTGTAAATATAACGATCGAGTCAGACCAGCTCTCTTCGTGCTAAACAGTACAGATTCAGAGTCAATTTATGATAAAATAATCATACCTTTCCCTGAAAGTGGGACTTGGTATTTAACTTTTAGGTTGTTCTGTGATGAAATCGTCTGTCCTTGTAGTACATCAGACAATGGGACACAGTATTACGTGAATTCTAGTCCTTTAGATGTTGATACGATAAATTCTACTGAGTCCTGGAGGGAAGGAACGGGAGAGTGCAATAGTACAGTGGTTCTGTCTGTATCTTCGGCATCTTGCGTCGCGGGACAGTGCAACAATCATGGAAATTGTCTGTTAAACACTTTTGGAGGGTTGGTGATGTCGTTTTGCTCTTGTACTGCTGGTTACGGAGGTAAGATTTGTTATGATATAAATAAATATAAAACACTTTAATTTTCTGTATAATACATGCCTATTATTTTACATAAAACTTTGACCAATTTGATGCTGGGCATTATGCATAATACCCGAGCAAAAATTCTATAAAATTAATCACTTTGTTGTCAACCTATAACAGTTATACATTTCAATGGTAAATCTTTTTTTCACAGCATGGGATTGCTCTGACGATTCACGAATGGACACCAGGATGTACATGCTGGTTTCAGTTCTCCTCCTAACGCTCAGCAACCTGGCGTTCTTCTTCTCAGTCTACACGGCCACCATCCGCCTCTACTACACCGAAGCCATGATGTATGCCTTCACAATGATATTCTCGAGCTTCTATCACGCCTGCGATGCGCCCGCGCAAGTCGCCTACTGCATCTTAAATGGTAACATCCTACAATATGGTGACTTCTATTGCGGTATCATGTCCTTCTGGGTAACATTATTAGCAATGAGCATAACAAGCGAAAGATTCAGATCATCTTTACAGTTAATGGGTGCAATAATCATAGCTTTATTAACAACATGGAATAGAAGATCGTTCGTGGCTTTCATGGTACCGGTAGTTGTCGGTATAGTTATACTTATAATGTCCTGGTACATGGATTACAGGAAATTCCGTAAATGGAAATTCCCTAGGTCGTATTACAGATATTTCTTGCCAATAGGTTTAGCGTTAGTATGTATAGGTTTGATATGTTTCGGTTTTCTACAGACTGAACAGAATTATAAAATAGTGCACTCGTTTTGGCATATGAGTATAGCTGGTAGCGTGGCATTCTTGTTGCCTGATATAAAGAGGGATGTTGAAGTAAATGCGTTTACACCGAGCCCCAATTATTGTAGATTGCCATTCTGTAGCCTACCATGTAACCTTTTTGGTAGGACATCGACGCCCATTGGGACGGCGGACTAGCCCAATCCATGATCAGCATTGAGTTTTCCCAATTCAAACGGGTTGAGAAAACGTTAGTAAAATTTAGTCACCGTGGTTTCAAAACGAAACTATAGCATACTTTAGCTACTTCTAGTCGCGACGATCGGCGTTTTTGACCAATTCTATCTTGTTTGTCTATGCCTTTAGTTCTTATAAGTGGCAAAAACGCTGTTCGCCGTGACTAAAAGTAGCTAGTCTGGCCTGCACACTGGCGTTTCACCAGCGTAGGCATTTAAACGTCAATACAATGCTAATCGCAAATAAACGTGTTTTCGCGTTGGTAACTCGGCGAGCATTACAGTGCCACACACTTATCTGTGCCGATGGCAAGGGCGCTAGGATAAATAAAATAAATAAATAAATATTCTTGGACAAATCACACAACGCCATCTAGTTCCAAACTAAACAAAGCTTGTACTATGGATACTAGATTGCTGATAAATATACACAAATACTTTTTTTTTGTAAATAAATACTTATTATACATAGAAAACAACCAGAACAAGCCAAACAGACATGTTTATGCACACAACTGTTTGCCTTGCGCAGGATTCGAACCCGCGGCTCTTGGGACAAAGTCGAAGCTATTGAAGGTAATCGTCAACGTATTTAAGGCGTATTAATTAGTTCTAGTTTTGGCCATCGGCACATAAGTTTGTGGCATTGTACACGTAGCAATGGAATCGCCCAGTGTGATAAAGCTCTCTTATTGGTTTAATTTACGAGTAATAAAATTTCTTGAAACCGCAAATGTCTATGTTTAGTCAGGTTATACAAATGCAGTACGTTTTTAATTTTTATGCAATTTTATGTGATGGTGCTTGGGCATTGATTTCATAGGTTAAATGGATTAATTGTTGGTAATCCATTAGACACTATACGCCTTTGTGAGCCGGAAAAAATATACGCGTATTTATCTATTTAGCTAAGTTAGATAATATAAAGTGAATTTTAAAAGTGAGAATGGATAGCCAAATTTAAAAATAAATACCATAAAGACTAGCGTCTTTTTATTGAATCCATAGAGTAATGTGAACTTGTTTTGGTGACATCGTAACTTGAATTTGGCAATCCAATCACTTTACAAACTACTTGTTTATTAAAAGTTACTTTAAAGAATTTTCTTACTAGTCATCCATGAGTACTATCCATATCAAATAAGAATATGAATGAGAATACAAGTGTGTTATATATTTTTTAATACGTACGACACTTGTCTTTTCATTATTTTTCCTTTTTGGTACGGACAGTACACACCACAGGGTGTAAATTTCCATACTGTGTTATAATAAAAACCTAAATAATATTATACATGTGACAATATAGAAATAGGGTAAAAATGTAAATTGTCATTCAAAGACTGTATAATACACACGTTTTGAATGTGTGATAAATTATAATAGGGAATCAAAATATAAATTGAGATAGTTACGTTTTCAACTAGTTACTGGGCAGCTGATATACTCGCGCCATTTTCTCGCAAAAAAAAATTACTTTACTTTATTAGAAACACATTACACCTTAAATTGAAGGGGTGTCTCTGACGTAGAATCTACTAGAAACACCAAATTTAGGCTCATCGTTGATTAAATGTGCGTTTCCATTGAAGTGGAGCGGATATTGAATTGACCAATCATTGTGCTCGAAATCTCCACTCAGAGTAATTTCGAGCACTATGATTGGTTTATCACCCGCTTGTGGAAACGGCTAAAGCGGAGACTAGAGCGGAGCAATGCGGAGATGTAAATAACCAATAGTTATCAATAATAAATAAAATTCTTACTGAGATATCATCAGAATAACTTTTGTTAATAATTTCTATTGGTTGTATAATTAGCAAATATCTCCGCCCTTTTCCACTTCCGTGAATGATGGGCCTTATGCCCCAAAACATAAGAATGATTGTAAAAAAAACGCGACTTCACACGATACGACTTGTCGCCGCGCGTGTAAGCCGCTTAATTTGTGATACCGTACCAAATAACTTAGTTTAGGAATTAGGAAATTTTGATTACAATTTATGTGTAGATGGTAATTTATAATATGTATCGAAATTATATAACTGTAAGTGGTAATGAAAAAAAAAGAACTATTGAATACTTGTTTGTAAAAAAAAACGGACAGTTATTTCCAATTAACTTTCTTGTTCAAATTGAGCCCGTTGCTGGCAAGCTAAACCGTTGCATCATTATTTATTCTCATAATATTGCAAAAGATGAAATATACAAAATATTAACTTCAATTTTGATCACAAACATAACCCTTCTTTGCAGTCGGGTAAAAAGAAGCCAAAATTTTACAGTATTGTTCTCGATTTCTATAATTTAATCGCGTCCTCGAGATTTCTATATTTTTTCACCGTTATCGAGTTTTTTTAAATCGTTGAGTGAGATTCTGAGAATCACCTCTGGATTATCTCTCTTTAATTTGTAGAATGTCATATAAATTTTATCATGTAGACATTATGACACATTGTTGTTTATATGACGAAGTTAATACGGTCAAACTCATCCGATAAATTAGCCTAAATTTCACGATTGATAAGATGTAAGATTTCTGTTTCAAAGCGTTTTCTTGAGTGAATATGAATGTCGCTTAATACTTCTATTTTGTAGCTAGTTTATTGATTTTGAATACATTTGTTGAATAAACACAATATATCTGCCGCAGGCGTTTTGCGTAATTCGCCATAATACAAAACAGCTAGCCGTTTTGTATTATGCAAGGATAAGCCGGATTGTCATTACTATATATAAAAAGAAAGCAGTTAAAATAGAGTACACTAAAGCGGCCTTATCGCTAGACAAATTCCTGCTACCTGAGCGTAAAGTAACAAGTTTTTTTGACCAAAGAGAGTACAATAAATAAAAAACAAGTGTAATCATTTTGCGATTACCATAAGTTATATGCTGTTATTTTAGTTTTATTGAGATTTTCACTGAGATTTTATTTAGTCGATAATTAAAAAAATATATGTTTGCTACAGTTTGTTGTTGCACTGGCTCTCACTTTAGGTTTCACTGTGTTATGGGAGTCAAATTCTTCAATGGACTTATAGTTTTTAATTGAAATTATACCAGTCGAGATTATATTAAAACTTCCTATGTGGTTCCGGCACTGCCTGTTTACTTTTCTAGAATATTCTTTCACTGATAGCGTGTAGTTTTATAATAGTTTATTTTAAATTTTTAATTCCTATAAATTATTCAATTTATACACTAAGGTGCCTTAAATTGTCCACTATCATCTTTGTAAACAATAGTTTGTGCCATTGTAAAATAATATTTTTAATATTAATTGTCAATGTAAGGTTTAGACCACATTTCTCGGCGCGGTGTCGACTTAAGCCGGGGAAAACGCTTACTGTCGCGGCCTTCTGGAGCATACAATGAAAATTAGTTTTAGACGAAGATTGGCTTAGCTCGAATGATACGAGTCGACTGGTGCCTTTTTAGCCCTTAGCGTTTACCGTGGTCGTTCGTACCGGTATTTTTACAATCTGGCACCGGATTATGTTAATTTTTGCGTGAAACAGCCTACGTGTTCACACCCACCGTGAAGATTCTCCCACTCCAACTATTCGATATCTCAAAAAGCTGGCCATCGATGCCAAAAGTTTTATCTTATTGTCTTTTTAACTCGCAATTGCAAATCTATATAGTTTAATGACCGGCTTGGTTTAAGTAGTTTTCACGCCGAAAAGTGTGGTTATTCTATAATAATTAAGAAACATATATTTTATAAGTACAGTAGATAGTGTTTCTAATTTTCTATCACGAAAGCAATCATGCATTATTTCATTTTTCTACCGGATTATACTAAGTTTTTTATAATAACAATAATTATTTATAATCTGTTATAATTGCTAAATCTGTATATTATATAAAGTCAAATTATATATATAATAGGAGCTGTTAAATTCTACGTACAATTTTGTGATTTTGCAATGTAGATTTTTTTTTCTCTGTCTTACATTCCTTCGTAGACGTTGCTCAAAATATCAATTTTAAATTCTAAGGGTCAGGTCAGGTGACAGTGTCACCTGACACCGACTGAAATGATACATTCACGAAAAAGTATTAATTTCGTTAGCCTTGTGAATCTGGGCATTAGCGTTATCAAACCACGCTCTACAACACGCTCACGTCTCATGAAGTATGATGGCGTCGTGAGTCTGTGTGGACTGACCCTAAAATTATTTTCGGATCTCTGTTATTGCCTGTAATTTTTAAGAGTTTAGTTCGTTGGGGCCAACCGAGGCGTTTAAATAAATTGATACGTAATGAGAGCCCAAATGTGACCATATTTTTTCTTTAACAGTAGGTACGGTTGAGGAATAAGCATTACAAATGCCTACAACTGTTTGGCCTATTTTTTTGACCTGTGTTACCAGCTTTGAAAATAATTTAGTGTGACCATCCGATTTTGAGGAAATTTGCATTGGGATTACTGCCCAAAAATTATGACTAAAATTAAAAGCCTATTAATTAAATCGAACTTTTTTTAAAATTTATATTATAATAATAATATCTATTGAACATCGATTTTATTAATAGGTTTTTTAGATTGTTATTTCTGATGTTTTTTTTGTTAATATGCAAATGTGATATCCCACTGTAGCTAATAATATTCATGACGTAAAATAATTTATGGAAGAAATAAGTTTACAAATTATTTAATATTTATTGTAAAGTTTTTGGAACTTTTGTCTGCCTGTTTGTATCTGTCTGTAAAACTTAATTTGACTATGACTTTGTCCCATTTGTTCACTAATACATTTTTCGGAACAAATGGGACAGTACAGAAGATACGGTTGCCATACGATCTCAAGAGAACAGGTAAAGACTGATGCTAGGAATTAAATAATAATAACGATGCGTAGTCGCCGCGTTGAAAATACGCCGTATAAACATAGTCCCTAAGTACAGTTGAGTTCGATGTTCCACATTTTTATACTCAATTTTGTTTTTAAAGATTTGAGCTCTACCGTACTGTACCTAGTAAAAATACCTATAATCGTTTAATTTATATGATCGTTTCTCCAATCATCGACACGCCTGAATATAACTGCAATCGGCAACTACCGTCGTCATGTCGGTGACTGGAAAAATGCTCATAATGAGTGATGAATATTTTTTTGATAATTAAATAGTATGTTGATTTGTATTATATTTGCAGTGTTGCTGAAAACTATGTAATTGAAATTATGTTGCATTTATATCATTAAATTTATATTTGTTGTCAATTTCTAAATGTGATTATTAAAAACAAAATCTGATTTTTATCATATTATGTTTTTTATTTTCCCCAAGTTTGCGCAGGCGCAGGACTCTTGTTCGCTAAAATAAATACATTACATTTATACCAGAAAGGTGGGCTTGAGTGGTTACAACATGACTCCCAACCGACGGAAAAAGGTTTAGGGATAAGCCAAGGATGCGATAGTCAGACGACTTGCTTGACTATAATACACTGGGCGTCAAAAGTAAGTAGTACAGTTTTAAAATTGCAATATCTCCTAAACTACAGAAGCTAGACCTTTCAAATAAAAAAAAGTTAAAAGACAATTTCATTTCATTTAATAAAAACGTCATGCATAATATCATTTTTTAAAGATTGACTGAAAAAAAAACTTAATAAACAAAAACACTCTTTTTTAAACTGTTGGCTTGTACTTTTGTTTTTTATTGTTTTCTTTATTTCTGATAAATCAATTGCAATTCAAAAGCAAATGTGTCTTCAGCGAGTAAACGTCACTAATCATGCCTCTTTCATCAGAAGAATGTGCAAGAATCATAACTTTTCTCGAAGTAGGCATCAGTATGCGTCATACTGCAAGAACGGTGGGTGTAACTCTAAGAACGATCCAGCAAGTAAAGCGAAGGTACTAAGAGACTGGAAACCATCTAAGGAGACCAAGTAATGGCAGACCCAGGTGCACTAGTACCGGAGAGACCGCTTAATTGTCTCTACTGTGTTAAGAAATCGTCACCTTAATGCAGTTAAGGTCCAGCAACAGCTTCTTCAGACCCGAAGAGACTACGTTAGTGAGAGTACAGTGAGGAGAAGACCTTGCTGAAGCCAACCTGAAGTCGTACAGGCCAGCAAATGGCCCCAAACTTGAGACAGGGCATCGAGTAGCAAGACTACGCTACGCCCGTCAACACGTACAATGGGACGAAGAAGAATGGACAAGAGTTTTGTTCACAGATGAGTCTCGGTTTTCTTTATTCACTTCCGATGGAACGCGGAGAGTATACAGGCGACCTGGTGAGCGATACATTCAAGGTTGCATCTCGGAAAGAGTTCAATACGGCGGGGGCTCTGTACACGTATGGCCTGGCATCTCTTCAGAGGGTCGCACAGAGCTAGCGGTCACAGAAAATGGCAGTCTGACTGGTGAAAGATATGCATTAGAGATCCTTATCGAGTATGCAGGGCCATATTTAGTAAATACGGGTGATGGAGCGATACTAATGCATGATAACGCCCGGCCACACACCGCTCACCTCGTACAAGAGTACATTCAGGAGGTTGGCATCAGCTTGATGGCTTGGCCATCAAGAAGCCCAGATCTTAACCCGATTGAACACACTTGGGATGAGCTTGGGAGGCTAGTCAGAAGACGCAGACCACCCCCCGCCACCCTCAGGGCTCTAAAACAGGCCCTGATAGAAGAATGGGTGAATATTCCCTAACACCGCCTCCGAAACTTAGTGTTCAGCATGCCAAACCGGCTCGATGATGTCATCAGAGCCCGAGGCGGCAACACAAGTTACTAAAGTGGGAACAAGGCCCAAAACTTAAAAATTAAGTTCTTGATGGTTACTTCAAAATGGTTAGCTTTTTAGTTTTTTCTTAATTTTCAGTGTAAAACTTTACTAATGCTAAATAAAATATTATTTAGAGAAAACTTTGTTAAATTTGCTATAAAATTACTTTTATTTCAAAACTCTAACTTCCATAGTTTAAGAGTAATTGCAATTTTAAAACTGTACTACTTATTTTTGACGCCCAGTGTAACTGCCTTTTGCAGAGATTGGAGAAAACTGGCAAACGATAGGGGAAGAAGAGGGAGGGTTTTACCCAGCAGTGATACCTGAATGGCAAACAAAAAAGGAGGAATTTTTTAATGTATCGCGTATGATCGATGCAATTTGTGAGAGCTATTCACGCGTGCCGTGTAAAAGTGCCTTATCTAAGCAGTCCTAATTAACTTCCATATTATTATACAAAATTGTGGTACTTACCAACAACTATGAAGGTATTAAAGTATGAAAAAAAAAATGTTGGATCCATCTTCAAAATATATTGGAAAATAATATAATTTCATACATATAAAATAATCTACAGTCAGTTGTTTTTATAAATTACAACTAAAATTAAATAAACCTACAGATTTTTAATACAGCGACATCTGATGGGAGTAATATACAGTTTACTACCATAGTTTTGTGCGTATCGGTTCACGGATCTATGCGTAAAACTAGAATCCGAACTACGAACAATAAAGTCACGAAAAATGATCAGGGGTGCCATGACCGCTTATAACAAATCGAACGGCTGAGTAAGTGAGACAGTTCAATACTAATAAATATAAGGCGACGACGTCTCGTTTACACAATCGTTTCAGGATAGTTATAAAAGGTCGTGGTACGGCCACTGTGGGGCAATTCACGTAACAAGAACCGATTCTAGTTCGATTCAACGACACTCGCTGTCTCACTCATACAAAATAGGAATTGAACGGGACAGCAAGTGTCGTTGAATCGAACTAGAATCGGTTCTTGTTACGTGAATTGCCCCACTGAAGGCTTTTCCCGTAACAAAAGCCGTTTAAGCCGTATAAAGCTGAAGCCCCATTTTGTTTATACAAAATATAAAACTGAGCGAGATAGTGCATGAATTGAGACTAGATTTTAACTGCTTTTATTACGAGAATAGACCCGCTGGAATGTTTCCGGCGTGTCTCGTTCACTTTCAACTTAGCAAATTAGAAAGAGTGAGAAGTTTATGTTGTACCCTCTATTCTAACTTACTAATTTAGAAAGAGACGGAGGATACTGAGTGATGTATCCAGTTTTACCATAGTTAAACCTATAAATCCGTAGTATCGGCTGATAATGAATGTCGACAGTAATTAAAAAAATATATATTGTGTGTAATAAATTAATATTATTTTACAAATAGCAGCTTTGAGAGTGATTAATAAGAGAACTAAATAATCAATAAAACTACAAAATTAAAACTAAAGCCTGCCTTATACGGTTTTAAACACAGTTTGAAACAAAGGTCAGTGTGTTTCGCGTTGCCGGCTACACGGTTTACAAATTACAACAACTTCAAACTTCAGTATGCAATAGATGCTACGTCGATTTATACGCCCTATAACAGATACGCACCTATGACAACAAACCTACTGTTACTATTACTATGATGTCCAAAGTGAAATCTGTTTTGCGTGTCTGACATTTTGCTTATCTGACATAGGGCGTACGTATACATCGCTGCGTCATATGCATATTGATAGATAGCGTTTGAAGGCCAAGGGTAATTAGTATGAAATCTCTTGTCAACACTGATGTAAACCTGGTTTCCAAACCAATGTTTTAAACCATCTTGTGAAGGCTTAATATGTTAATAAATTAATTTTACAGTACAATAAATTAATTTCAGTGAAAGCCATAGATTTAGTATATACTAGCGTATAGATCGGCAATGGTTTGATTGAGGCGAGACCAAAAACAAAATACACTAGTGTGCGTGTAATGTACATGTGTGCAAACAATATAATATAATTTTGTGGATTTTCCTTTTTCTTTGAGTTACATCTAGGCACTGCACAGGTAACCACATTTAATCACGTCTAATTAATACCAAAACTACACTTAAACACAATAAATTTTGTAAAAATAAGTGGCATTTTTTTTAACAGAACTGACGTCAGACCGATAGCGTGTATAGGAAGAATGGTCTCGCCTTATAGGAAGAATGGTCTCGCCTATCTATCTCGCTCTAATAAACGCGTATGCGTATGTATGTATGTATCTATCTCTTTTGCATTGCCAATCTAACGATAGTATATAATAAATCTTTGGTGAAAGCCCATGGGAGTTCTCACACAGACTCAAGCTATCTCTTTTATTCTCCCTTATATAGACAAGGATAGAAAATATTAAAATTATATTATTTTGTGCTGGACTAATCAGTGGCACTTTTACAGTCAGACTTCGTAGTTTTTTTCAATTGACTTTGGAGTATAGAATGCTGAGCCCTTTTTATTGTAGACGTTACAAAATTTTGCTACATAGCAGTTTTAAATAATTTCATTTTGATTTTATCACACACCAGCTGTTGACCGCTGCTTCGCCCGCTCTTTATTTACATTTCTGTTGTAGCGTATTATTAAATTAAATATAGCAAGTGGAATTTTAAAAAAAACTTTCAAAACCAACAGAATTTCAAGTGATTAGTGCGTTCGAATAAATTAATCAGGTATTTTATATAACTACAAATATGATATAAATAATGTTAGGCAAAATCAGCTTCTTACATTACCAGATGATTACAGTTGTAACATAAGATACATAGCTAGAAATTCATAAATCGCTGTATGACCCTACATTAGTTATCCAGCCCCTATAACTATGCAAAATATCACATCTTAGCGCACGGGTATACCAATCCGCTAACCACATGCATTAGTATCGGCGTGGACAGGTGGGCTTTACACGATGTGTATACACAAGTGTAGTGGCTCCAAACTAGTATCTCAATTCAACATGAACAAATGTTTACTTGATAACAGTAATAAAAAGATCTTAATTACTGGTTTTTAATAGCAGCACATAAAAATTGAATATTAAAATTTCTACTTACATATTCAAAATGAAAAAAGGAATATGTTATAAAGGATGACTTAGGGCTCTTTTAGATGACGGGAAATCTGCCGTCCCGTTGCCGAGCGGTGGCTTTCCTGCAGTCTAAATGAGCCCTTACACTACACCATGTGGGGTCCTGAGCCGTGCGTCAGCCGATACATTTTATATGGTCCGTCACTTGGTTGCTGCTCAGTATGTCTTTAAAATAAGGACCCGACACGGTTCAGCATGAATCATCCTTTAGTTTTTCAATAAACTGGAAGCATTATTTTATCCTTATAGGGCCCTAACTGTGCCGGCACCATATCTAATCTCTCTCTCAAACTGCTCAGCCTTCAATGTACCATCTATACTAACACAGTTCTCATTAAAAACGCTATAAGCTGATACCTCTCCCTTCTTCTTAGGCCGTGTCCTAGTATTCAAATAGATTCCTATTAAAACTGATAGAGCAAAGAACACCGCACCGAACTGTACTTGTATGAAAAACATATATAATGTTAACCAACTTAAACTATATATCGACCATTTGATTATGAAGTATCGCCATGATTCCTGTTTTTCCACGTCAAACGTTGGATCATTTTCAAGTTCGCTGACTTCGGAGGTAACTTCATTTGTTTCCTCTGTCAGTTCAGGTTGCAGTATTATTGGTGAAGATGTGTCTTCACTCTCAATCTGTAAGTTATAAATTTATAAAGAAACAAATAAATACGCTAACTAGAAAGTTATTATTATTATTTTTATTATTGGGCTTTAAAAATACTGCTTTGAGCATTGCTGGATAATCTTTTGTAGCACCCTTTGCCTCACTAGAGACACCAGTTACTACTACTATGAACTAGCTCATGTACTCCACGAATTCCTGTTGTTCCCTTTCCTGGACTGATATCTGGCGTAAAAACTGTGCGGTGATGCAATATACTCACAAGAACCACTTCATCTTCTTTCTTTTCCTTGTCCATGTCAGTAAAGATTTTAGGCACCAAAAATTTCACTAATTTCTCTTTTGTATTCTCAAGTTTTTCCTTAGCACTATTTATTAATTCACGGCGACGACGTAGTGCTCGGTATTCCTTCAATTTTGCCTCCATCCGTAATATTAGTTCATAGAAAATTGAAATTTATTATTCTGTCGAATGACATGTCAAGCTGCAAAGTTAATTTAATCAATCAAAATTGACTTGCACAAGTAATTGAAACAATAAATAATCGATTTATAGCACCCCTCTTTTTGCGTCGGGGGTTAAAAACTGTTGATTGTAAAAATTATTAACTATATTAATAGTCTGATACCATCTACAGATAAACCATAAAAATATTGGGTGAAATACAAGACTTACGTCTAAATAAATTGTATTTATAATTGTGTAATGAACACTGATATGTAACAATATAATAAAACTAAATAAATTTACCTAAAATAGCATTTATTATCGGAATAGATTTCGTCGGCAATCAAACACGTACACAACAAAATTAATCTGACTGACTGGATAGGATTAGGAAAGTGGAGTTGAAAGTTGATTGAATGACAGTGACTGACAGCCATGACAATGACAGTTCTTTTTTTCGACGTTTTATTTATGAGCAGGCAATAATAAGGATTAAGTGGTTCTTAGTAAGCGTCTAATTAAAGTTTTGTATCATTTCTCGACAATTTATCTGAATCAAATATTACTATCCTCTTTGATCTGAATGCTATGCTAACTAGATTTTTAAACCTGTGAAACCGAATCTCCATAAAATAACAGAAATTATGAACATTCCGAAAATAGCAACACCGACGAGGGCGCGAAAATCGATCAATATTCGCGTTCTTGCATGGAATATTTTTATCTAAGTTCACAGGTAGTATCAATACGAAAACATTGTAAATGAATTAAAATAATAAATGGAACACCAATCAGACATGGGAGCATACGGAGAAAACCCAAATGTACAAAACAGCGGGAATTATATAACAATAATTCCCGTGGATTATTCTCGACGCGGATATCCTATGCAAGCGGAATATCAATACAAGTAAAATGTTTTTATTTTTTTGTTAAATTTATTTTTTTGCAAATTATGTTTTAACTGCAAGAGAACCTATTCTTTTTCGTTGTTTGTGCTTATTTGCTTTTTCTATTCGTAAATTGAGTTTTAACAATAAAAAACCTGACCAAAGCGACACTACAACCAAAGTCCTGAGGCTGCGGTCTATAAGCCTATACCACAGATATTATAATACATAGCCTATACGTACCTCATCAAAAGGGGATTTTATAAAAAAATATATTTTAGTTTGGTTATGCTTAATTTTCAAACTATCGGTCAAAACTTCATAAAAAAATATAGTCAGTATCTATTATAGTAATAATTTTGTTTTTATTTCAGTGAATTCAGATCAAGAGAGGAATATTACAGCGTACAAAGTCAGAAATTACAAGCTGAAGTGAACGCCCACCTGTACTCAGTATCCCAGAGGTTACCTCACCTCTCTTATAGTCCTTTAGGCCGTCACAGCGATTGGGATAAACATGACCAACATAAGCCACTACCTGACTCTAAGGAAAGCAATAGTTCTGATTCACTTGAGAAAAGTGTTATGGGTAAGGTTAACCTCTTGACTGCAGCAGCTCATACGCCGTTCTATACGGCCTTAAATTCAGAGTTAGTCAATGTACGCCACTCCATTCAGTGTACAATTTTTGAACAAAAATAAAAGTAGGTAGGTAGCTACTATTTTAATTTTCGAAAACATTTTTAATCATTCACTGCACGAAAGATGATCATATTGCACATACATATCCACATGTGCTTAGACTTGTTTGTTTCAGTAAACAGAGCACTAGTTACTGCCCGCAGCTTCGACCGCGTTTGGTTTTCTTGATTTCCCGACCATCGACATAAATGTAAAAATATTTTTACGAATTCAAATCCCATATATTATGGTGATCAAGTAAACAAACTCAATTATATTGAAATGTTAATCTACACTTAAGATTAAAATTTTATACCTACCTATTTAAAGTTTATATTACTTTAAGGATCCAACTTGAGCAGCTGTTCCAACCAGACTGGTTCAAGCAGCATTGTAGCCGGTTCTTTCAGCACCACTGAACCCATCACCAGTGGGGGCAGTTCATCCAGCGCGATATCTCCACCTTTACCTGGTAAGAAATATTTAGTTGCATAAAAGCTTTTAAAAGTTAATGACACATTACGTCTTATATCGTATTTTATTAAATTCAATTATTTCATGAAAACTATTGATAATTAATCAAAATTTCCTAATGTCCTGATAAGTTTCAGATAGCCTATCTGTCAGTATAAATTGTTTAAAATTAGCTCGGTGGCGCATCTTCGGTACCTACCGGACGCGTGTCGATTCCCGCATGAGGCATACATTTATTTGATTGAATTGTTTGGCTCGACTTCTCGAGTCCGAGTGTTTACTATCATACTAATATTATAAATGAGAAAGTGAGTTTGTTTGTTTGTTATTCCTTCACGGCTTGACTAATAGCAGCCGATCATTATGAAAATTTGTAAATATATTGTCAGGGCTACAGAGTCCAACATAGGCTAATTTTTACGCGGGCGAAGCCGCGGGTAAATGCTAGTAAGTATATATTTACATTATGTTGTCTGGTATCCATAACACACGCAGACTTAAGCCTACCTTACTTTGGGATGATGTGGTGCTGTGTGAATTGTGTACAATTTTTTAGGGTTCCGTAGTAAACTACAAGGAACTCTCATAGTTTTGCCATGTCCGTATGTCTGTCTGTCTGTCCGTCCGCGATCTAGCGCCTAAACGCTTAATGCTAGAAAGCTGTAATTTGGTACGTATACACATATTATGAATGCTAACAAAGTGCTGCAAAAATTTTGAAAAATATTTTTTTTTGGGCTACCTCCCCTACATGTAAAGTGGAAATTAAATTTTTTTTTCGCGCTCACTTCATATTGTGGGGTATCGTTAGATAGGTCTCTTCATAACATTGAGGGTGTGGGAAGATCATTTTTCGATAGAATAATCCGTTTCGGAATTATTTACATTTATCGTGTCAATTTTTGCTGTGCACGGTGCCCCCCCCCCTATATCCGAAAGTCTTGTGTTTAGAAATTTGAAAAAATTCATGATAGTAGTCCATATAGTGAAACTACAAGGAAAACTATAACGGTTAAGTAGGCACTAATAGTTACCGAGTAATTGCCGACGAACTTATGAAGTAAAATTTCTAAGTACAAATGTCATAGAACATGGCATACTCATCTGCAAGCAAGAAATGCGTAGCCAATACGGAACCCTACATTGTGCGTGGCCCGACACGTACTTGCCCGGTTTATTTATGAATAGTGTTATTGTAAAAGTGTATGTATGTTAAGTTTTTATCTAAATAAAGTTTTTTTTATTTATGCAATTGAAGAAATCATTAATAAATCAGCTGATTAAATCAGGTTCTTCAGGCAGCACAGCCTCCTCATCAACGGTATCCTCAAACCCGGTCACCTGCGTCTACTTGATGTCCCGTACAGCTGTTATGGTGGAAATGAGTTCGGAAGAAGTACCCTCCTGCGTCACATCCGCTAGGTTCCTGAACGCTGTGCTCGCTACCGAGGAGTTGGGGATGACGCAGGCCAGTGTCAGGAGTTTAGCATCCAATGTATTCGCTTTGTGGATGTGCAGTCCTTTGTTAGGTGAGTTGTATTTTTTTTATAGAATTGTATAAAGAAACAAGCTAATAGCATTGGTCTCGGTCATGTTGTGTTCCTACGGTGAGTAAGGTCTCCAGAGCTCCACTTGGGAGGCTTGGGAGTGCTTTTTTTTTTCTTGACGATGTTGTGCAAGCTAGTGAAGCGCTAACGGGATACGTTTCACCAGCAACATTGGTTTTACGTGGGCAAGGTGTCAACCCGCCGCACAACCCCCGAAATGCTGGAGGACCACAGGCTTGGGAGGGTTGGCAACGCGTGAGTGATGCCCCCGGTATTGCAAGCGTCTTTAGGCTACGGTGATGCTTACCATCAGGCGGGCCGTATGCTTGTTTGCCAACTTTGTGGTATAAAAAAAAAAGAGCTAATGAGTTTGTTAGCTAATAGGTAGTCTATTACTTCTTATTACGCACTAGCGGCCCGCACCAGCTTTGCACTGGTTTCAGTTAGGATCCCTATTTTTTTTAACCCGGGAATAGTGAAGCTTCTCAAAAACGCAACGGTGTAAGAATTTTTTAAATCAATAGTTTTTGAGTTTATTCATTACAAACAAAAAACCAAATATTTTTCTCTTTATATTTATTTAAAAAACGTAACATTTGTTTTTTTTTTTTTATGTCATACAGTAGACAAACAAACAATCGGGCCACCTGATGGAAAGTGGTCACCGCCGCCTATGGACATTAGTAACAACAGGGGCGCTACCAATGCCTTGTCCACCAAGGAGGTTGGAGGAAAGGAAGGAGGAAGGGAAGGAAAAGAAGGAGGGGGAAAGACGGGATAGGGAAGGAGTTGGGCTTCCGGATCTGAAACGCATTGCTGCTTCACGTCGATATTCTGTGAGAGGGTGGTACTTCCCCGGTCGAGCTAGCCCATTTCATAATAATTGCTCTACCACTCAAAAATTGGTTAATATAATATTAAAATAGAAGAACGCTATCTGTTGTTTAGTAATTGTAATCTAATTTCTATTTACATTAATCGACAAAATAATCATCGAAAAAAGTGTTCATGGTATGCGCTTGTAATTTATTCTTTTTAAATACTGTGTGACGAGAGATAGTGTCTGTGAAGTCTGGTGATCCGATAATACAAGTCTCGAGTCTTGGGGCTAGCTAAATATGTGTGATTTGTCATGGTAGGTCCCATTTGTTCTATGGAACATGACGTAATAGAACAATTTTAGAAAATATTGTCCCTATTTGTACTATAGAACTACATAACTTTTGCTCCTGTTTTTGTTTACGAATGCACAGAACTAAATGGGAATTTCTTTTCCCAAATTCTTCCATGATGAGATATATAAGACGTATATATGTAGCAAATCATTCTCGAGTGGCCAGTTTACATATCAAACTCAAGAAGTTTATATACCTACTTAGTTTGATCTATGGAACAATTGAGACAAAAAGTACAAACTGTTCTACAGTACAAATAGGGACAATATTTTCCAAAATTGTTCTATTACGTCATGTTCCATAGAACAAATGGGACCTACCCATTTGTCACTAGGTATATATTTTATTTATTGGTATTTCTCATCTGGTAACCATAAAACACCCAGACCAACTTTAGAAAATTATCCTTAAAAATTACAGAAATCCAGTTGAAGCCCCATCACTGTCCTTGGCGCATTTGGGCTAACTGGCAGAGGCTGGTGCAACGTTATGGCCACGGATCGGAATCTAAGAAGGCGAGAGACCAACCCTTATTGAGACTTCAGAGGAACGTGTTCTTCCCTAAGCATTTGGAAGAAGGAATTAAGTTAGTAGCTTACAATATTAACGATGGTGTCGAAGAACGTTTTTATTCTGACTAGGTATTTGGACTATGGTTCGATCGACGACTGAAATCATCTGTAACTCGTCACATAACCATCCTTAATTCGTTCAAAAAACAAGTCTTACTCATCTCATTACCATCCTTAAACAGGTTCAATACCATCTCTACTCTAACTCATATCAATCCCTATTTCATTCTAAAACATTGCCAATCGATTTTATCATCTGTGCTGGAATAATAGGCTTCCCTTGAACCTATGAATAATCAGTTTAGGCATCGATCATACATCTTTAAAAGTCTATATTTGAAGCCACCTGACATAGCTCAACAACTTATATAAAATTGCAACAATAGTTTTCAAGCAAACAAATATAGTAGACACCCCAAAGTTTAGTAAACATATCAACAACAAAAAAAATATTTTTATTCAAATAGGCATATTACAAGCACTTTCGAATCGTCACTTTTTTTTCCCTACCACCAGTTCAGACGGCAGATTTGTGCTAAGAAGAATCGGCAAGAAACTTAGCACTTGCTCTTTTAAAATGGTAATGACATAAGTTACAATTACGATAAATAAAAGTAAACATTGAAACAAGAATAGAAAAATAAAATAAAACTGCATTTTTTTTAAATAATAAAGAAAATTTAATAGAAAATAAAAAGGCGTATCACGAGGTATCATATTTCGAAATAGTAGACAACGCACATATACGGTAGATCAACGTGGCTGAGTATGATCCACCTCTTCAGTAGTTGATGATGTTTCAGAGATTCAAAAATACAGGAATTGTTATACGAGGAAGCCCGTCATAATGTTGTCAACGGAAGGTATCCATTGGAGAGTGCGCAGGCGGTGATGCTCGGCGGTTTGCAAGCCAGGATCCAGTTGGGGCCTTATGATCCTCACAGACATACGGCAGGGTTCTTTAGGTAAGTAATCTCTTAAGGTCTAGAGGCTAAAAATCTGTGACAAATAGTAAAAAAATCACATTATTAAGAAAAAGTTGAAGAAGAAACGTTTGTTTGTCTAAACTCTAAAGCACTGCTAGTTACGACTTTTAATATGTTTGGATTAAGTTAGCCGATGAATCAGTCAAAACAGTTGCAGGCTTTTAAACATTTTGCTATTACCCAGAAGTATAGCGTTAAGAAAGGTGAAGAATAAGGTAAAATCTAACTCATCTTAGATAATAAGCATGTTATAAAAAAGTTTCACAGTAATATAAAATGGTTCAGATTTTTAGGGTTCCTTAGCCAAATGGCAAAAAACGGAACCCTTATAGATTCGTCATGTCTGTCTGTCTGCCTGTTTTTCTGTCCGTCCGTATGACACAGCCACTTTTTTCCGAAACTATAAGAACTATACTGTTGAAACTTGGTAAGCAGTACCTCTGTAATAATTAAGTGCTGTGGATTTTGTGATTAAAATAAAATAAAATTTTGTGAACCGCATTAAGATTTTCACACAAAAATAGAAAAAAAAAAAAAAAATTTTTTAGAATATACACTGTCTGCATAAGGGTCTATCTGCATGAGCGAGACATTCGCGACGATAATGTTGTCGTCCCACCTAATTCTAATTAAAAATAAAATTTTGTGAACCGCATTAAGATTTTCACACAAAAATAGAAAAAAAAAACAAAAATTTTTTAGAATATACACTGTCTGCATAAGGGTCTATCTGCATGAGCGAGACAATCGCGACGATAATGTTGTCGTCCCACCTAATTCTAATTAAAAATAAAATTTTGTGAACCGCATTAAGATTTTCACACAAAAATAGAAAAAAAAAACAAAAATTTTTTAGAATATACACTGTCTGCATAAGGGTCTATCTGCATGAGCGAGACAATCGCGACGATAATGTTGTCGTCCCACCTAATTCTAATTAAAAATAAAATTTTGTGAACCGCATTAAGATTTTCACACAAAAATAGAAAAAAAAACAAAAATTTTTTAGAATATACACTGTCTGCATAAGGGTCTATCTGCATGAGCGAGACAATCGCGACGATAATGTTGTCGTCCCACCTAATTCTAATTAAAAATAAAATTTTGTGAACCGCATTAAGATTTTCACACAAAAATAGAAAAAAAAAAAAAATTTTTTAGAATATACACTGTCTGCATAAGGGTCTATCTGCATGAGCGAGACAATCGCGACGATAATGTTGTCGTCCCACCTAATTTTATATATTGTCTTAGAACGTGTCTGTCTACACACGGCGGCGATTTGCATTCGGACTCGTCGCGATTCTCTCGCTCGTGGAGATGGTTCTTAAGGTGGTACGTTTCGGTCCGCGCGGATTTTTTTTTATTTTATACAAATTGCATATCAATCATTGATAGAATTTTCTTATTACGAATGTCCACGATGCATCTTTTTCCATATAAACGTGCATTATGCACATTCATAATAAGAAGATCCAATATTTATAATTTATATGATGATTATTATAGGTAGGTATATAATATTGTATTTGTTTTCGCTAAACCAATTTTCACGAAAATTCTATCAATGATTGAGATGCAGTTTGTAAAAACCCCCATTGAAATAATGTAACTACTAGGAATAAAAACCTCCAACTAGTTACATCAATGTAACTACAATGTAACTAGGTGGAATAGAGGAAAAAATCCTATATCCCGCGCGGACCGAAACGTACATACCACAAACGTAAAGCCCACCATTCACTACACGAACCCGGACCCGACTCGCAACCCGGACCCGACCGCGGACCAATCCGGCGTTGCCCATACACTGCACGAACCCTGCACGAACCCTCCACTCGAAGTATGGCATGTGGGGTTCGACAGGCGCTCGCGGCTCGCAACGAGTCCGACGCCAACCCATTTGACAGTCCGGCGTACCGGTTTGTCGCTTCCATACACAGGCGGATTAGTCCGATGGCCGACCAATCCGCCGGACCAATCTGCGTGTGAATGGTGGGCTTTACAATTAAACCAATCAAACACTTTTATAGGGAGCATCAAGACAAGTACCTGCCGGTACACGCGCGTTGCGGTCGTTGGGCTAGACTTCTACCACCAGGTCGCAAGGGCAGTGCCGAAGCGAAATTGCTGGAGCAGGCGCAGCGGCCACCTGCCGCACCACCACGGAAGCTCCGGCATAAGTACTTGGCGCATGTCAGGACACACACCACTTACGGGTGAGCATTTAAATTTCAATGATCAAGACGACGTAGACATATGGGAATTTGTAGTCACCAACAAATTCCTGTATGCATCACAGTAGAAATTTTCGGTAGGTACACGGTTGTTAATGAAATAGTTGAAAACATTTTTGAGGTTACTTTTAAACAGTCTAGCCTATTCTCATAACAAAACAGATACAATCTCATGTCAATATCAAGCACTATCTCACTCATACAAAATAGAAATTGAGCGATATAGTGCACAAGTGAGAGATTGAAACTGTTTTTGTTACGAGAATAGATCAGAGTGCTTAGTACGAGTTTTTTGGTCACATTCGAACTTGTCAATGTAAACAAACCGACCAAAGAGAAGAAGAAGAACTCTCATGTTGTTTTTTGTGAATTTATAAGTGGCTTGCTTGCTCACATTTGGAAGTGAGCAACCCGGCTAATTTGGATATGTAACGAGCATCTGATAAATTCACAACATGAGAGTTCTTCTCTATTTGGTCGGTTTGTTTACATCGACACGTTCGAATGCGACCAAAAAAACTCATAAACTAAGTACTCTGTATGAAATGATCCAGCTGATTAAATTTATGACAAAACTTTGAGATTATAGCAATAATAAGCTATGTATTCGAAATTCTCGTGAAGATGGAAACGCTAAAATTATGCCTGTAATACTAATTTATAAACAAGTCAGTAATTTAACTAATAATTTCAGGGCCGCATTCTTCCAAGGTCAGATTGAACAGCCAGTCCGCAGTCTAACCAGCTTACTGACGCACGAAGACATCCCCGTACTGGTCGCTGTCAATGCTAACGGGGTCTATGTCATTGATGATACGGAGAGTGTGAGTACCCTTCCCTCCTTTTTGCTCTCTTTGTCCTCAGGCTGTGTTAAATTCCCAAGACGAACAATATGAAATGAAATGAAATGAAATCGTTTATTTCAGAAATTAGACCTTCACAGGCACTTTTTCTTGTCATTTACAACTTGTTTAAATAAAAATAAAAAAACTACGTTATATACTACCACCATTTCGGACACAAGCAAAATGGCGACCAGTAAAAAGAAATGGCGAAAGAAAACCGGTTACGGCCTTTTTTGTCATTTTGTACTTTTTTTTTCTCTCCTTTTTTTTTCCACTCCTTAGTTACAATGTAGGTAATTAAAATTTATAAGAAGAATACGCGGAATGTTATACACAATGGTGTGGAATGAACAAGTCTTAAATCTACAATAAAATAAAATAAAGTCAGTACTGACAAGAGTGAGCAGACCAGTCCCCCCAGGCAGCACCCGTTCACGAGTTGACGCGAGAGTCAGCCATCGCTGTGCTCAACCATATTAGAGGGAACTCAGCGACCCGACTCCCGACGCCACCTATGTGTGAATATGTACTCTCTCGTCTCCTAGATATTGCCACAGTAACTGTTTGGTAACTTTCCAGCAGGACCGATTGCTTGTTTATATGCGGTATTACAAAAAAAAATATAAATAGAAAGAAAACACCATACCTAACAGATCTGTTTAATTACAGACCGTGTTGCTGGGACTTCTTTATGAAGAGTTATCGTGGGACATAGGATTGCCATCTGACGATAACGACGATTGCTTGCCTTGTCTCTTCCTGCAGTTCATGGTGGTGGAAAACGGGTTACGAGTCTCCAAAATATTACAGGTATATGGAATAGAACCATGGCTTATGATTATTTTTTACTAGCTTTTCCACGCGGCTTCGCTCGCGGTTAATTTTATGTCGTATGTCATATTTATGACAGATCACGTTTGACAACAAAACCCATAGCGCGACTTGTGACGCTATCTGTTGGCCGATAACCCATCCCAATAGCGCCCTCTATAGTAGAAAAATATTTTCCCTTGGAAATATTTTCAATTGGAATGACATACTTTCAAGGGATAAAAAGTAGCCTATGTTGGACTCTGTAACCCTGACAATATAATAAAGAATTTCATATTGATCGGCTGATTAGCCAAACCTTGAAGGAATAACAAACAAACTCACTTTCTTATTTCTCTTCCCAGGCGGGATTTGAATCCGATTGTTTTTTTGTGGTGCATATATGACTAGCTTGACCGGAGATATTATGACCTTCGTGGCGTAATGGTTAGCACGCCGGACCGGCGGCGGTCCCGCGTTCGAATCCCGGTCGGGCATGATGAAAAACGAACTATTTCTGATTGACCTCGGGTCTTGGATGTTTATCTATTTATGTATTTGTTATAAAATATAGTATCGTTGAGTTAGTAACACAAGTTTCGAACGTACTTTGGGGCTAGCTCAATCTGTGTGATTTGTCCCTATATATTTATTTATTACATTAATATTCTATGAGAAGACAGGAAAGTACCACTACTGAATATCGGCATGAAACAGCAATGCGTTTCGTTAGGTGAATGAGAGATCTAGAAGTCCAACTCCTCCCTTACTCTTTTCTTCTAGTTGAAGGTCAATAATGGCTCAGGGACTACCTTGGTGTCTCTGTGCTCCATGGGCGGCAGTGATCACCTAATAAAGGCTCGTTTACCAACCTCTTCCATAATAATATATTGATATTATCTTTCAGAATTTCCTCCCTACAATGATGATTCACAAATCCTGGTAGATAAAATAAATAAAGCATTGTAATAAAAAGTGTCAAGCGCCCACGAGTGCTTGGAAAAAAAACACTTTTTCATTTTGAATAAATCTAAATATTTTAGATAATTTTGCGTTTGTAGTGTATTAAAAGTGACTAACTACCTATATTTCATGTTTTGATCACAGGTATTCTCTAAGCAAGCCGTAATGATGGACATACTAATTGAACACTTCGCTGGCGATTACCGAAAGCGACTCGGCCAGGAGACACCCAGCGATCATGCCAACTACGACTATCATTCAGGTCTGTCATAGACTTCCTACTTCCGTGACATCCTTATGTAGGTTTTAATCAATTTTAGGTTTTTATTGATATGGAAATAAATCTGTTTGTTGATTATCAAGCTTATTAAGCGATTTAGATGACTTTAAAAAAAATGCGTTCGAAAGGAAAATCTTACGCTTTCACCATCTTACTTACTTTTTTACATTTACTTACCCCTCTAGGTTTTTCTTCATTATAAAAATGTTTAGTATTGATTGTTATACAGATTCGGGCAGCATATCACTCCCGCCACTCTCGAGACCAGACTCACCGCAACGTAGGCTCGCGAATAAGCTCTCGAGGCTCGCTCTCGCCACGCACGACGGCAGAGGCAACTTGCTCGGCGGTGCCGGTGACTGGAATACTGATCTGAGTCATCCCTTGCCTTCTTGGATACTACCGAAACATTAGACACCCGAGTGGTAAGAGGCTCGCCAACAAGCTCATGTTTGGCGGCACCGAGACGAATGGAATATCCATCTCACCTCATGCACCTTCCTGGATGCGTCCCAAACTGTGTGCGGACTAAAAGATTCGCGAACAAGATCTCGCCGCTCGCACTGCATATGCACGACGGGCGCGACAACGTGCAGGGGACAAGAATACTAACTACACGTATTGGATATACTGTGTATGAAAGAAAAGTTTCGCCAACAAGCTCTCGCGGCTCGCGCTATGAACAGTGCGGACAAAATACTCAACGTCATGGAATAATCTTAAGTCTTTTAATCAATAACACAATTTTATACTTAATTTTTAAGACTCTATTTAGATAAATTTGGTTCAGAATTTTTAAAATGTTGATCGAGACTAGAGAATTATTGTGATATAAATGAATATTATTAAATTTAATTACTTACTAATTATTGCATAATTACTATACAATTAGTTAAATAGTTAATACGAATTTACAACAAACATGATCTTTTATTTACTCTATAAAGCAACATTAATATATTTATCTAAATATGTGAAAGAAGATTAGAAAAATTCTAGTAAGTACTATATTGTAACAATAATACAATTCTAAACTTATTTATGTCCACGATAATATCTCATTCTATTATATTCTTTAAGCAATGGATGTTTGTTGAGGTAGTCCTCCAGAATCCTGAATCTTGGACCGGAGAGGTCTTTGTGGCGAGTCAGACGGACCTCCAAGGCATGCACTTTGAATGACAGCTCCGCGCTGAAGACGAAATATAACAGTATTATGGGCGAGTTTCACAAGTGCCTGATAAGATTCAGTTTAAGCTGCCTGGCAGATTAATTGTGAGATAAAACGGACAATTATGAAGCATAAAAACAATATCTTTCTTAAAAATTCATGTTATAAAAATAAAAAAATATTTTTATGTTTGTCATTCTCTGAACATCGTAATAAATTGGCATGATAATATTATACGGAGATAGTTTTGATGCATGGACATACTAAATTAATTAGTGGCTGAAAATATTTTTCAATGAAAAAATGTAACAACAAAGGTTCATTGGCTTCTGTTACACCTATAGATAATTCAAACACTTACCTTGCCGTGAAGTATGCGCTCTCTTTTTCAGGAGTCAATATAAACTGGTTAGCCAAGTACCACAATCTCTTACTCTTATATTCAGAGTTAAGCTGAAAATAATATTTAAGTATAATTAATATTTCAGAATCAAAATATCTATATCATTATCGTGAAAAAGAAAATTCCTGACAAACTAATCAATACCCACTCAAATCATAGAGACCTGAAATTTTGGAAAAAGGTTCCCTTTATTTCGACATGGAATAAAGTTTTTTTTAATTTTCAAAGTCACATTCGCCCGAAAGAAAGTATTTATAAGCTATTCGGAAATAAAAATCCACAATGATTTAGATCGTTATATACCTGTTAGGATATACATAATGTGCAAACAGTTTACAATTTTGTAATAAAATTGTATCATACCTTTTCAAACCTGTCGTGTACTAAATTCTGTCTAGCAAGTTGCTTAGCTTTGAAGTCGTTGACGCACTGTTCCCTGACCAGTGAGGCCTCCTTTACCGTAAGCGGCGCCCCGGTACCGTGTCCTGATCCGAACATTCTAGCCAAGTATGGTGCCAACGGATCAATTTCCGCTTCTTTCTCCCTCTCTGACACTTCGGCTTTTTGAAGTTCCTGTTATAAAATTTGGAAGATTTAAAAAAGTTGCAATTGTTTATTATTTAAGAGATTTTATTTGCCAGACACATGATCATCGTCAACCTCTATTATCATACTGCTGGGATACGGGTCTTGCTTTACGCTGATATTTTATAAAGGGTTTTCCCCGGTGGAGTTGGTCCATTTCACCAATGCTATATCGCTCAAAGATGACGATTTTGGAAGTAGTCATTTAAGGAAGTTTCGTTATAGGAAGTTGTCAGTTTAAGAATTTGTTGTTTTAGGCAGTCGTCGTTTTTGGGAAGTTGTCATTTTAGGAAGTTGTCGTTCTTAGCCTGAGGGCTGCAATTAACTGCAAACCTCTTTCATCTCTTGACTGTATTACTCTCTTTAGTTAGTATTTTATCAGTAAAATACCTGTTCTCTCCATCCTTTCTGGGCTGCCTCGTTCCTCTCAGTATCAAACAGTGCCACAGTCAATAAGGGTTCCGTTAGTTCCCTGTGACGCTGCTTCAAGTATCCATTGACATCCGTCTCTCTATCTCTAATATGTTTATTAGTTTTGTACTCCCATGCCATATTGTCGCAGAGAGCATAGTAGACATCTAGAGGACGTGGTGGTTTTGCGCACGGGTCCGCCTTAAAATAATGATTAAGGTACGATACTAATTACTAATTTACTTAAGAACACTGTGTAACTGGGATCTGTAGCTGTAACTGTAGCTTAGAAGTCAAAACGAATTTAATTAGAAAGACATTAGAAGTATTCCAGTAATTCAAATGATTTTCCTAGGTTTAATACTTTATTTTATTTGTTTTCATAAGTTACAATGCAATGAATACGACTTACAACATAACCAGAAGTTTTATCAGGGTAAAATAGAATTTTTCCGCCAGTTTCTGCCAAATTCGGTTTTATATAACTTCTAGTGTCATTTGTAACAAAATTATAGGCGTAATGGTATAATAGTTCAATAGTATTCTCTTGTATATGAAATATTTTCCTCCATGTGTCAATTTTAGCTGGAATCGAATAATTTCTACTGTATTGTTCTGTTATGTCTTTGACTTGTCTTTTTGGTTCAGCTTTAGTGCCTTCTGTGAATGTTATCATACGGGATTCCAATCTGAAATATTTAAAATATTCATAAGTCGTGGAGCAGTCGGATACAGACACCTACAAGCTACTTGAAAATGTCTTTGACGGCATTGAAGGCATCTTAAAACGATGATTTGAACTGTGCCGCCAACTGTGCCGCCAACTGTGTACCCAATAAGCTCTCGATGACAAGTAAACCGATGTATCTCAATTTTATTTCAAACAAGACGAAACCCAATCGCGAGTTTCCTGAATGTCAATTTCAATGAAACTAGTTTGCGTTTTAAACCGATTTCAAAAAGGTTGCGTTATGTGTGATCCGTCAGAGTCTATGACAGAAACTCAAATGCAACTCAAAAGTAACTACAAGTTGCAGTTTCATTTGGGTTTCACCGTCTGTTTTGGGTCTGACGTTTTGGGACTAGTACGCATTTATAATTTTCTATCGAACAACCTAACATAATCAGATTAGCCTGTTTTTTTCCAAATTCTGTTAAAATCACCATCCACAACATGACTGAGGATATGATTTTTTCCATCAGGTTAAAGAATAAATCCACCAAACTATTCTGCAAGGAGTTGGGGTCTTCTAGTCACCTGATAGTTACTGATGCGAACGATTTCCCACTGTGCCGAAATTAGGAAGTTAACAAAGTGGTGTACCTATCTTCCCTAGCTGTGTAGTGCTCGTCAAACGTAAGCGGAGTGCACACAAGCTTCGTAAGGTGATCCAAACGAGCGTAGTAATTGAACTCGAGTGTGCGGTTCCCCTCCACCGATCCAACTGGTGCGTCGAATGCGTATTCATGTCCTGAAAAGGAAGTAAGTTTAGTTTAGAGAAGAATAAGCGCTCGTGTTGACGATTCCGACGTCGAGCCGCCTTCGCGCTGCCACCACGTCGCTACCACATCGCTAGCACGCCGCCATCGCGTCGCCGACCGCTGCCTTTGATTTTTATCGAATCGCTGACATCATAATTGATTGTTTTTGCATTACCACCTATGATATACCTATGACACGTGAGATCTTCGTAGTTAGCAATGTATTAGAAACCGACTAGTGTAGGAAAAAAAAAGTCGAAGGAAGCCGCTGCTGGATGCAGGCCGCTGCCAAACGGTCGAACTGGGAACGTCTGGGGGAGGCCTATGTTTACAGTTGTGGACTTCTTGTAGCTGAGATGATGATGATTAATAAAATCTACTTGTAGCACGAAAAAGATACTGAAGAAAATCAACTAAATAATTCAAAGATAACTTACTTATTAAATGTTCCTGTCTGCCAATACTATATTTTTCATATATTTTCTTCTCTGTATAATCAATTTTCACAGTTTCCATTTTGTCTACTCTGTGTTTGTACCATTCATAACTGAAAAAATATATGAATACCTATGACTCGTATCGTATTCATTATATCGGACAGGATCTGACACAGGGGCTGGAAAGCAACAAATTGAATGACACCATAATATGGGTAGGTAGGTGTATATATTCAAATATTGCTAACTGTTGCCCGCGGCATCGCCCGGTTATCATACATTTGCATAGCCTATGACACACAAATAACGTGGCTATCTGTTGGTAAAACATTTTTTTAAAATCGGTTCACTATATCTGTTGATAGATAGTAGGTAATCCCCCTACAATCTCACAAACTTTACCTCTATATAATGTTAGTTATACACGTATGTAATGTAAATATACTCACGTCCGTATAGGTATAGTCAGGGCATAATCGTCGAATATTTGAATCCTCTTCACTATACCATCTCTCTGGGAGTATGGCGAAAATTTCTCATGTAACACCTTCTTGTAATGTGTCACTTTATGGCTACCTGGGTATCTCTGTTCAAACTCTGAAAAATGATTATAATAATTTTGGATTTTTGGATACTTTAACTTTCAATATACCGTCATTCAAAACTATTTTTATCGAACCAATTCCGTTTTCTTGTATTATTCTCATTGTTCTCATTCATTATTCTCATCATTTAAAAATCGTCGTATCACCAAAAGCTTAAGGCTATTCCTGCATAACTGGTGGATAATCTTCTTGTATTTGTTATGGAATGCTAGAAACAGTTCTAAAAAAATATTTTTAGCAGCAAGATTGAAGTACGGATAAATTAATTTTTCATAACGATGCATACTTTAGTAGAATAGAAACTTTGTTCTGTACTCTGCCCTGGTAGCACGTAGTGATTATATACTATTTGCTGGTAACTCTTTCATTAGTTGACTGTACATAAAAAACACCTAATAAACTAAAATTAATTATACTTTAATTGATACATGCACCATTGTGTAAGCCATTTAATGTGAGAAGCTGGTGCCCATGGTAGTTTTAGAAAACCTTTATTTATTATATCGGTAGAAATGTAAGGTGGGGTGCCAATAGTAACAATTCTTACCATCAGGAGTGACGTCCAGCTTCTCGACCCAACTGGCTGGCATATCCAAATGTTTTTCAGTGCTCACTGCAGTCCTTTTATCAGCTACATCTACGCCGACAAATTGCCTTCTGTAATAGGGTTCTCCAGCAAGAAGATGCTCCCAACAGGTCAATTCACCAAGTTCATAATTAAGGGTGTCCAGACCTTCAGCACAGCTTTGTAAGTTGACCTCGTAATAGAGAAACAGGATTAACTATATTACATGTTAACTATAATATAAATTTATGACTGTATTCGTGATCTGGTTTTATTGCAATGCGATTATGGTTCTATGGCCAAAAAATTTAATGCCTATCAAGAACATAAAAGTGAAATGAGAGCCAAATTTGATATTATGGTATAAGTATGCCTTGGTTGTTGATTTTAACGCCAAAAGAAGTGAGATCTAAATAGGTTCCAAGTTCAATAGTCAGTCCTGGAATTTGTTTATAACAACATAAAATATTTTACAACAACTTAAAATTACATTTCTTCTTAAAACTTAGGATAATTTATATAGACTACTAACCAAGAAATAAATATTACTGGTAAATGAGTTTCATTACTTACGTAATAATTTTCATGGTTGTAAACGCAGTCCAGATTCTGATATTTGTCACAGTTTAACGGGTGGCCTTGCCCCTCACTGGGTTCAATGAAGAAGGGCTCCTCAACACCCATGAATCCTGGCAGAACCAAAACCCATGCATGGGTTCGCCAGCCGTCGACTGGATCATCAGGGGGTTTTTCTAATTGCTATTAAGAAAAAAAAAAAAGAATCGATAACGAATGGAGCAGAATTGTTAAACCTTTTTAGGTTGGTAAAAACTATCAATATTACATTTAAAAGGAACCCTATGTGTAATTTTGAATGCCGCTACGGTGCCACACTGCTTACACCTTTCCCTGCGCCGTCACAAGTCCGGTGTGCATGAGGTGTGGCGCCGGAGCGCACCGGACAGCGTCGTCGTGTGGCATATTATACAATTTTAATATGTAGGAAACCGCAGCGGCACCGCTCAAGCGCCACGTCGTAGCTGCACCGCACCACCGCACCGTGTGGACGGGCTCTTACTCCAACACTGGGGTGGATAGATTATAATTGTCAACACACCGCAATTTTCTTCAACCTTGCATTCTCAATCTTGTCCAGTTCGGCCTGTCTCTTCTCGGCATCTTTCCTCTCCCTCTCCTGGCAGTACTTGGAGGTGAGATCAGGCAGAGGTACGAGGCGATATCGAGGTTCCTCTGTAGGTTCAGGTTCCTCTTCGACTACCTGTCATAAAAGTATTGTTTACTTACTAGAACAAGCTGAATATAAATGAATAATAAATTGTCAAGTTAACAAAATCATTGTCAAATTAAGGAAGAAAATTAATAATTTCTTAACAAATTTTGAGTTTGAATTAATCAATCTTTGTTTTTTTTTTTTTTTTTTTTTTTTGTAAGAGGTTGGCAGACGAGCATGCGGGTCACCTGATGTTAAGTGATCACCGCCACCCATGGAGCACAGGGACACCGGGGGAGTCCCTGAGCCGCTGCCGGCCTTTTAAGTGCATGTATGCTCGTTTCTTGAAGGTACCCAGGTCATAGTCATTTGGAAATACTGCTGGCGGGAGTTGGTTCCAGATCTTTACTGTGCGTGGAAGGAAGTGTCGCAGGAATCGAACAGTGGTAGAGGTCCATTCATCCAGGTGATGTTGATGGAATTGGAGTCTGTGGCGGATGGTACGATAGTAGAACCGAGCAGCTGGAATAAGACCGAACAACTCCTCGGAACACTCCCCGTTGTAAAGTCTGTAGAGCACGCACAGAGATGAAATATCTCTTCGCACAGACAGCGGATCCAACCGATCAGAGATAGCTGGGTCACCGACTATTCGGGCTGCTCTACGCTGGATGCGGTCAAAAGGAAGAAGCTGATAATCAGGTGCTCCAGCCCACAGATGCGAGCAGTACTCCATGTGTGGTCTAACCTGCGCCTTATATAATTGAAGGCAATGGCTTGCCGTGAAATACCGCTTCGCTCTGTTGAGCACACCGAGTTTTTTGGAGGCAAGTTTAGCCTTGTTTTCCAATTGACCACGAAATTGAACATCAGCCGATATGTCAACACCCAGAATCCCAATGCTAGAAGCCACAACTAAGGGAGTGTTATCAAAGATAGGTCCAATTAAAAAGGAGTCTTTTTTGGTAGTAAACGCGCAAACTTGTGTCTTCGAAGGATTAAATTCGACTAGGTTCAGCTTTCCCCAATCAGCAGCCAGTCCAAGGGATGTCTCGATCTCAGACACAAGCTTGGTTCGGCACCACTCGACGTTGTCCCGAGAAGAATTCGCACGGCCAGCGTAATAGGCATCTCCCGTACTGTCGTCCGCATAACAATGAATGTTGCTAATTTGCAACATGTCATTGATATGCAGCAAAAACAGCGTGGGAGATAGCACGCATCCCTGCGGAACACCAGCATTCACGGGCATGGAGTCTGAGCATTCACCGTCTACTACGACTTTTATGCACCGCCCTGCAAGAAAGCTGGTGATCCAAGTGCAAAGACCTTCGGGAAGTCCATATGAAGGCAGTTTGGAAAGAAGCGCCCTGTGCCACACCCGATCAAATGCCTTTGCAATATCCAGACTAACGGCCAATGCCTCCCCCTTGCTCTCCACAGCCTCAGCCCATCGATGGGTGAGGAAAACTAGAAGATCACCAGCTGAACGGCCTCTACGAAATCCGTATTGGCGGTCACTTATCAGCTGATGATCCTCCAGATACCCAAGCAGTTGGTGGTTTATAATACTTTCCATTATTTTGGAAAATATTGAGGTTATGGCAATGGGCCGATAGTTGGACGGATCCGATGTGGCACCTTTCTTGGGGATCGGATGGACCAGGGCTAATTTCCATGCTTTGGGCACGATGCCAGCAGAATAAGAGTGCCGAAACAAGCGCGTCAGAATTGGAGCCAGTTCAGGAGCACACATCTTCAGTACAATCGGTGAAATACCATCTGGCCCACTCGACTTGTGGATGTCCAAGGAAAGGAGTGCCCTACGGACAGCGCCTTGGGTAAACCGTATTTCTGGCATGGATCCATCACACCGCGAGACTGAAGGCGGTGGTGCTCCCCGATCATCCAGCGTCGAGTTACCCGCAAAGAGAGACCCCAAGAGATCGGCTTTCTCCCTAGCAGTATGGGCCAACGAATCATCCGCCCTGCGCAATGGTGGAAAGGACGACTGACAAAAGTTGTTTTGAATAGCTTTGGCAAGAGACCAGAACGCACGACTCCCAGAGGGTAGGCGCACAAGCCTCTCACCAATTTTACCAATATACTCCGATTTTGCAATAGCAATTTGCCTCTTAAAGGATCTGGAGGCAGAGTTGTATGCCTTTTTAAGTTCACTCGCGTTAGTGTTTCCAGCAGTGTGCGCTGAGGCCCAGGCTCGATAGACCCTCTTCTTCTGGCGGGACGCCGACTTGCAAGATCCATCAAACCATGGCCGAGACTTGCCGGCAACAGGGACTACAGAGCATGGAATAAACATTTCCATCCCCTGCAATACCACGTCAGCGACCGCTTCTGCACAGGCACTAGGGTCTTTCAGTGAAAAACAAATCTGCCTCCATGGGTAGGATGCAATGAAGTGTCGCAAACCATCCCAATCTGCCGACCGATAGTGCCAAACACGGCGACAACCCGCAATTTTCGGGCGTATAGGGCATGTGAGGGGCACCGCACTCCGAATCAGGCAATGATCTGACGAACCGATAGGCGCGTAGACACAAACCCGATAATTATCGGGATGAGAGGTCAGCAGAAGATCCAATAACGATGGCAAGTGGTCCGCCACATCCGGTATTCGCGTGGGCGATTTAACCAATTGTGTAAGACCGTTGGCCAAGGCAAAATCATGGACAAGTCTTCCCGCATGGTCAGTTTTGGTAGAACCAAGCCATTCGGCATGGTGAGCGTTAAAGTCTCCCATGACCACGATCTCCGCGGAAGGGACTTGTTGGAGTATAGTGTCAGCCGTCGACTGGACGTGTTCAATGAGCCGCTCCGCCTCCAAGTTGCCACTGTGAGACCTGTACAGGCACGCATACACTCGTATTTGGTCTTCAGAGTCTACGCGTAACCAAATAAGGGACAGGTCTTTACCTTCAAGATTGCCGAAGCGTCGACTACAGATATCCTCCCGAATGTACGCGCATACACCCGCTTTGGGTATGAAGTTATGTTCTAATGTGTAGCCCGGGTAGCGCAGATAAGAAACATCTGCAGGGGAGGATATCTGCGTCTCTGTCAGAAAGAGCAAGGCGGGCTTTTCTGTTTCTAGGTGGTGATGGACAGAATTAAGGTTAGTGTGGATACCCCTTATATTGCAAAAATCAACAGTGTGCATGGGCGGCGGTGCCTTGGTGGTAAGTATGCTTCGTTTGACCCTGGTAGAACGTTTAGAACCGAGCGGAATATTGCCCACCCCAGAATACGAAGGGCAGCCTGATAAAGAATCAGGGAGGGATTCCCCGGTACAAGTGCCGGTACCCTCCTGGGGTAATGTCTTTTTTATTGCCGCTTTCATTATTGGGGGGGGGGGGGGGGATTGGGCCTCCGGATCTCTCACTCACCGAACGAAACGCAGTCCAAAGACTACTTTACGTCAATATTCTGTGAGAGCGTGGTACTACCCCGATCGAGCCGGCCCATTTCGAACTATAGTAAGACTACAGTTTGGCTCTACCACTTTGTTTACATAGTATCGGGGCAAGTCCACTACACATTCCTACCGCTGCTGTATCTACTGTAAAGCCAGGATCAAAAACGGCGACCTCAAATTGACGATAAGCAATGAAGCTTATTGACGTCACGGGGGAGAAACTACAGCTGCAGCATACTATGCAGCATACTCACAAGTTCACAACGAATTTAATCAGAAATAAATTAGATGGAGTAAGAAGTATTTAAATGACTTCCCTCCTTTACAATTACGTGAGAGACAGCAATTTGAAACAAAAGGCACCATAGCCTAGTTGTCACTCTAAATTTCCACAATTAATTATTCCTAAGACTAAACTACTTCGACAAAACATATATTTATGAATTTCAAATTAACTGTCGAAGCAAAGAATTTCGAACTGCTTGGTTTCGAAATTTAGACTGTAGGAATAATTGGCGAAAGTGACATAGCCTACAGATTACGATACATAGGTCAAATTCACCTCTCTCTCATCAGGTATATCAGGGCAAATGGTACGGTAACGTATGGCCATGCAGACATCCCTCTTGGCACAGCCGATGACCACGTATGCATCGTAGCCGGCACCAACCAGCCAGGAGACAGTGATGTGAGCCAGCTCGAAGGGGTTTCCACTGCGTCGTATGATCGCGGTGTACGGTGACATTATGCGTTCAACCTAATTGGAAAAAGAGAGTTTATTAAATAGAAAACACAGTTTTCAATCTTCAGATTGTGATTTTTTCATTGAATCATAAAATACATAGAATAGAGTTATTTATGAAATAACATATCAGGCAAATGGCCTCCAGAACTTTCCTGGAACATACTCTCTCTTTTTATGGAAATTTTATCATAATATTTGTTATTAGATTCTTTAGCTTAGGTAGGTACCTCTTTTTATTGAGTGTACCTGGAATGTATCAGCAACTCAACTAAGAACCATACAGTGTGCTTTATGTGTAGATCAATAACCGCGAAACTCTAGGAAAGCCGCCATTTATTAATTCTACCTCGCGTCCACAGATAGCGCCACGAGGAACAAAACGTATGAAATGAGAACCCAAAATATATTTTTAACAAAAGTATTCAATTATAATAATTATACATATATTCGAATTACTTTAATGTACCTGATTATTACACTTAGGGTTACTAAAAGTCAATTTAGAGATTTTTATTTTTTATTTATAATTATTTACATTATTTTTTTTTAAATCAAAATTACTCTGATAAAAATGTCCAACAAAAAAAAATTAAAAGAATTTATCAAACAACGCGACAATCACAAAAGGCATCAAAAGAAAGGCCATAATACTGAATTGCACACAAAAACTCACACTTCAAAAAAGTTCATGAAACACACAACATCAACACATAAAGATAAATTATAAATTTACTCCCATCAAGAATGCGAGTGTTAAAATTCACAATCATGTTCATAAAATTACAATAATATTAAATACATTAATTAATAAAATAGATAATAAATAAAAAAGTAGTAAAATAAATAAATGAATTAACAAACTAGAGAACGTAACTGTAAGCACACCTTTCAATTAAACTATTACGTAATCAAAATTGTTTGTGAAAACTTTGTACAATTTGTTGTGAACTCGCACAAAAGTTTCAGTTTGTTTTTCGACGATATCATAACTGGTTCATTGTTGGTAGGGCCGGGTGCGGGGCGGGTTGGGGGTGTTCCCACCCTACAAATTGAATCCGAAGTTGAACGAAAACAAAGTCGGCCGCAACTTTTGCTACTGAAACTTTCACTTTTAGATGAAAACTTTTAGAGCTTTCCCCATCAATTTCCCTTTCTTGTACTTTTATTGTTCGTATGCATCTGCATGCTCTTTAAGTTGTCTACGCCGGAAAACTTTAGGTTCATTGACTTGTGGTTTTAGCTTATTAACTATTACTTTCGACTTTTTCGACTTTCGTTATATGGTTACTGAAAAACAATTTGAAAGATAAAGAAAATTAGGAAAATTTCCAAATATTTTAATTCAAATAGGCCTAGTACCAGTTCTTTCGAATTGTCTTTTCTCTTTCTTATTTTAATAACTTTTTTCAATAATAAATAGAGCTAGTAATAAATTAACAGTAAGTTTTTGAAACACATTTTCACGACATTTTCATCCTGAAATAGTGAAATTTATTAGAATAAATAAATAAATTTTACTAATTCACTTATAAATCGGTGGAATTGTTATTTTATTCAAGTCTTTTTTTAGCACAAAAGCATATTATTATTTCAAAGATAGATAGGTATTACTTAATTTTAATAATAAAATCATAATCTATTATAGGTACACGAAGATTCAAACTAATTAACTGAAACTTGTGTATTACATCGACTTGAAGCATGTCTATGTATACGAGCAAGTACATAAACAACTGTATACATAGGTAAGTACATAAAGCAGAGTTCTCAGAACACGGGCACTGCGCGCAAATTAGACCTCGCTTCGCTTTGAGTTGAAGCTTGACCAACCGTTATTCGAATTTCGAAGACGCCGGGGCTCTAGAGCTGTGCAGCATAACGTTATCGATGCTGGCGAAACTCGATAGCAAGTATCGATCGGGGTCCGGTCCGCGGGTGGGGTGGATCGCGAGCATCGCCGGCGGCGCGTACAAACGCCACTCATGCGAAACCGTGCTGCGCCTCTAATTGAATACGCTGAAACATTTTCTATCGATATCGATGTTTTTTTTTGCTTTTATAATAAAAATAAAGGAAATAAGGACGACCTAAATAGAGATGGGAATGTGAAATACACGAATTGAAAAAGTATTGGAAGGATAACCTCTGGAAGGGATAATTAAAGAAAAAAATGGGAGGCTTTAAAAGGTAATTGGCATTTTCAAGAAACTATGACAAGTTTCTTCACTTCAAAATTTTATTAGTAGATAGTGTATTACACCGAGACCTCGCACCGCATTTTTTTATGCTGAAGATACATACAATATCTCCAAACGGAGTGTTACTGACATCACTCACAGGAACACAATGTATATGGTTATAGTGTCTTTTATCGATAGTAAAATTACGTGTAAGCAGCGCGGGGAGTGCTCGCTTTCCAAGACCGGCAGTTCGCGCGAGTGATTTGTGCCACCCGCAGCAGCCGCGCCGCGCGGTCGCGACAAGACCTAGGGATGCTACCAAATTGCTACTTATTTTTTATCGATAAACTTTATTTTTTGTTCTTTACGATTTATCTTTGTCCCTATCAAAATAGGGCGGTATTTTGATATTTCGAGGCATTGAATTATATTGTTGTTTTAGGTTAAGTTTCAATAATTAGCGCGCCCTAAAGAGCTTTCAAGTCGGCTCGGGCAAAAACAACAGCCGGCGGTCGGTTGTGACAACGCGTCAATGCCCGTGTAAACATGTCCTTTCCGAGGATCGTGGGGAGCACTTGGTGCGGCAAACAAAGGAGTGTTTTTGTCACGCGGCGCCGCCCTCCCGCGGCGGCCGTGTCCGTGGCGACGGCCGCGGGCGTCGGGCCGGCCGCGGATCGATATCGCCAGCTCGAGATCTCGGCCTACGCGCCCGTCGCCGGCCATTTGCCTACCTCGACGCCTCGGGCTCGTGTGTACATAACCCGCCACCCACCTCCCCGGCCGATACACCCCCGCAGATTACTGCCTACAAAGCAAACTTCATTGGTACGTGCATGCAATATGCGCAAGGAGCAGGCCCGAATTGCGCCTCGGACGGACGACCGGCCGCCCAGATTGCTTTGATATCCTACCCGCTGTATATAGGCTTTGCACGTCGAATCTTACCTAAGGCGTCTCTATTCCGAGATGTTCAGTATATACAGAGGTTCGCAATCACGTTAATTTCTCAAACTAACGGAACAAGAGAATCGTATCGTCTTGAAAGCTTTGTCCTAGAATAAGCCTTTCCGATTAACTGAATACAGCCTATTGCTATTGTCTTAAGAGCGATAAGCTTTTCCGAAGAATATTGTATAAGTTCAAGTAATACTATAAAATTTAAAACTAACATTTTACCTGGCTGTTTGTTTATAAGGAAAAGTCAGTTAGCACTTTAAGGGACATCAAATTATGAGCTTGCATGAAAGTCACCATTTTATTTCAAATCATGAAAAATAATTCCAACCAGCATCTATAATATAAAACTATTCTGTTACGCTTTAAATAAATATATTTTTTGTAGATATTTCAAAAACTCATTTGTCAATCAGTGCCCGCGGATGATCGAGGGAACGAGGGATAAATAAAACATCTCTTTTAAATTAACGCAGGCCCGCCCGCCCAGCTGAAGGGCGTCCGATACTGTACGATAGAATTTTTATGTTAACCTTGATAATCAGTTGCTATTTTTAAAATTAACTTTAGTGATATAAAGTAGACCCAGTTTCATAGTTAGTCCGCAACTCGTAAGATGGTATATCTTTTGTTTTTTTTATTTTGACAGTCATTAACTTTAAAAAGTTTGTGCAACTCACCATAAATCATTATATACCGTTCCACAAGATATCTAGTGAAATTAAAACATGGTGCTTAGACTAATTTGTGATACCTTATTGCAGTTGGTTACATAATGTGTGCTTTATCGCGATATGAATCAACGCACAGCCTAAACAGCTGATCGGAGAGACATGAAATTTGGGTGTTTTCTTTGTTTGACGTAGGCATCCGATAAGAAAAGATTTTCCGACATTTCCACGCGAAAGCGGTATACAACTAACGACGGAACGGCTAACGAAGTTTCGCGGGAGTCGCTAGTCTATACATATAAAATGAATGAGTCTTGAATGACTGAGTCACATACGAATCAACACACAGCCAACCACTGATCGTAGAGACCTGAAGGGCTTCTGCGAAACGTAAATCCGATACTTCGGCCGAAGTATCGGAAGAATTTTAACCATGAAATACCTTGTATTTCATGATTATTTTAATAATTCCTTGAATTCTATCCATGACGTACCTTAAGTTATTTTAGTAGTTCATTGAATTATAACCATGAAATAACTTGCATTTACGTTTCGTAGTCGCCTTCCCGAAACTTAGAGAGTATGTTCTACGTATGACATAGACATCCAACATAGAATTTTCCGAAAGGGGGTTTAGCTAATATTTTATTGTTTGTAACTTCAGTGCCAAATATACTGAAACTGAATACAGTAAGGAAACGTTATATGCAGTGCAATAGATCTTCATGTTGCAATTTATATATGCTGTGTGTGCATATGACAGTCCAAACACGAATGAATATCAATTGAAAGCTCGGGTGGGTCGTAAATCGGCCAAGTGCAACTCAGAAGTTCGCGGTGTTGTGCCGCCCAGCCGCCCGCCCGCCCTCCGGGAGAGAAAGTTGCCATTTACATATTGGGACTTAAACATAAGATTGAAAGGGTATTTTTCAAGTTAGTTATCTTTTTATTTATTTTAATGTAAGTATTTGAAATTATTGTGTTAATTGAAATAATGATAAATAAATGGTTACTTACAACGTGGTTGACAAATAATAATTAAATAAAGTCTTCTATTATTATTTTAAGTATTAATCAAATCTGCAAGAAATCATAGATAGTATTTTGTGTGTACTTTTTTTTAGTTCATAAACTGAAACATTGATGATGAAACATGAATGAAAATATTTAAGAGTATCTACCTACCTACCTGGCCTAGCTGCTTAACAAAATAAGAATCCTTTCAACCATACTTTTCGTTTATAATATGAATAAGTACGTAATTAATTACCTACTTAGTTTTATATATCATTAGTAGCGATCGACTAGAAGTTTGGTATATGTCGTATATTTATTTTTACCTTTTAATGTCGTTGCAATTAGCATTCGCCGTGATAATTGTCGATAATCCCTCATTCCGAGAGGCCACCCCTAATAAAACAGTGAGAAAACAAAACAATAAAGAAGTGAATGGAACGAGTACGACTGTTGAATGTGAATGAACGATTTGCCGCGGTGTCAGTCGGCGGGCGGCGCGCGGTGGTCCACGTTTGCGAATATTTTAGCGTATTTCAATAAAGGCGCGACATCTTTAATCTAGGGATCGGGTAGGGGCATAAATCTTGCAGGTCCGGAGTCCGGGGTGAGTTTTGAATCATTTAGCGCGGTGCGGATCGTCGCCCCGCGCGAGTTCCGTCCGGCACGTGATCGCCCCCCGCTCGCCCCTGCCACCCGCACCGCTGCGCGTCTGTCTTGCCGAGACAAAGGGGCGATAGTGTTGTACCCGTGCAATATTTGTTATCGATAAATAATAAATTTTACACTTTGGTATCAAAACTATCATCATTACTTTCGTTATTTAAAACAACAATACATTGATTAGGTTAGTGTAACACGCGTGATAGAATCGTCTTGACGAATGTCAAATAAGATTTTTTGAGTCATATATTTAGATGCTACAGTTGAATCATCTAAGGGCTCTAATCTCACTGCTAGCTTTTAAATGAAAGTAGAATTCAATGTTAGTATGAATAATCTCTAACAATAAGTTTCTTGCATTCCGCACGATAGCTATTTAGACCCTTTATTATACTTCATTGCAAAGTCAAGATTATGTCATCAACTCGAATACATGATTCTAATCAGAGTGATTCATTATCTACCAGGTCACCACGCGTTCTATTCTACTGTACATTTTAATAAATTAAAAAAAAATATCGATGAACATCCAACAGCTGCATGCTGCGTAACAGCACTAGTGGACGACGTCCGAGCCGCCTCTAATTTGAATTCACGGAGACTCCGCGACGCGTCCGCCGCGTCGGCCGCGCCCGACTTAATGAATCGCGAGGGTGTGGGGGCGCACCCACGGGGTGGTGGAGGCGATCGGACGGCCACCGCATCCTCCGCGCGGATAAGTGACGCCCGTGTTGCTCCGTACATAGGTACGCCTTATGTATTGAGGCACATAGCGGCCGGCTCGTACCTACAGCTACGTAACGTTCGCCAAATTTATGTCCCGCACATGTCTAGAGACCGCGGCGTACCTTTAGAGGGATTTTGCGTGTTTACGTACAAACAGGGGCCGCGCAAGATATTCGAGACGGAATTTCCCTCGGACCCTTATTGATGAGTTGCCCGGTTGGGTTTCGTTAATTCCTTCGTCTCGTATTCGGCCACCCATAAATTAAACAGTTTTCAGAGAGATTTTGATTTATCATTAGTAATCGTACCCTTTGTGCGAAAACTTACAATTACATGTTGTGCTCCACAATAAAAATATGAATAGATACAGCTGTGTGATTGTATTTAAAAACTTAGTACTTACATATTAAAAGTATTTTTTTTTAATGTAGGTACTTATATGAAAGTTTTAGGACAACAAAACAAAAACGAATTCATACGACATTACGCTCAGGCATGTAAATAATAAAAGAAATGATAAAATAAATCTAAAAGACGTGTTAAACATTAAACACATGGGTGCATGAATATATTGTAGGAACGTGGTTCGAGCAATAATCCGGCTCCTTCAAACGCGAAGGTTAATCGCACGAAAGGGCTCTGCATAAAATAATGCAAATCGCCACTGACGGTGTAGATGTCGCCCGGAGCGACGCACGTTTTGTCCGAATCCAAGTCGACTGTAAACAAAAACTTGCTAATGGCCAATTATGTAAATTCGCGCCCGGGATGACCAATCAAAACGTAGTAAATTATTCAAGCAAGTACGCTCGGAGCGTTTTCGTTTCGGTACTATCGATACATTTTATTAATCAACATCGATACAGCTGTGCGAGTTTTGCGCTACACTATAATGACATAAAGAAGTGACTGACATGTCAAAATTAAATTACAATATAATTGTCTTTTGTTGGTTGAGCTGTTAAGGCGTGTACGCACGACCGAACACGAACATGGTGAACATCGAACACGGAACATGTGGTTCGCACGTGTGGATGTAAATTAGCAAAGCGAACATGAACACCTACAAACATAGTCCTACTTGTGTTCGCGCGCAACCATTCACGACCGAACAAGAACATGGTGTCGAACAAAAGAGGTTACCAAGCCTTACTCTTTTGGTTCGATGTCCGTGTTAACAATGTTCTTGTTCGGTCGTGCTGAGAACATCGTCCACACAGAACAACAAAATTGGATCGACACGAACACTTTTAACGAACAAATTGTTTGATGTTCGCTAGTGGTACGCACGTGCGAACAAAGTGTTCGTGTTCGATGTTCACCATGTTCGTGTTCGGTCGTGCGTACACGCCTTTAGATTTTGTCATCGAGTACGTAGCCCTTCGATTTTGTATCATAAATATACGAAAGGTCGTACTTTTCCGTTTCAGGTATGTACTTTCCTGTTTCGGTGTTCCTGTAGGTATATCATGTGTACCTTCGGGGAACTTGTGATTTAGCTTCAGTCTCTTGAACTTGAATTAAGGGTTTGTGATTATAATTAAATTATTATGTATTTAATGCCTTAGCAGAAAAAAGTATTATAAAATATTGTTCAGTACTTAAATACTCTTTTGCCATATTTCTATCATTTTACGCATTTACAAATAAAAAATTTCGGTGTCATCATTTTCTGTAAAAATATCCTAATTTTATCATCAACTATCGATTATTTACATCAAAAATTATCGACCAAGCTCCTCTAGTTTCCCTCGGAGAGCGGCAAAATAATGATTACACGCGTCCCCCCGACATAACGTCAAATTATCCGACACGGTTGGGGGTTTGTATCCGTCAAAGAGGCCCGTGGGTCCGCGGGCCCGCGTGGGAGACGGCCGGGCCGCCGCCGGCTATTATCGTCGATAATCACGCGATATCGATCGACGTGCGTGCAGCCCTAATTCGCTGCTCATTGCTTAGTCGCGTCGTCGCGTGCGTAAATATTAATAAATACATATATTTATATAGGGACAAATCACACAGATTGAGCTAGCCCCAAAGTAAGTTCGAGACTTGTGTTATGGGATACTAACTCAACGATACTATATTTTATAACAAATACATATATAGATAAACATCCAAGACAGAGGCCAGTCAGAGAAAGTTCGTTTTTCATCATGACCCGACCGGGATTCCAACCCTGGACCTCCTGGGTGGCGGTCTGGCGTGGTAACCATTACGCCACGGAGGTCGTCAAGTATAACAACAATATATAATGTATGTAGTATCTACTATAAGGACGCGCGGGAATTGCGTAGCGTACGTGCCACGAGATATACAAGTTGGATGATAAACGAAATAAATAACGTTCAGTCGCGTTCGCTTTTCGGTTCATATAGTATCGCACGTGATCACCAAACAATGACTCGAGCCCGGAGATTGAGTGGCAAACAATTGCCTGCTTAAACCGAGGCTCGCGGGTGGTGACTTCGAATCCCGTAGAAGATAAACATTTGTGTGCTTTATTGCTAGAAGCGTTTGAAGGCCAAGCGTAATTGGTATGAAACTTCTTGTCTACACTCTTTTGAACCTTCCAAATCAATGTTTTAAACCGCAGGCTAAACCATGAATGGTATTTGAATTCAGATGTTTTTTAAATTGTTGTTAAATATGAAGCGGTATTTTATAAGCGCGGGGTTAGATTGCTTTGTCGTCCCTATGTCAGCAACAGGTGGCTTTTTTACTATATGTACTTTTGTATTATAATAGCTTCCCCTCCGAATGATGTTCCATAATCTATTTCTACTGTTTACATTCACACGTTAACGCGCATGTCACTTTTACATTTGAAACTTCCATTCTTGAGAAAGGCTAACATCCTTGGAAGTTTACGGGCGTAAGGTTACGCCCGTTTTCACCAACAATTCCTAAAATTTAAAAGTCACCTAACAGTTTTCTCTATGTCCAAATCCTTGTTTTTGGTATGTGTATGATATAAAATAATCGATAAAAATACAGTTTTTAACAATCGATAATTTTATATATGTCATACACCTACCAAAAACAAGGATTTAGTTGGACATAGGAAAAGCTGTTAAGAAACTTTAAAATTTTACGAATTGTTGGTGAAAACTGGCATTAAATCAAAGGCGAACGAATTCGTTCGCAAAAACTAGTATATTATATTATTATATATTCGACATATTTAGGTTTTGACCATAGCGCTATTTGGATCGACATCCCGCGTTTAGAGCTTGATTTCTGTATGTACCTGGATCTGTATTTTATTTATTCTTATAAATGTACTTATACATTGTAACAAAAGAGTGAAAGAAAAAAATTGCTAAATGACAAAAAAGGCCGTAACCGGGTTTCTTTCGCCATTTCTTTTACCGGTGGCCATTTTGCTTGTGTCCGAAATGGTGGTAGTATATAACGTAGTTTATTTTCTTTATACATATAAACAAATTGTAAATGACAAGAAAAAGTGCCTGTGAAGGTCAAATTTCTGAAATAAACGATTTCATTTCATTTCATTTTATAGATATATGGATTTAACAAAGGCGAGGCAGTTTCGCGGACAGGTGCGCCCGGCATCGCAACGCAATGATAGCGGATTTGCGTTGGCCCGCGGGGGCTACGTGCGCCCCACGCTCCCAGAGCGCGCGCCTTTCAACCGCGGCGCGCATCCGTTACCCAGACCCAGAGCAGAGCGTGGTAGAGCTGCCCGATATAATATCGATAAATATTATGAACCTTTTTTTTGCGTAACCAGTCCAGTGCGCATGAGATGTTTAGATGAACAAATGTATGCGCAAACGTAAATGCACCTGCACACACTCGGTCTTCACACCCGAATTCAGTCGAACCGCTACGACCGAAGTAAAGATCGGATGATGTGTCTGGCCAGTAGCCTACCTATATCTGTGACCCTTTGCCATTCACCCGCCTGGGTATGCTACCGGGCCGCTAATTTTTATATATTTTATTTATATTAGTATTTTTTTTTTTAAGGTAGGGATAATTAGGGCAGTAGGTTTAATTATATATTGTATTGTAGCCTCCTTGATTGCTTCAATGATCTCTACACGGCAGCGATACGATCTCGCGAATGTGCATGACGTGACCACATCCTGTCGCCCTCGCCACGCCCGGTATGCGCGCACGCAATGCCCATACTTCCGTTCGTCCGACATCAAGAGTTACAAAAGAAAAAGTTTTCTTTAAAAAGTATAAAAAGATACAAAAGAAACTGAAAAAAAACGGGCAAGTACGTGTCGGGCCACGCACAATGTAGGGTTCCGTATTGGCTACGCTTTGCTTGCCTGAAGATGAGATGAGTCCAATATCAAATGTCATCGAAGAAAATTTATAAGTTCGTCGGCTATTACTCGGTAACTAGTAGAGTCTACTTAACCGTAATAGTTTTCATTGAAGGTTCAGCATAGGGACTACTTACTAGCTACCTAGGGGGGGGGGGGGGTCAGTGATCTTCCCACACCCTCAGTGTTTTTAAGAGACATTATCTAACGACATCCCACAACAACGGGTCGGCGCGAGAAAAAATTTTGTTCCCACCTTACATGTAGGAGAGGCACCCCAAATCGGTAGGGATAGGAGGATAGTCGACAGTACAGATAGGTGATATTACATGTAATATCTCCAAATAGTCACCTACACCTTACAGAGTAATTCACTACTAACATCGCTACTAGACCATCATTAGAAACTAAGTGGAGAAAAAAAAACATTTTCAATGTTAAAACTTTTATCTAACTTTTTGCCGAAAGATCAATGCGTTGACGAAGACAGAATGCTTTTATATTTTATAGCATACAATATAGAAAAATCGTAACTTTTTCGAATCTCCAACGCGACCTTTTAAACCTTCACTGGAGTCCATAACTAACTCATCACTCGCGATAATTTATTACCTGTAACAAAAAATATACTCCTAAAACCGTGTGGCGCGAATGTACCCTTTTTAGGTGCCCGTTCGATTTACGACCCGTTTACGATTATGTCAAGCCCTGTTAACACAGGGCACAGGTGTGCCCTTTTACCCTATCACGGAAGCAAAAAGGAGAGTTTTGTATTTGAATTCTTATTTTACTTTGAGTAATTTTAAAATTAATATAGGATACTTTCCAAGACAAATAACAATTTCCGTGCAATATAACCTCGTAATTTTATATGGGGAAAATTATCTATATGATCGATGCCGCTCATAGAAAGTGCTTGTAAATGTGTACTGACGGAGACACTTAAAATTATTCATTTTAGTCATTTTTAATTTTATTTTTTCTCTAAGCACATTCATCCCAAAGTCCGCCAAAATCGATATTTCAGTGACTTTTAATTTTATTTTTTTCTCTGAGCACACCCCAGTTGAGTACGTACTGTCAAAGGCTGGCTCACTATTTATAGGTCACGCGGCACGTGTACTGTATTTATAGTCCTGCGGCCGCTTGTTTATGGAGAAAAACTTTGGACAGCTCGAAGTGGCGCGCCCCGAATGCCCAACGTATGGACTGGCCTGCCATTTGTTTGTCAGTAACTGCCATAAACTTTAATGACTAACAGCAAGTTGTACTTTTTTTTATATTTTATACCACACAGGTGGCAAACAAGCATACGGTCGGCCTGATGGTAAACCGTCACCGTAGCCTATAGACGTAAGCGATACCGGGGGTATCACTCGCGCGTTGCCAACCCTCCCAACCCCCCCAAGTGGAGCTCTGGAGACCTTACTCACCGTAGGAACACAACATGGCCGAGACCAATGCTATTTGACTACGATCTTCTGTAAGGTGGAGGTCTTTCCCCAGACGGGCTGCTCCGATTTGAGCGGATTATCCGTTGTGCCCTACCTCTCTAAACTTTAAGTTAATTCTACAATAAGTTTCGAGTTATCTCTTTTTAGTTAGACAGTCATAATTTAATGCATTGTTAACTTTAAAATGTGTTTGGGAAACTCACCATAAGTCGATAATAGAGAGAACAAGTTATATGAAATTGGATGGGTTATTCAATTCTAATAGAAATGTGTACTTTAACTCGCGGTCGCTCGCAGTTTTATGCAAATCTATTCGATGCCCGATGTAAACTGACTTCCTACTCTACAAGAGGAAAGGTTTTACTTACAATAAATATTTTTTTAAATCCTGAAGGACCAAAACGTGCGAAACTACATTTTAATCAGATAAATAGAATATTTAATCTGTTGAACACACATTACCAAAAGCGGAACAAAGTGCAGGGTTTACGTCCGTTGCGAGTTGCATGCCGCGCCGCCAACGACGACGACGCCCGGGCGCGGGTGGCGCGTTTTTTAACCCCCCCCATCGGGGTTCGAAGCGACCGAACGACCCCCCCACGGGCGGAGGAGGGTTAATTAGTCGCGAACGCGGTCCGGCTCCACTCCATCTAACTTGTTTCCTTCTTTATTTACCCACTTGATACAAATGTGGGGCTCGGCGCCCGGCGACGTAAATGAGATGAGCGCTTTAACGTATTGGAGATTATTTTAATTTTAATTAAGGGTAGTGAGTTTTGTAGTTGTAAATATTATAGCACAATGTGGAGCCTGAATATAAAATTTCCATATTACTATTTTTAAGATAAGGTGAAAAAGTCTACGTACTTAATAACAGTGACGGCTTCAAATCATTCGCAATGTATCGCGTGACAGCAGCGCTACTATTTGACATATTACATGACATGGAGCATTAAAATACTTGCACCACGGCATATTATGCCGTGGTGCAAGTATTTCAACAAATCAGTGTTTAATATAAAAAGAATTTCTTTATTCAGCCACAAACGAATCCTAATTTACAATGAAAATACTGGAGATAATTCACCGAGCTAATATCTATAGTGCTTCAGCGGAATAGTCTATCTACCTTCATTAATCTACCTACTGGGTCAATGTAAACTAAGCTTCACTTTAGAAGAAATGGAAGCGAAAATTGTAGTCTGTAGCGTATTATGGTAGCTCCTTAGAGTAATAACAATATATAGAGGGAGTGGCCCTGCACCCGTTTTGATGCACCTCAACTGGAACAAACGCCGAACTTTGCCGAACCGTTTCGTAGTTGTCGATGTCAAAGCGCGCCAAACGTGTCTCCCGGAAAAAAATTAAATATGGTGGTTTGTGCTATTACATCGTGTCACAACTCACAACACGTCTGAAAAACAAAAGAAATGTAATGATATCACTTTTCACATGAAAGTTTTCAATATTTCATAGTATTTTGTAGTTAATTATAAGAAAGAAACAATACGATTTTAGCGTATTATTTTAATGCTCGGTGTTGCCCGATTGTGAAAATAGTTTCCCATTTTAAGTATTTTTATTGCTTCGACTGATTAATTTTAAAACAGTTGCTGCTGCTACTGATATTTACGTAGGTATGTGGAAGTCCTTGTGAATTTACGATATCATATACCTAAAATTTTGTTACTTGAAAGTTGAGAAATTTAAACAAACTATTTATTTCCCCGCTTTTTGGAAAGTACACCTCAATTGGCAACATTCCGCAAGTGTCAAGTGCATGTCACCGACATATCATCGAGCGTTTAGCGATTCACTTTTGACAGAGCGCTTGTATAACCCCACTCAATCTAGAAAGTTATTAATATAAGGGTAGCTCATTAAGTACTGGGGGGGTCTGTTTTAGTGCAACGAATTTGGAATTTCATCAAAATTCATTGTGTTGGTATCACCAAATATCAATCATAGTGTTAGAGGCACAGTCAGTGGTCCGAGGCATTCGATGTCGTTGAAAAAATATGTAAAAAGTAATAATAATCGATTTTGATGGACTTTGACAGAGATTGAGAATAGGCAAAAGTCCGCAAAAGACATAGGATAGGCACTTAGTCTACCCCTACCACTATTTCCTTCTATCTTTCCCCCTATGTTTCTCTAATTTTAATGTTAATTGTACTTATAACTAAATACTACCGTGTCCATTATATCATTGATATGTGCAATAATAAATACTATCTTAATAATTTTAGTTTCACTTTCAGTAAGTAAAACAGATTGTCAGTTGAGTAGTTGCATCGAGGCGTGCGCCCGACAGTTTTAGCAATCATAAACCGGCCCAAGTTTGTCCGTCCCCGCGGGGTCGCGTGGACCCGCGCTAATGAAGGTGAATATCTTCAAAGGGGTCTGTCCGACCCGCCCGCAGCTCCGCTGAATCTTTAAGCGGGTCGGCATGTAAGGGTTAGGCAAATGGTGCTGGAATGTATTCCCGTTGAATACATACGACCGGTGTTTCGCTGGACGTTACCAGAGGATGTTGCGGTTTTTACTCGAGTAATTTTTTTGAATCAAAATGTAATTTAAAAAAATATTAAACTGAAGTTTTTGTGTTTCATCATTGAACATACATATATTGTATGTATGTAGGTAAATTTTGAATAAGAAAAAAAAGTGTAATGTTTTACTGTTTTATAGCATTTTGTACTGTCACTTAATACTATACAACTATAATAAAATGTAGATTACCCTTCGTCTTTCTGTAAAAAAAAAATGTATTAGTCTCCACCACAGCACAATATCCAACAAAACTCTATAAGGTCGTTCGCCGGGGGTAAATTACGTCGCGCGTAATATACGAGGCTACCAGGGTAGCATAACGGAATTTATGGCTCGGAGCACGGTGGACAGATGAGGTGAGATAAAAGATATCAACAGCCCACTCGTGTTATCAAAGGCTAGTTTATTATGTTTCACATCTCATCTTCCTATCTTTTTTTCAAGTAATACCACCGTATTACAATCAATGAGTATTGTAACAAACATATTTTCTTTTCTGAACTCAAGGGCGGCAAGCGAAAACATGGCGGCCAGTTGCTCAGATACAAAGATGTTCAGAAAAGACACATGACAAAATGCAATATCGACCATACTGTTTGGGAATGTTTGGCTGCCCAAAGAACCGAATGGAGATTTTGCGTGTAACAGAACGTCTACCAGTTTGAAGAAGAACTAGATCTGAAACGAGACGCCATCAAGACCAGTTTTTGCCCTTTCATTATATAATTTTTTTTCTATAATGGTATCCGCGGAAGACCAGCGCCGTGGCTCACACCACGGCACATGCTGAGCGTTGTTGCAGCACAAGTTGAGCAACAAAATGTTATTAGTCTTAAGATTTGTTTTGGTTATTCATTTATTTTATTTTCTGTGTACCAAATAAACATCTTTCTTTCAATAAATAATAATAACTATGACAGTGGTGGTAGGTACCCTAACTGGCCGTTCTAGGTGCTTAGTTTCTATTGAAGTAATAATTAGTTAGGGGCAGCTGGGATTGTGCTGTTGACACTACCGCATCAACCCAGTGGAACTCAAGTCCAGTGTCGAAGCGTGCGCTTGAGATCGATCTTGACAAAGGTCACACTCACCTAGAGCAAAAGTATTTATTTACAAGAAATATACTATTATCTTACTAGCAAAATAAACGATTTTAAGAAAGTAATCAAACAAGCAGGTTTGAAGACTCCCCTAAATTAGGAGATCGTTATTATATTACCCAATAAAGTGTGACAAAATTTATACCTATGTAAATAGATAATGGATTAAAAATTAATGGATAAAATCTCATACTTTATAGATAAGTATAAACGCTTATAGGCTGGAAGATAGGGCGTCTCGCGGACTATGCTGAGTCGGTGCTATTATCGCTGTGCACCATAGACCAAATAACATTCATGTATACTAACTAACCAACGGTGAATAAAATTGTTCAAAACCATTAATATTAATAATGACACATTATTATGGCTATCTACTATATACTATTAAACTGAAAAAACCGGACAAGTGCAAGTCGGACTCGCTCACCGAGGGTTCTGTACGTCACTTGTAGTAGTTATAGTAATGCAGGAATCGCGCCGTCTACGTCTTCTCCGAGCTTTTCCTGAAAATTGATTTAATTACAAATGTATATTATTGAGTTGTTTTTGTACTAGAGATCTGTAACGATGTTGCTTGCTAAATTCCATGGTTCTTTTATTTCATTTTCTTTGGCCTTTCATTAGTTTGCACGAGTTTTTCTTCTTTTCATTTCATAGTTTATAAACTAGTTGCTCTATGGTGTATGATGTACATAATCGAGTTGTTCGTTCAGAGAAAAAACGACAGCCTCAGCGGGAGGGCCTAATGACGTCATACTATCAATCTAGTTAGATGGATGTTAGTGTCTGGAAACTTTTTAGCATGTTACATGTCTAGTCTAGGCATAAGGTCTAGGCATCAGGATGCCACAGAAACCTAAATTAAAGTTTGGCATAAATAATGGTAGCTGAGTCGATCTTCTTATATTTTTTTAGAAAACTAGCGAGTGAAAGGAAGATCTATGGTAAGTAATTGACTCTAAGCCCATTCTTCCAGGGTGCCATCACATAAATTTAAGGCAATTTAATTTGGATATATTTTATTTATTTTAATTGTAATAATGAAATAACTGATTCATTTTAATTTTAATTACGTTTATATTATTTTATTTTATTACTATCAATGACAGAACACCTGGAGGGACAGGAACATCGGAATCACCACCACGATCAGACTCGTGCGGACACTGGTTCTCCCAATATTTCTTTATCCTTGTGAGACATGGACATTGAGGTCATCTGACCGGAGCCGAATAGACGCTTTCGAGATGTGGGTATGGAGAAGGTTGTTGCGCATTCCTTGGACTGAACGGCTCGTCGAACCAACGCTTCGATACTGAAGGAGCTACGAGTAAAAACAAGACTTTCCACCATAAGTCTTCAAAGAATACTGGAATACTTCGGTCACATCGCCAGGAGTGAGGGAGACAACGTTGTCAAACTCGTAGTCACCGGCAAAATCGAGGGCAAAAGAACCCGGGGCCGTAATCCGATGTGTTGGTCCGACGTTACTCTGCATAGCAATCGCGATTTTAATTTCAAAATTAACAGCAAATTCTAATTTGTACCCTTGAAATTGTATACTTTACTAACTCTTTGGTTAGCATACAATCCGATTTCATTTAGTTTAGAATTTAGCTAGCGTTAGTCTAGCTGTAAAGAGTACCTAAAAGTAACAATCCAATGGCGGTCGAGCGGAATTATCTTCAAGAGTAAGGGGGCGATCCGTGCAACTTTGGACACGACGCGACGGTGTGCGGAGCTATTCACGCTGCTGGGAATAGAAGTGATGGCGGAGCATTGTCCGTCGAAACGTGGTACTCCAGAGAGGTCACGACCCTCAGCATTGAGGAAACCGAAGCAAGGACCTCATCCTTGATTGAATGATGTTTAAAAATGTATGATCAATGTTTTCAGAAATAAATGAATTTTAATTTAAATAAATGTTTGTTCCGTGTGGGGATTGAACTCGCATCGAATCGTGCCCTTCGGTGCCGCAGGTAGGGTCAACGTGCCACGGGACTGTCAATATATTCTATTTACTTGATTATGTATTGGTTATTTAGTTTACAATATGGAGGGTTTATGATTGCGTAGGCCTCAGACAAGACATGTTAAACCACCTTTGTTATTTATATTACATGTAACATTAGTCAAATGTCTGTACATACAATAATAATTGTTCAAACGAAACACGTGGTTCATTTTAGTGAAAGGAATACATATTATAATGCTGATATGATTCGTATTTTGTAGCTTATTAACGAATGATTAAAATCTGTGTGGGCCCATATCCCAAGTTTTTTTTTGGCTTCGCCCTGGATTATGGAAGTCTGATAATGCGTCACTCCGCGTCCTTCACCAGTCCCTTAGGTCTTCTTGAGGCCGTTGCGGATGACCTAAGCGGATGTCCGCGACGGATGATAAAATGTACAGTCTGTAAGTATCCCAACTTCCCAACTACATCCTCGTAGGCAATCGGTAACATTCTTCCCTATGTGAAATGTACTACTATTTTGGTTTGACATGAGACTGAACTAGTACATAAGCTGCAACATTACCAGGATACGTTACTTAGTGACGGTATACGAAATACGAGTATAGACACAGTTTTACGAGGCAATCTTACTCGCGGCGCGTGTCTGTCCTTTTTCAACGTTGCCGTAGGCGTGCGGTGTGCCATAGAATATTTTACAGAGGGGTCATATTATTTGCCTTGGGGTCATTTTTATCTTACTCGAGAATGGATATATACCCATATCCATCTGTCGCGAGTCTACGAATTACAAGACAGTTGAAATTTTTATCCCCGGGTCGTCAGTAAACCTGTCTTATTTATTTGTCAAATGTCGCCTTTGTTAATCTTGGTTATACAAGAGACGCTCGTCACAACATTGTGTCATTTTTTCCTAATCCTGTTGATAGTACTGTTCGGTGGGCTAGATCAGAATGTCAAGTTGAAAGTATAAGAACATGAAAATAATTTGATTGTATGATTAATAGTTAATAAGAAGAAGTCATTGCTAATCAGGTATATAACGTAGTTTACTTTAAACAAGTTGTAAATGACTAGAAAAAGTGCCTGTGAAGGTCTAATTTCTGAAATAAACGATTTCATTTCATTTCAAAAATAATCACTCGATGCCTTCTGAATGCTTCTGTATAACAAACAAGAAATACCGATCTTGCGTGTGTACCTTCTGGCTATTAATCTTTGTTTTATCGGCATGGGGTGGCATGGGTCGGGTCGCGAGGGGCGTTTTAATTAGAGCGCGGATGGCGCTGGCGCGGCCATCGGTCGGCCGGTGTCGAACCTTTGACCACATACCTATCTAACTACAAGACACATGCGACTAAGCCTTTGTCTTACCTCGCTAAGCCTTTGGCGGGTCCGAGAACTCTATGTAGGTAAGAGCTCTCATGTACACGTACATATGTAATGGGCGAACGGATAAAGCCAACGCCTCTAGGCTTTCCGACTGTTGTATTCTAGTGTGGGTTAAATTTCTCTTGAAATACATAAGATTTTATAGGTCTGTGTTAAGGAGGCATTAAGTTTTTCTACCATGAAAACTTCAAAGATGAACGAAAATTGAATTGGATTTGAAAGTCTTTGGATCATCATATTAAAGGTATTCGAGAAGCTTTGTCGCTCATGTCATGACGAATGATTTCTTGAAATAGATTTTATTCTGAAACTTGGGACCAAATTATAATTATCTACTACGATTCTTTCACTATAATGACCAAACACAAAGATATCACATGTTTATATCGATTTGGGAATCGAATGAATTAGAATCATTAGAATAACATAATAGTAACTCAGGCAAAGAGATCATAGAACACAGAGTGAATAAATTCAATACACACGACGACTCAGTATTTACTTGAATTTCAGTTAGTACTTATACACAATTTGTAAAGCATACCTATTACTTTTGTATGTAACTTGAATGTCGGGTGCCAGGTGGCGGTATCGCGTGTGCGACCGGGGGACGTCAGGCTCCGCTCTCCCGGACCGAAAATCCACCTCCATTTTGCCGCACAAACCGTCAGAGACGTGCAGGGACTTTGGGGACGCGCGACCCGCGAAATTCCATTTAAAGATGTCGAGATAATTTAGCGCTGACGAGTAGGAGGCCAAATTGACGCGCCCCCAGGGCCCAGGGACGCCGTGTCGCCGCGCGCCGTATCGATCAAGCATTTTAAAGGATCACCTTTACTGTGCAACAGATGTAAATCTAAATAGATGGTTTGATATATGAGTTTTGCATAAACTGCTCTTTATAGATCAGCGCTGCATGCCAGCAGCTGACTCTGTAGAAATTCACAACAGATGTAAATCTAAATAGATGGTTAGATTTGTGATTTTTGTATACTCTGTTCTTTACAGACCGGCGAGTACTAGAGAAATCCGTTTTTGTAGCTTCATCGATATTCTGTAAATAGTCATTTTTTTTTAAAGGACACAAGTACAGAAAATGTTCTTTGTTGCTATTGGTCTACGTAATATCATTGCTATTGCTTCCGTTGCGATTGCGAGCGTTGTAATTGGTGGATACAATGACCCATTTCACTCTGTCAATATCGGAAATATGCGAGGGACTACATTAAGTAATCGTTTGTTTATAGACTAATACTGTACTTTTTCAGATTCACACAGAAAATATTACCAGCAAAATCTAATGGTTCCCGTTTCTATATATGAGAATATAAAAAACTTTGTGTATTCAAATTTCAGTGAAAATTCGTTGAGTTGGTTGGTTAGTAGTGTTGGCGTGGTTAACGGATAAACAGTCACGAAAAGCGTAGTTTTGGAGAAAATAGAAACACGCGAAGAGCAACTTTGAGAAGCCCGATAGCGCTTGTCAAACTGAACGGACACGCAAGTAACTACGACTCCAGCCAGTATTTGTAGGGGCTTACAAAATATCGAGCTTCTCCGTGCTTCGGAGGCACATTAAGCTGTCAGTTCAATCTGTTGTCAATAGATGACAATCGAATCGGTAAACCAAGTCAAAATAGCCGGCAGTGGCGGGTAGCACACACAATGATAGAAAGTATTTTTTTTAATTTGTAAAATCAAATCGTTTATTTAGAGAGTAGGCTTTCACAGGCACATTCTCTAGTCAAATCGTACATACAATAATAATGTTTAACTACTGTACTCTATAAGCTATCACCATTTCGGAAACAAAAGAAATGGCTAAAGAAACCTTTCGGCCTTTTCTTTCATTTAATTTGATTTCTCTTTTCGATTTATATCTGTGTTATTGATCAGGCATTTTAAAGGATCACCTTTACTGCACGTAAACAACCCTCATCAGTCCGCGGCGCGGGTGACGTTCAGAAAATGTTATTTTGCAAAATATTCTATTCCATATCGGTCACGCGTTGGGCGCCAATTCAACGACGACCCACGTTGGACCGTTTTATGATGACGCTCGCATTTCTTTCAATATCAATCCAAGAATAACTCGTGATTTTTATTTACGACACTTATATTTTTATCGCTTAAAGTTATGAACTTTCCCATTGTCGATCCAAATAAAATATACTACGGGAAGGGAACGAAGTCTAAACTTTAAACAAAATATAAGTTGTAGGCATTAATATAGAGTTTATATCTTATGTATAGTAAAGTAGATGATACCAACGGCTTGTTAGCGGATCGGATGTCGGACACATACTTATTAGTCTTACGGGATTAGAGTCATCACAAGCGCTTTAACCAGGGGTATAGGTAAAACTGGATACACCTCAGTATACCTATTTGAAGTGAGGTGTAGTTAACCTAGAATAACCTCAATGCCGCTCTCTCTGTGAGTGCATCTTTCCCCATTCCCATGTTAACTTACTAGATGCTTATTAGTTAGATAGAGACATGTCTCTTACTAGTCTTTAACTAAGTAGGTAGTGAATTTTCAAAGACAAATTTCTAGTATGTATGACCGGTAGTCATAATGGCATCTTTTTCTTATGTCAAAATACAGGGTGACTTTTCAAGGGGTTGGCATTTTTTGAAGAGGGACTAAGAATCAGAGCTTAGTCGATTGGCGTAAAAAGCAAAAAAATATATATTATATTGCGTATTTTAGTAGAGCAAGCCCGGCTTTTCGGCTTTATTGGAAGGACCTACTACGAATAAATATAATTACGATAAAGTCAAATTGTTCTATAGAGCTTATTTAAAAAAAATGGCAACCCCTTGAAAAGTCACCCTGAGTAGGTATATGAGGTCAACTAGGATGGTCGAAAAAATTTTTTTTTGGTATGTACATATGTAATCTGTAAAAAATTTAAGTGTTAAGTAATAGACATGTTATTTAAACAATAAACAGACACGTCCATTTTCGTCATCATTTCTATAGATATTAAATTTCATTAGATTTTCAGTTTGAACATGAATTTATCCAATAATGAATCACTAATCAAATTTCACAAATTCAGTTTTAGATTAGCAAATTTCTCCTAAGTGATCATCCAATCAATCAGTCCCATTTCGCGGGCTGTCCTCAGAGGGACTACGAAAGGGCACTATTATGTTTGCGAGCTCGGGGGGCCACCTAAGCGGGCATTAACGAAGGACGCGTAGGTTACACTCCGTCCAGCGTAAGTCGACCTCCAGGCATGTATCTACCCTTCCCTTATTCCTTTACAACCAACATATAAGAAACGGGAGGAGAAGCTCAAGTTATATCGGACAAACCGCGTAATTTACGCGCGAGCGGTCACCGCTACTGGTGATTACATTCGCTTGTTGGCATGTTGGTCGAAACTTAATCCGACCAATGCAAAAGCTAAGTGAGTCTTTGAGCACGCAAGATGATAAAGGACTTTTCGAGTTGGTGGATTTATTTCTTGGCGTATTTGGACCAAAACGTGGTAAATCATTAAGTTGGCGATGCATGCTGGGATGGCGCGTCCGAGGGTGAGATAGTTTGTGCCGCTCGTACATACTCTTATGTACTGACTAAATATTATAGCGCACATATCTGCCAAGGAGTTGGGTGCACTGTGCGATATTCATTTCGTTATTCCCAGTATTCAATATTTTAATTTTGCAAATAGTTTATAGAGTTTCAAATTGTAATGGTAAGTAAGAAGTAAGTGAGAACGTGTTTCACAAAAACGTTGCTCTGACAACCACGATAGGTTTCCCTGTGTCGTGGAAGTGAGGCTACTTCCTAACGGACAATTACAATGCTTTTAAGTATAGCTTACTCTAACAGAAAAAAAACATTGGGTAAACCGTGGCAAAATTGACAAATTTCTAAATAATGGTTTACCTTAAATAAGGTGTGTTATGTTAAGTTGTGTAGTGTAGCCTAATATTCAAAGTATGTCAGACAATAACATTGAAGAGGTCTTCAATGTCTTTGTAGTCCATATCATGGGTAGTTAGTTTATATCCCGGATATCACGTTCATAGGAACAACGGGATTTCGCGGGGAAACCGCGGGAGCGGCAATCAGCTAGTATCCTAAAAAGACATCTTTCAGACACCTTAAGGGAAAATCTGAAAAACCAAAGTTTAGATTGTTAAGTGTGTGAGAAAACCTTTGTATTTGATTTCATTTAAAATAGCCGAATATAATTTTTACTTTATATAACGCTTTGTGAAGTCACTTCCAAGAGCTGTCTCCCTAGAATAATCTCGCAAGGCTGGGTGATCCTTCTGACAGGTAAAGGTTGGCCGTCAAAGGGCGGCATGGAATACACCACTAATGTTCTGGGCAGCTTGTTTGCCACCTGTTATATCCATGACAGTGATAAGTTTATCACTAGTTAACATACAAGCTGTCGCCTGTGGTTACGTCCGCGATGACTATTATTATGTAATCTACTGAATAATTATTTTTCTTTCTTCATTCTTTCTTTATTACCTACCTACGTGATAAATATTGTTTCAGTATGCAAGGTAAAGTAAGTAGGTACCCTAAATCTTCTTCTCTCAACTCTCAACAACTATCAACTGGTTTCTGTTGTGCTAAAACTCTGACAGTCATCTTTTATCCAGAAAAGGAATTCAATTCTTTTGTTTTTCAATTTCATTATCTGTGGTTTTTCATCTGAGTTTTCTTAGTTACTTTTATTGGCATGACTATTAAAATGTCGGTGTATTACACCTTGTTATTGACGATCTTAGACCATAACAACAAATTAACAAGCCACTTCGAATTCCGAAAGAATTCATCTTAATTATGTAGGTACCAAATAAAGGCGCGAGCTCATTGAATTAGGGCCCCTGTTATCTCCCGGAGTCGGGGCACGATGCCCTGCCAAATCCAATATCCGTACCGCACGCGTAATAACAATCGCGACTATCGGCCGCGCGTGAATTATGCACGATTGGAAACAAGCTTACCTTTCCACTGGATACACGAATACGAACCATATAGCCTTTGCTATAAGATGGTCGAGAATGTCTGTTTGTTGGAATCGCCGCAGTCTCGCAGACGACGTCGCTCGGCGTGCTAATGGCCACGCGACCCTCCCCTCGCTTCCCGCACCCCAACGAACCCCCCTCGCAAGCAAAGCACGCGTATAGAAATAAACGAAAACCTTTTGTGTCTAATTGCGAGCTCCATTCACTCTTATACCATTTTCCGATTGTTATTTACGCCGCGCGGGCAGGATAAAAATGGCATACGAAATTGCGAATTAATTCCTTTGCTGTTAGGGATTATATTTCTTTGTGCGCACATTATTTTCTGTACAAAATGTCCACGATCTGTAAACAATGTACGGGAAATTGAGAAAATAGCTTGAAAATTAATTTGTAATGCTATAAGCTGACAATGTTTCTTGATGATATGAGTGATGGTGCATGCATGGGCAAGAAATATGTTCTGATTTTTATTTTAAGTACGTATAACAAGATTTACATCAAGAATATAAACTAAAAACATCAATGAAACGTGATAGATACGACTTTACAGGTATAAAATGTTAGTTAATAACGTTGAAGAATTTTTTAAATGTATTTATTTTATGAAAGTTTTGTGTATTCAAAGTTTTCAAAATTCCCATGAGAACGTGAACAATGGGATTGTCTGTACTGTCCGTCCGTTATGCAATAAAACGTTTGCGAAGGTATTCTAATGGACAATGTTTAGAAGCATCTGCCTACTACAGGCTACGTGCGGTCAAATGGCGCAGATGTGTGAAGACGGACGCGCGGGGCATGCCTTTACAGACAAACGAGCGCAGCTTTCTGCTATAGTACACATCATTTATGGCAGCAAATGGGACGGAAAATAAAATAAATAAATAATTATAATAATAATAAATATATAGGGACAATTCATACAGACCGAGCTAGCCCCAAAGTAAGTTTGAAACTTGTGTTATGGGATACTAACTCAACGATATTATATTTTATAACAAATACATATATAGATAAACATCCAAGGCCCGAGGCCAATCAGAAAAAGTTCGTTTTTCATCATGACTTGACCGGGGATCGAACCCGGGACCTCCTGGGTGGCGCATGGCGGTCTGGCGTGGTAACCATTACGCCACGGAGGTCGTCTGTGTATTCAAAGTTAGTAGTCGTCTGTGTAGTAAAAAATTAATTGAACACAATTCACACATGTTTCCAAAGTAAGGTAAGGATGGAACCCAACACCAGCAGAGTTGGGTACCATCCTTCCCTTAAGGTGCTGATAGACTTGAGCATTCACTTGTAATGAGCATTTTTGCGAATGTTACATCACAGAAAAATTACTAGAACATTTTAGCGAGCATTCTATCGAGCGTTCGCGAGCATTCTAGATTCAGATTAGTTTTAGTTTTTAGTTACTTAAACAACGGATATATTTTTTATACTTATAATGCAAAGAAAATACAAATGCCATCACGTTTGCCCCGAGCAGTAATCCAACACGCGCCCTCCAGTGCCTAAGGTGGGGTGGGATCACTACCAACCAAATCTACCAATGCACCACCGCTGTCATATGAAAACAAACGGCGAAAATAGTTTTGCTTCCATGTCCGCATAATGCCGCTGGCTACACGAACACGACGTACGCTGCTAATCGCCCTAGGCCGAATTGCGAGATCCCCTCTGGCGTGCCTCTGGCCTCTATGCAGACACTGCAAATACTTAAGTGGCAAGTGTAGTAGAAGTCTGCAGTCGGACTCACTACTTGCTTTAATAAATAAAAACTAATACCCGAGTAACGTTGAAATATGTTGTTACAGTTATTTTATTGTTATCTTGGAATAAAATTGTAATCTAAAAACTCATTTCTTATATTCTCAACTTATAAAAAGTAAAATCTTAATTTGAAGATAAAACATGTTATCGTATCCCGAAAAAGTTGAACATTTTAGTGTCCCTACTTCTAATTCCCGCGCGACCAGGGAAGACCGCGGCCATGGAAAATGCGCCGTCATTTGTGCTAACGCGACACCGGTGACGCAAGTCCTAATGTCTTACAGCATAAAGACCATAATTGAACGACATATCATCACAGCCATGCCGAGAAGACTGATACTGGGTAATGTTTATGAAAATTTCCGCGAAGGTATGTAGTTAAGATTTCGTTAAGATCGCGGTGAATTTTGCTCGTGTTTTTAGATAGTTGTTAAAGATAAACTTAAAAAAAAATTACCTACTTGAAAAAGTTTATAATAAGCCGCCTGAAAAACATCGAACCTGAGAAATCATTTGGTAAATTTATTAAACACATCAAAAAATTACTTCAATATAATGGAAATGAAATCTGCCTCTCTCTTTTATATGTGCCTGAATTTTTTTTTGTGTCGTAACATTGTATAATGCAATATTATGAATAAAATAAATTAAATTATAATTAGGTAGCTGAATATAGTGGCTAATACAATACAACGCAAAAACGAACTGAAATCGAGTGAAGAATTTATTTGACGAAATACCAACCGTTTTTCAGTCATCAGTTCAATTCAACATCACAAATGAAAAACATGAGCTTTTTATAATGTGATGTATTTTTTTTTTCAATATTTTTATTCGATAATAGAGTTTTTAGCTCTTTTCCCATCAAATTTTAACCATTTTATGATAAGAGAGTAATTTCCCGTTTTCAACAACAATTTCTAAAATTTTATAACCTTTATACGTCGATAATTTGAATGTCATACACGTACCAAAAACAAGGATTTGAACATAGATAAGCTGTTAGGAGACGTTTAAATTTTAGGAATTGTTGGTATAAAATAAATAAATAAAATGCATTTATTTCGGGTTACAAGATTCATATACAAAATAAAATAAAAATCTAATTCAAACAAATAGGGCCTTAGAAGACAAATAAATAATCCCTATTCACAAAGGGCGAAATTCAGCCGCGTATCCTTTCGCGCCAATTTACATCACGTGTCTGCTGCATATTCGCGGCGGCTTCACTCACAGCCAAAACAGATAAATATTATGACAGAACTATTTTATTCTTTAGTTGTGGTTGTAATACGTGAAGAAAAATTCAATATAATTGTCTAAATAATGACTGATTTAATTTTCAATTGCTCCTGATTAAGACTTTAACGGCTAACATTTCGATATTATTATCTCGAACGATGAAATATTTATTATGTGGTGAATAATAACGACTCGCTAAATAAAGAACGTTCACCGCAAAGTGCTATACAGTTTTAAGTGTGCTTTGCAAATTTTGGCTATATTCTAAGTTAATAAATGTATCATTTTGTGGGTAAGTCGCCGAGCTCAGACGCCGCCGGCCATGCCATAGCTGGCATGTGTCGTAACGTAATTCACGGTACACATGCAATATGCTTAGGGCTGCCAAGGACACTAACAATATCGGTTAATAATGTATTCTGTAGCCAAGTATGGTTGTATTTGTATAGACAATGTGTTGTTTACGTGAGAACGTCATAAGCATGCGTTACACGATTTTAAATTGAAGCACAGGTCACAGAAGTTGCAGTTTTAAGCTTTATTGGTAAGAAACTTTTTCAAATTCAAATCTTTTATTCAGAGAATAGGTTTTCACAAACACGTTCTCTTGTCAGAGTATACAGTTGTAATAAATGATTTGTATAAATCAATCTACTCAATATACTACTACCATTTCGGAAACAAGAGCAAAATGACCACTGGCAAAAGAAATGGCGAAAGAAAACAAGTTACGGCCTTTTTGTCATTTATAAATATATCGTACGTTTTTCTTTTTTTTAACATAAAATTTAAAACTGGGTACATACAACATTACGCAGTTGGAATGTCAATAAATAAATAGTGCCATTAATTTGTCTTAACATAAAATTAAATCTAAAATATGAAATGCAAAATCGGTGTTAAAGATAGGAGCAGACCAGGCCCGCTTCTTGTCTACACTGTCAAAATACGACGAAAGAAGTAGAAGACCCGGCCGCCGGCAGCGTACTACCTGGCGACGCCGGCGGCGTTCAGTTGAGAGAGAGGCTGCATCAGATCAGCTGGTATTTGCTGGAGCAATATGGAGAATGCCGCTCAAGATCGGTCCACCTGGAGGAACCTTCTACGAGTCCATGTCCCTGATGAGGGATTAAAGGATCACATCATTATCATCACACTGTTAGCGCTTTTGACACTCTCTTCATAGGATAAAGCAGATGATAACATGTTGCCTTATTCTTCTACTTTTAGAAAGACATAGCGATGTGCAAAATTAATTACCAATTTTTTTTTTACTAATTAGTTTGCCTTTGGCAGCCCTGTGACGAGCGTCAGAAGGGGGACAGGGCGGCGCCTTGACAGCGCAGCCCCGTTAATTCCTGCGCGCTCCTCGCGGCCGATTGACAACGCGGTCGGAATTTATCGACGCGCACACTCGCCGCGCTACGTGTTGTGATGTCATAAAAAAAAACTATCGATATCGATATTTAAATAAAAATATAAAATTAACGCCTAAGCTTCTGGCTCACAGTTTATAAAACAATTGAAAATCGATTGTCGTTATGCACTGAGTAATGAGTATGAGTTTCGAAATTCGTTTTATGACTGCACACGCCAGAGAATTGGTGTTCAGTATAATAGTAACTAGCTGTACCCGCGGCTTCGCCCGCGTAGATACTCCCTTTCCCGTGGGAATTCTATAAATGGCCGTCTTTATCTTTGTCAACATCATAAAGGGAACCTCTATACAAAATTCCAGCTTTCTAGGTTGAGTTCCTGCGATAATACACTTATAGTCCTATCACTCCCTTTCCCGTGGGAATTCTATAAAACCCCATCGTTATCCTTGTCAATATCATAAAGGGATAACCTAACCTAACCTAAATGAATAATTTTTCCCGTTTTTGCAACATTTTTCACTAATGCTTGGCTTTTATTGGTCGCAGCGTAATGCTATAAAGCTTAAAACCTTCCTGTTAAATAGACTATCCAACACAAAAATAATTTTTCAATTCGAACTAGTAGTTCCTGAGATTAGCGCGTTCAAACAGACAGACAGACAGACAAAAAAATCAACAAAAAAGACAAAAAATTTTGCTTTTATTACCTTACTCTAACGGCTCCCTCTCCAGTTTTGGCAAATATGTCCAATGTACAGACATGTCGGGGTCTACTGTTTTATTATATGTATATATAGAAGATAGATATAGATTTACAATAATTATTATGTTGTGTTGTATTGTTTTGTTCCTTTAAGTCGTTTTAACTGCGCCAGATTAATATTTTTTTACCATACGTTTTTAATTGTACGCATAGGTAGTGGTGACACCTATATCATAACGGTCTATTCTTACCAGTGTTTTGATCAAATCCTACGGGAATCGCGTACTTATCGGGATAAAAAGTACCCTATGTGTTAATCCAAGGTATCAACTACCTACACACCAAATATCATGAAAATTGGTGTAGCCAGACCGTGAAGAAGTAACAAATATACACACAAAACTTCGCCTTTATAATATTAGTAGGATTATTGTTTCACAGGAGATGAGAATTGACAAATAATAATCGTAGCTAAAACACGTCGATGTTCACAGCTTAAAACTCCCGAAGCAGATTCAAATTTAATTAGTCCTTCGTCAAATAATAAAAAAAAAACCACGTAATTATAAAAAAAAACAGCCAATTGTAAAATTGTAAGGTTTCGTAGCAACATCGCTACGATTTTGTAATTACTTTCGTAGATTGCTACGAAAATTAATATGACTGCTACGATAACACATCGTACAAATTTATATTTATATAACAGTCCAAATATTTTTTTATAAACGTAGCATTCGTTCATTATATATTCGTATCATTCGCCGTAGACGTAATTTCGTAGCACATTAGTCGTTTAAACAGCTACAATTTCTACTTTGATGTAGTCGATTACTATTCGAATAATCCGTCGTAATACGCGATAGAAATATGAAATGAAATGAAATCGTTTATTTTCAGAAATTACTTTCATAATGATCGGCTGCTTAGTCAAGCCGTGAAGAACATAACAAATAAACATATGAATATTTTGCTTTGTCCTGTATGACTGACTGACTGACAGATAAATCCACAGCCTAAGCCGCTAATTGTAAAGACCTGAAACTTTGAGTATGTGTTCTTTCCTACGTCATATACGTGGGCATCTGATAAAAAAGGATTTTCCGAAATTCTCACGGGGTAGCGGGATAAACGAGAAAAGAAAAGTGCACGGATTTTGAAAGTATATAAATATTCTTTAACTATTCAAAATATTTTTATCGATATCAAATTCATCTCACGAGATCACACGAGTACAACTCTACTGCATTTGGTCGTCGACGTGAATACTGTTCATATATACATGAGTACACTGTAGGTAAATAGGGGCATGCCTTTTAGGTCCAACACAGGCAGCCTAGCCTCTGTTAATGTATCTAATTTTAGTACTTTTAGGCTCGTGGACATTTGGTATAATTAATTCTGGTATTTAGAATAGATTTACGTAAGATTTAGGAATAAAGTCAATAAATAAACTATATATTAGTTTCAACTTTGAATGGTAATGAGAACGTAAACTTCAAGAGACAAGTGTCAAATTCCATATTTAAAAAAATGACATTATCGTCAAAAATATTTTTTAATATTGAGTTCGACACCTGTGTCAGATTTTGAAGTTATGGTATCTGCATTTTTAATCGTTGCAATTATATTATCAGTGTCATTTAATATGATAAATCATTCAAAGCAGCGCGTTCATGTTGTCTCGACAACACAGCCTCTGATCCAAGACACTGCTAGAAAAGCTGAAAGCAGCAGCATCTTCAGAGAAGGTGTATTTTGAAGTCAACACGATAATGCTCTTTAGTAGGTGGTTCCTGATCATAAACTCAATCACTATGCATTTTAAACAAAGCTTGCTTCACATTGGTCGAGGAGGTTGTAGAATACATCAGGAACAAGACCAACTTCAAGCTGAGGGTCGAAAGGTTGGAATCCCGCCACAGAACGAACTTCAATTCTTTTGTGGTGAGGGTGCCGATGCAGACCCACCATCTTGAGACCTTCATGAAGGAGGACTTCTGGCCGCAGAGAGTCGTATTCCGGAGATTCCGAGGACGACTCCCAGCGGAGACCACGCGCGACACGTCGCCGACACTACGTGTTAATAGTTAATTTTATATTAATAAATTATATAATATATGTATGTTAGTCTGTAAGGAATTTATAATATGAGCCCGTGTGAATTTTGTTGTACCTGTTGCTCGAAATAAAGAAATAAAGATTTATTATTATTACCCATTATTACCCTATCAATCCGATATAATCAAATGACACAGAAATTAAATTTTTAATCATCGTCAACTTGAGCTCATAAGTTGACGCTATCGCGTTGGCGCCAAAATTTCGTCTCAGAGGAACGAGAATTCTCGTGTCAATCTTAAGCGCTGTCTCACTCATACAAAATAGAAATTGAGCGAGATAGTGCGTGAGTTTGATACGAGATTGAAATTGTTTTTGATACGAGAATAGATCCGCTGAAGTTGTCCGCTTCAATCGAACAAAGGAAACAAACGAACGCATTTATATTTACAATATTAGTAAAGAATTTCCGTAAATAATTTGAACCTCAATGTTGGTATGTTATTTACGGAAAAAGGGGGAAAAATATACATAATGTTTGCATAATTTTACCATTGATTCTAATTTTGTAAATGAGTACACGACTCTTAGCGGAAGGAAAAGTATTTCTGATTTAAAGAGATAAAGGCTTTGAGATAAACACATTATGGGTACAGTACAGTCAGGAGCACGTTAAGCTTTACACTTGCAGTAAAATTTTAGCTCTTATGATATAGAACTTAAGAATGGTACAAAGTCCCAAGTGTAAAGGTCGACCTGCTCTTGACTGTACAACAACAGAAGTAGAATGACAGTTAAGAACGATAACGATAGAAGCAACTGGCAGCAAAATGTTAAAATATCTGTTTGATACAGTTAATAACAGAAGTATTAGAACAGTTAAGAACTACTTCATAACGATACGAACAACTGGCAGAAAAAAAGTACTTATAAATTTTTATTACAATCAAATCAGAGACTAGAATTTCACAGAACACACACACTTTAATCAATCAAAGTATAGTCATACAAATTTGTATGAATTATTAATTTACATTTTTGGACTGGTAGAGCTTTAACGAAATGGACTGGCTCGACCGGAGAATACCCCCGCTCCTTAACCCTTCATTCCTTATTCTCCATCTTGTAGTATGCGACTAATTAGTACACTCCCTATATTACTAAAGTTCAGAGTAACCACTTTCCATCAACTATAGTTGCAAAGTGTATTCTCTCCGTCTTACTGATATATAAAACCTCTGTGGGTTGCATACTTTAAGTTGCAAACAGCTAAAATTTATATAGTATCTGAAACCCTGTGGGCGTTTTCAAGATGTCGAGAATAACCGAAGAGAGAACACCAGATCAGTAGCGCGAAAAACGCGTGGGCGTCCGTAAGGGCCACCTCATTGAGACGGGTGAACCCTATAAATTTCTATTTTATGGTTTCACAAGAGGTCCTCTACATGTGTATAAAACTACATATTCATATAAAATGCTTTATCCTGAAGGATTCACCAGTCAGCCTCTACGATCAGTGGATCAACGTACAGCCTAAGCTGCTGATCGTAAAGACTATCACGTAGGCATTCGATATGAAAGAGTTTCCCGAAATTCCCATGGGAAAACGGGATAAACGCAAATGAAGTTGCGCAGGTTTCGCTAGTAAGAATAATAAAAGCACGATAAAAAAACTAAATAATAATACTGGTTGATCTTCTTCTTTAAAAATAACCGCACTCAAACTTGTCATCCCATGGTAGGGAGTACCACCGTTCGGCAGACGCAATGGTCATGAACCTTAAAAATATGTGAGGGACAAATTACACAGATTGAGCTAGCCCTAAAGTAAGTTCGAAACTTGTGTTATGGGATAACTCAACGATACTATATTTTATAACAAATGGAAAATGGATGTTTATATAAGTTAAACATCCAAGACCCGAGGCCAATCAGAAAAAGTTCATTTTTCATCGTGACCCGATCGGAATTCGAACCCGGGACCTCCTGGGTGGCGGTCTGGCGTGGTAACCATTACGCCACGGAGGTCGTATTATGGTATAGCATCAGAAATATGTCTCATCTAGCCTAAGGATTAAGCCCGTGGTCGGTGGTGTAACGAGCGTCCACCGCACTAATGTCTTCATTTGTATTCAGATTTACGTACGCAGATAGCACGTGTGCAGCCGCCGGCCGACGGTTGGCTTAAGCACAATTTGAGTAATTGCTACCTCATTTACACCGATACAAAGTGCTACCTCTTAATATTCTTGTATTTTAATAGACGATAATCTCGATAGCATTGTTGCTCGTAGCAAACCGGATAAACACACATAGAAAAGAGAACCCCAGCCAGAATCTGGATGGGTTTAAAATATTAAAGTTTCTAATGCTTCAGAGGGCACGTTTTTTTTATGCCACAAAGTTGGCAAACGAGCACACGGCATTGAACCGAAGTCATTGCGAAGTTGTTTGCGATGGTCATCACCATACCATAACTGTGAGTAAAAATGGTCACCAAAGACGGAATCATCGACGGAGACAGTATTTTTTACAAATAATTTTAAAAATGCACTAATAAAAATATTTTGGAACAATCACCAAAATAAATACCGATTTTTACTAAAAACATATCACCAATTCAATACATAAAACAACTAACTTCATTAATAAAGACACAAGATTTTAAAGAAACTTTCACTCTGCAACCTAATAAACGATACACGATTAAAATTATGAATTCGGCGCTCGTAGTTGCCGCAGACGTACCCAGCCGTTGTCACAGAGCAGCCAGACAGACCCACTTACATACATATCCCGCAACTTTGACCCAATTCGCGCGACGCCCAACTTTTATTGCGACCAACTTTCATTCTCCCTTTCGCGCGATTTATCGCACAATTTAATATGCTACCTTTTATATTAATCAGCTGAACGTGTAACGAATGAAAAAGTCCCGATAATGAGAAAAACGTTTGCACATTAACGATTCAACAAACATCTGCATTGAGACAGGGGGAGCGTCTCGGCTCGCCGGAGAACAATTCCTTTCATCTCGTCGCCGGGCATAAACAAGCGAGGAAAAACTCGCTGAATAATAATTAGGGTCCAAGATTAGGCGGGCGCCCGTCGATTCGGCCTCTATTAATTACTGTGCCCAAGGCGGACGCTATGTGGTATATAGGCTCGAATTTCCGGGCATATACCTAACGTAGATACGTGGGCAGCGTGGCGTCTCGCGTGTCCCCCCCTGACCCCGTCCCGGCGGCCCCCTGACCCCCTGCGACCCCCCAGCCCCGTCTAATTGACGCCGCACCGGACGCGGCGCCCGCGGGGACTGCGCTCCGCCTTCCGGACTCCGTGCTTCGTCCGATTTACAACATCGGCCGATAATCTTTTCTTGATGACGTAGCTCTATAGCTACTTGTGTATATAGAGCACTAAAGCGACTTCTTGTACAACTTTTGTTCAAAGGAAAATAGTTTTTCTTCTGTCATTGTTTTGTTTGTTAAACTAATTGGTATTTTCGAGGATAAACTACGACCAAACATCATACGCCATAAGGAACAAACAATAAAAATAACAAAGAAAACCACAAAAGCAAGATACAAGTGATTAAAGAATCGTCAAAGTTAAAAATAAAATACTAGGAAAAGGGGTAAAACCGGGGTGCATTATACAAATACGCGGGGTCCCCCCCTGTGTCCGGAGTTTCCGAGTTCCCCGTTCATTAAGGCTTGCAGCAAGGTGTCGTGGCTGTTCGCCTTCGCCGGGATAATTAAAAACTCTCGCCCGGAAGCGGGAGGACCCGCGGCCCCGCGGGGCCCCTAACGAACGCACTAATTAATAAGGGTCCGCCGATATTGATTTACGAGCCGCGTATGCTCAAAGCTCCTCAGTGATATATGATACGGAAACGAAGATATCTAGGAATACACAAAGAAAATTTCAATTAAAATCAGTTTCACGTTTTCGAGTGGTAGCTTTGCTGTGAATGTTATCTATCACGTTTCAAATTTTATATTTAAACGATTTTGAAGTAAACAATCTTAATATTTTAGTTTTTTAGAAAAGAATATCGCTGCACAGATTACAGACGTGAAGCTTTATGTATATGTGAGATAAACAAGTAATTACATGTTATTAAATGCTGTAAATAATAGAGTAGAATAGATGAATCAACTGTCTTATATCCAATTAATCAATTCAACAAAATTGGCGCAGATAAGAGACAAACTATTAACAGTTGCTTTTAATTGGGTGACGGCATTTGTTTTCTGTCGAGCATAGGTATAAAGTCAATGGGTATAAACTATATTTTTTATTTTATTTTCATCTTAGGCCTTTGTACTGCAGTGGAACCAATGGGCTCTCATTATCTCAGTCCTTGTCGTCCCACTTCTGGGCGAAAGCGTCAGTTTTTGTACGTACCCAAGTCGCTCCAAAGCATGTTTCATCAATGTGTTAGCAAAATATTTGCGAATGACAACATAGGCTCTAAATAAATAATTATCGTAATGTGATTTGTGTACTCTCCAAGCCTTACAGCCAGTTTCTGAAAAGCATTTTAATTTTAATTCCACATAAAATCTCAAGCTATCTTCTTTTCTCTTCTTTAGTTTAACATAGCCATAATATAATATGTCATTTACTCTAAAAATGGATTTGAGCACTTCTCCGTTAGTGTCTAAACACACTATCCCAAAAATACGTGACCGAACTTTGGCGCCTTTACTAGCGTATAGTCGAACTTCGATCGACCTTAACTATATTCACAAAACGTTGCGCCGTAACTGGTTTTCTGTCGCCATTTTTTTTAACAGTGGTCATTTTCTTTTCTTTCCAAAATAGTAGTAGTTTATAAAGTAGATCAATTACATAAATAATTTATTACTGTAATGCAATCTTAGACGAGAGATAGTGTGTGTGTCTGACTGAATAAATATTTTGAATTTTTTAATATTATGAAGAGGAAATTTTTGTGTTTTTGTTTGCAACGAATAAACTTAGAAACTAGACCGATTTCAAAAATTATTTCGCCGTTGGGGAGCTTCACTATCACCGAGTAACATAGGATAGTATATAAACCCGTACAAATCTGGGCCGGGGCGCTAGTTTTAAATAAAACAAAATAAATATAAATTCCTCCACCTTACAGATGATCGTAGCTAAATAGCATTTGGTCTCGGCCATGTTGTGTACTTGTGTTCCTACGGTGAGTAAAGTTTCCAGAGCTCCTCTTGGAGGGGTTGGGAGGGTTGGCAACGCGCGAGTGATACCCCCGGTATTGCAAGCGTCTATAGGCTACGGCGATGCTTACTATCAGGCGGGCCGTATGCTCGTTTGCCACTTTAATGGAATAAAAAAAAATCGTTGCTATCACATACATTGCGCCTTTAGCACATTAACGAAAAATTCCAATTTGAGTGCAGCGCCACTCACGACGGGGAAATTTGCATCGGAAAGAAAGCAAAAAGAGCAAGGTGTGTGACACCCCCCTCTAGTCACCCCCCACTTGGGGACGCAGCTCCTACTGTTACCGGAGTTGAACACAAACTGCTTGAATAAACGCGAATACTTTCTCACAGTTGAATATAGCTTTTAGTCTCATTAAAGTGTGTTCTAACCATTATTTAATGAATCACAAAGAAAGAATACTTGTATTAATGAAATACCACGGATATTAATTTGGGAAATAAAAGAAAAAAAAAATATTATTACAGTATTAATATGTCGCACTGGCTCCCACTCACTGTTACGGAAAAAATATGGGAAAAATGATTAAACAATTAATTTGGAAATATAATAATATTGATGTGATAGAGTATATACAGCTCGACGCAAACAAGTACCACAATCTCACAGAATATCGGCGTGAAGGAGCAATATGCTTTGTCGGTGAGAGTTCCTAAAGCCCAAAACGTCTTCGGTATCGCTTTTCTCCTGATTTCCTTTCCTTTTGTCAAAGATCAAAAAAATACTTTGGGACTGCAATGGTATCTATGCTCCATGGGTGATCACTTACTATTTGCCAGCCTCTTCCGTAAAAAGTACAGATTATGAAACTAATGGCATCATTATCTAATCCATTAGTATTGGCGAGAACTAATGTGACTTACTGATTTTGTCATTAATCGACTGCTATTTCCTTTGTTGAGATATAAAAACGAATGATCACACAGGGTAGGATATAGGTACGAGTATTATGAGCAGCGCTCGTTAGTGCGCGGTCGTAAATAGCGGGGCTCTCACCTGCTCGCGGCACTACAGCCTTCGGGATTTGTTACGTGTCGCATATATTTTCTTGAGAATATTGTTATTATATCCTCTTGCCAGTGCTTGGAATATCATAAACTTTTTATTGACATGTGACTAATGCCCGTTTACACTAACGCCTGCTAGCGTCCGCCGCCTCCTAACTCATACAAATATGTATGAGATATTTGTATGAGGTAAACTGGAATATTGAGCACGATATTAATTAATACGATAACCACGATGCAAATTGACTAAAACGTTAGATAAAAGTAAATAATAGTTCGAACCTTACAAAATGTATCTACAAATTACAACATTTATTTTTAGTGACGCAGTATAAATCGTTCGATATGAGACACCAGAAGAGGCTCTATTCTCGTAACAAAAATCGTTCAAATGTCGTGTGAATACCGCTCAATAATCATTTTGTATGAGTGAAACAACGATTGACACGAGATTTGCACGATTTTTGTTATAAGAATAGACCCGCAGAATGTAAATTCGACAATGTTAAGGTTAGTTCTGATTAGTGCTTTCACGTAAATGTTCTCTACTAGCGAAATCCACGCCACTTCGTTTGCTTTCCCGTGGGAATTTCGAAAAATTCTTTCGTATCTGATGGCTACGTCATACCAAGAACACACCCTCCAAGTTTTAGGGCTATTATTATATACATACTTTGTACAGGTTATTTTTGGGTCAATAAATGATTTTTTTTTGGTCTCTACGATCAGAGCGGTAACGCCCATCAGTCATTCAGGACAAACAAACGAACCTTTATGCAAAGCATTAATACTCCCCCCATTCTCCACTCACGGTTAATTTAATAGCAATAAATCTCTATCATTATTTACATGTAATGGAACCATAGAAGTACAATAAACGGTGTGCATCGCGGCAGGTTCGTAAACGCGGCGTTTTCAAACTGCCAGCGAACGCGAGACGCCATCTAAAGTCATTACCATCCCCGCATGTAGGTTGATGCTTTAGAAATGAGATAAGTGAAAAAATGTGTCAATAGAACTATATTCCTTTACACTATACTTGGCATAAAATTAAGTATAAAAAGTATAAATCAATATGAAATAAACACGAATCGATAATTATAACCAAGATACCCCTTAAAAATTAGACTATGTTGGGCTCTGTACCCCTAACAATATGTACTTATGCAAATTTTCATCAATCGTCTACTTAGTCAATCCGTGAAGGAATAACAAACAAACTCAGTTATTTATTTATAATTTTAGTATGATTACTTTACCACAATAAGCACACAATATTTTTTACCACAATAAGATATGACAAACTAATTCAAACACAATCGTTGAATTTCACTGGAAATGCAAAAAGCAAAAAAAATACGTTTAATATTCAAAATTTTTTTGTTACTACCTTCAAATAAAACATGAAGGTATGATTTCACGGCATCACACAAGGTGAAAACATCTGAACTTAACAAGAAGTTTTATTATAACGAATTTCCTAAAACATATAGAGATAAATTCACAGCGTTATCAGTATACAAGCAAGTTTTGCAAGTGGTAGTAAACAGAAGCGTAGTGCGGACTGCGGCGGCGACCAGCCGACCGTAAAACTAGTGCTTGACGCGGAGTAACTACACCGAATTTAAGATTCCACAAAGGTTTGGATATCTGCCCGAAAATAAAATCGACGGAAAAGAATACTCGCTTGGAATACAAACAAGAACTCGCGTTTAGTTCAGGGTATGATATCAGCGTTCACAGCGTCCGCGACCGCTGTTGAGTGACTGCGTAAAAAAGTTCAACTGAATTCCGTTAGAGGAGTTGTATTTTTTTATTTCCATAGGCAAATACAAGATTAAAGCGAGTGGCTTTCTAGCGGGAAGCCTATATCCAGAACTAGTTTAGGCTGACATGATGATGATAAGTATAAAATTCACTATGTAGAGCTTACTTTTGAGGGGAGTGGTCTTTTAGTCATTTATTTACAACTTGTCTAAATAAAGTACTAAATCAAAATATCTGCTTGTCCATCCCCTTTTTGAGAATTAGTTTACGAAAGGGTCTATTAGACGGACGTCAGTTTAAACACCATTTTTAACGATTCTTGTTGTAACTTTGAACAAATCTCCAGCCATACATTAAACAAGTTGTACCGGCATTTTACAAAAGTATCAGAGTACAATCCTAATGGATAGAAAACGGGATAACTCTACGAAGAAGGTAACCTTTTAGCAAAATGACAGCACAATATCATTACCTTCCAGTCATTGCTTATCAATGCACAATATAGACCATAATATCAATATTATAAGCAGATAATAGCCAGATTGCTAATCTCCTTTTCATTTCACGGTCCATTAAACGATACTGCAAACTTAGCACGTTATTAAACACTTACCGTATCATTTAGACTTAATAAGCCGTGTTATAGAAATTGTTAGTTCGTTTAGATGGAGTGGTAAGTGTGATTACTAAGGTGCAGTATTAGCACTCCATTCGGCGGGGTCTTCACGTCGGCTGCCGTGTGATGACGGCAGATTAGAATTTCACCGCCCCTTCTCCTCCCATGGGTTTCGTAGAAGGCTAATAGGGGAATGTTGTAGAATAGAGAATGGGTAACAGCGTTCTTATAATCGAAATCTTCAACCAACCCAACTGCGCTCGCCAACCCGCTTGTAAAACGTGGCGAGTGTTGGTAAAACCCTCCAAAAATTGGTGTTTGCTAGATTTCATTCATATTTTAACAAAATTAAATGCCACACAAGTCATTCAAGCCAAGTTTTTTGACGTTTTAGAGTGAAGTGCTGTCCTATAAGTGCCCGCAAATTATGCGTATGTCCAGCAGTGGACTATGTACTCTGTATAAGTATGAAATTTTATTAGTTTTTTTTGCCGTATATGCGTTTTTTCTGGCCAACAAGCCGCTTATATACAAACTAAATTGTTACTCTTATAGTATAGCTACTTATGCACTTCGATGTAATGTTATGAGAAAAAATCTTTTACGACATCATGGAAATCGAAATGGAATTGATACTGAATTTCTTTTCTTTCTAGTCTTTACTATAACACACTTCGTAGTAATATATTACGTATACGTAGGTAAGTAAGTAGTGAGCAAAACCGCGCTTCGGTGAACTCGCCTGTACGGTGTGCGAGATGCGGGCGGGGCCGATTGTAATGAAACTAACATGCGAGTTAGTGGCTACACGGGTTTATGCTTACCGTAGTCACATTAGGTAAAGCCTGGCTTCTGCTAGTAACTAATACTCAAGACACAATAATGGATTTGATATAGAAAGCGGTCTGGGCTTGCGTCCTAGCAATGTGGCAAATGTATTCCGTCAGTTTCTCTCCACTTAGTTCTCACTGCATAGTTGGGTTAAGATAAAAAAAAACAGTGCTTAGACAGTCTTCGGGAAACGAGGAGTTGTTCAATCTTATTCCAGCTGCTCGGTTCTACTATCGTACCATCCGCCACAGACTCCAGTTTCATCAACATCACCTGGCTGAATGGAGCTCTACCACTGTTCGATTCCTGCGACACTTCCTTCCTCGCACAGTAAAAATTTGGAACCAACTCCCGCCTGCGGTATTTCCGTATAACTATATGACTTGGGAACCTTCCAGAAGCGAGCATACATGCACTTAAAAGGCCGGCAGCGGCTCAGGGACTCCCCCAGTGTCTCTATGCTCCATGGGTGGCGGTGATCACTTAACATCAGGTGACCCGCATGCTCGTCTGCGAACCTCTTACATATAAAAAAACTCTTAGCGACGTCATGTCTCTGGCTGGCTTCCTGGAGGAAATATGGTGGCTGAAGTCAAAATCCGGCCCCCACTCTTCGCAAGAAGGGCACATCATGCATATTTGCGGAGAATATTCATATTTATTTCCTCCTTTTTCTCTGGCAGGCTTTCTGGAGGAATTGGGATGGCTAAAGTCAAAATCCAGCCCCCACTCTTCGCACGCAAGAAGGGCACTTCATGCCTATTTGCGGAGAATATTCATATTTATTTCCTCCTTTTTCTCTGGCAGGCTTTCTGGAGGAATTGGGATGGCTAAAGTCAAAATCCAGCCCCCACTCTTCGCACGCAAGAAGGGCACTTCATGCCTATTTGCGGAGAATATTCATATTTCTTTTCTCCTTTTTTGGGTCTCTCACAAACTGGAATTAATCACCCCTGTGGGTAAATTCTCATAAACCGGCGACAGAAGAGGCTTATAGCATATTCCGGCACTCGCCCTGAAGTTTTGAAGCCACCTTCAGTATCAGTTAATAATTTGGGTTATAATAATAACTGACATTTAATAACAATAGGACTGACGGTTTAACCCTTCAAATTAATGGACTACCTATCTGTTTTATCCAAAACTACAGTTGTTCATCACCATAAATATCAACAAAATCTCTTCAAATCCGTTTTAGGTTATACATTTATTTTCACATTTGTGAGAGTTAAACATGAATCAAATGTGTGTTTAGCCAGAGACGTGTAGCCAAGTGATTACTGTGTCAACAGCCTGAAATACATAGTATAGGTACACGAGTAGAATCAGCCGCCCCGTAAGACGAGCGACCGCAACGGCCGGCTTTGTGCGGGCTCGGTGCTACAATGAGCTACTCACATGTTAATAAGCGTTGCTGTTGATTTTTTTATTATAATTAAAGGTCGCTCTATACGTAACGTGTTTTTTCCCGGACGGGACGGGAAGTTAAATATAGTTCCATACAAAATGTATGTGAATATGCATATGTCGCGGATACACGGACGGGACGGGAACGTGGCCGTGTCGAACACAAACTCACGTCCCAGTCCCGTCCGAGGTATTATCCCGTTGCGTATACATCGCCCTTAAGACTAAAGAATTTAAAATATAACATATTTCATTGTCAAAGGATTAATAAACTGACCCATAGCTGGACAAAGGTTCCCTACCTATCTTCCATGAATTCCTTATAATCATGGAGGAGTTGGACGTGAAAATCCACCACGCTTGTCCAATACGAGTTGGTAGATATACAATCATCCATCCATCTATGAATGCCGCCGTTGGTATTTGTAATACTCTTCCACCGCCACCCAAAGTTGGTACACTTCTCTTGCACCTAATATCAAATTCAAGCCTCTATTGCCTAGTATAGTCAGAGTGCTTAGTACGAGTTTTATTGTTCACATTCGATCATGTCGACGTAAATAAACCGACCAAATAGAGAAGAACTCTCATGTTGCGAATTTATAAGACGCGTGCTACATATCAAAATTTTGCGACTTACTTGCTCACGTTTTGAAGTGAGTAACCCGGCTAATTTGAATATGTAACACGCGTCTGATAAATTCACAATTTATAACAGTTTTACATTTTGGTCGGCTTGTAAACGTTAACACGTTCGAATGTGACCAAAAACTCGTACTAAGCACTCAAATGGGCTTGCATAGTGAAGGGTAAGTGAGCCCTAATTTAATCATCAAAAGAGATTATCTAAGGATATTTAACACCATTTCGGCCAGTTTCTGCAACGCATTTTCATTCCACATTAAGTCTCAAGCTATCTCTTTTTTTCTTCTTTAGTTTGACAGTGATAGCTATAATTTAATGTGCCTTAACTTAGAAAGTGGCTGTTTAACATTTTATTTAAAAATCGCTCCTCTTATCACTTAATGAGCACTCTGTCCAGGGCGCTGGCGTCAGGTGCCCGGTATTTTGGTCGAGCGGATCCCCTTGGCTGTCGCTTAGTTTATATAACCTGAATGTATAAAGCTATGTGCATATAGCCTTAGTAGGATGTACAATAAGGCCGGCAACCTCGTGGAGCTCAGCTTTCATTCCATAGATATTGATTTTGGTATACAATTGTGTGGAGAAGTGATTATTACTCAAAATACATAGTGAATATAGGAATCGAATAATTTTATTACTAGGTATAATGTATTAGCGAAACTCACGCAACTTCGTGTGAATATCCCGATTTCCCAACAGAGGATAATCACTGTTTTGAATCTGACAACGGATTTACTAAGAAATAAATTAGTTGGAGGAATGATTGAAATCATCTATTAAGGAAGAAAGAAAGAAGGAATTAGATAAAATAATTTTGAACTCACACGCAAAATATTTACGAAAGAATTTAGTTAGAGGACCAATCGCATCGAAATTCCCTTTTAGGGAAGGAAGAAAATAAGGAATATGATAAAACGTGGGTTTCCTTCGTTAAACTGTTCATCAACAATGCAGACAACAGATCTGGGCCGAGTTTTTCTACCAAACAAGAACATGGACAAATAAAAGCTGCGCCAAACTAAAGCTCGAGGAAGAAACTTCAACTTTTTGTCCGCCTCAGACTCTGACAAAAACTATTTAGCTTGCGTCAGTATTAAATAAAAATGTACATAGCATAAATGGAACTGAAACTAGCAAAAGGGTGACAAAAGATCTTGCCCTTCGAAGTAGAAATTACTATCAGTTTTCTTAACTACCGAAAATCATAGCATGAATCATCCAATCATCTTGGAATAGTCATGAATTTATTTTTCAGTTTAGCAATTATCCGATAAAAGCCATTCCTAGCGTTAAATAATCTACTTAACCAACTACCACAATTTCGAAAACGGCAAAATGACCCCTGGAGTATTTAAGGATAATATATGTATGAAAGGAGGCCTATATGTTCAGCAGTGGACTTAGCTTTAATGATGATGATGACGAAATGTATAAAAATAACGGGCATTAAATAAGGCAGAGTGTCATATAAAAAAAATTTGAATGTCTTCTACTACCAAGAAAAAAATAACTGAGATTCGCCCGTGCGAATACAAAATACGTATTACTAAGAAAACGTTTCTGTACGTATATCAATCTATCAGAATATTTGTGAAGTGGGTGGCATCGTTATTACGCGTCCGCGACGTAATCCCGCTGCGAGAGCTCGCGTGTCGACGCAGCTGAAATACCGCAGAGGATACGCGACATACTACCAGTTGGGACGTAAAACAAACAACACATTTGTACAATACAAAGATTCAAATTTTTTATTAAAAAAATAAGTTCTTATAAACATAATAAAATAAGTCCTCTTGTCAGAGAGTGGGCAGTGGTTATGAATAAAAGAATTAATTTGGTCATCAAATAACTATTTACTTTATTGTGATCAATACTCTTAGGAGAGGTGTGTGAGCGCGAAAGAATCAAACAACGGAATAAAGAATTAGTACAATATTATTCCCTTTATACTTAAAGTTTAAACAAAAAACTATTCATCAATGCTAGCGATAATGAAAGAGAAAGACTTACATTACAAACTGTAAGCTAAAACGAGAAAGATTTATTTTGAAGTGGTTATACATTCCAACAGAGAGTACATAATAAATTATTTTATAATTAATCTACTCTATAAACTAATATCATTTCGGAAACGAAAGTAAAATGACCACTGGTAAAAGAAATGGCGAAAGTTATTGATAAGTTCTTAATAATGACTAATTTCTTCTCATGGATGTAAAATTTCGTATAAGAATGAGAATGAGAACGGGATACAATGAGCAGAAAAGAAAGACCTGTAAGTAGGTGGCCTGACATGACGATCAAGCCTATGCCGAACCAATCAGTTAGACGGCGGCGGTGGGAATAATATGTATGTATGTATGGTGATGTAAGACAACATGCTGAATGAATCTGGATAGAAATGAGATTAAGAAAAGCGAATCACTAAAAGACTGAAGATGATGTTGATCAGAAAATGACTAAAAGAGTCTCTTTAGACTCTTCAGAATCTTCCTATCGTCAAATCTGTTAAACCGAGTAAATTCGATTGCAAAAACGCGAAAATCAAAATTAAAATTTATTTATTCTGTGCTCCTAGGCTTGTGGCACAGAATAGATAATAGTACTACGTACAGAAGATTCACTCCGCAAAATCAATTAAAGAAATAGGGACTCTCGCTACGATACAATAAGGTGCAATTCAGCTCGCACAGCGCACACAACCTACAGTTATAATCACCTAGAAGTTGCCTCTCTTTCTATCGCGTATTTCTTACCTCTTCTGACGACGTTAGGGTTGTCTTCTTTTAGAGAAGAATTTAATCTGAATATTAAATTACCAGTTAGGTATGTGCCTATTTCATTCACCTACTTTAGTTACAGTTTATTTACGTGATGTTTAATACTCAACAAAATAACTTACCTTTTATTATCCGTACGGAGTTTTAAAAAAAAATTATCCGATTCCGCCTTTGATTTATTTAAACAACCTTGCATACAACAGTAGTACCTTTTTTTTTTTTTTTTTTTTACGTCAGAAAAATGCTTTGTGGCAGCCCCACCGCCCGGGGAGCACGCGGTGGAGACTGTGGAACTTAGCACTAAAAAACTGACGGGATGCCTCTTGCCCTGTGTGGCGGGGCCACGGGAAACTGGGATACAACCGCGACCCCGCCAGGGCCGTCCGGCCAAGGTACCAGCCGGACCCGCTCGCCCCCGATACGCTCCGTCAGCAGTACACCGCATCCAGGTGCACTGCCGACACCAAGGACCATCGCCACCCACCTCAAGACGACGGGCCTTCCCCGGCACGCCGTCTCGGCTGGGCTATGGTCCCCGTCCTCTCGGCGATCGCACCCACTGTGCCGACCGCCAGCCAACGGCCACACCACACTTATTCAGCGTGGCGCGGCCGTCAGCTCCGCTCGTGATTTTTATAGAGGTTGTCTTCCTCGCGGCCCGGGCGGTTAAGCCAAGGCCCCCGGCCCGTGGGTGGAGGACCCACGGGTTACGGTATGCGCCGCATACAACAGTAGTACCTAGTTTTCGTATAGTTTGTCATTTTTTATTTACTCGACATGCGCTGCGGCCGAGTCCGCGCGATGCGTCTAGCTAGCGGCACGAGCGAGAGCCGAGTGGTGGTAGCCTTGAGATTAACCGGCCGGGCCGGTCCCAAGGTCAATCGTACCTAAACTGCGGAGTGGGACCCCCCTGCTTGTGGTAGAAGAATTCACACAGTTAATATATACAGTGAAACCTGGTTAAGTGGGACCTGGATTAATGGGAAACCTCTATTATTGAGAGTTGCAATGAGGTCCCGGTTCTTTTTCATTAAATTACCTCTGTTAATGGGACTTTTTGAACCTGGTTAAATGAGATTTGAATCCTAAGAATTTTCCGATGCTTACCTCTATAATTGAGACTCTGTAGCTCAATTACCTGTATAAATGAGACAAATTAATCAGGTATTAACACGTTTTGACATGTTTGTTTACATACATTTCACGTCGTCTTTCGCGCATGCTTTGTTTGCCAGTACTATCTCAGGTTTTGACCTAAAAACAAGGTAATAAAAGTGTACAAATATTTTTGATCAAATTTATTCTATCGAGAAACAGGTTTCAGCAACTAGCAATCAAATACAAACAAACATAACCGATTACTTTAAGTCATAAACTTTACCGTATTGTTTTTTTTTTCGACGCAATACATTATGTATGTATGTACATTCATACCTACATTAAATTCATAACACCAAAAATACGCATTTTTATTAACATTTCCACCTCTAAAAATGGAATAACGACACATTTCGACCTCTGTAAGTGGGGGCCTCTATAAATGAGACAACTATAATTTTAAACCTGCTTAATTGGAAAACTGGATTATTAGAAACCCTCAATAATTGGTACATATGTCTTGGTCCCTTGAGATTCCAATTAACCAGGTTTCACTGTAATAGCTGAACAAGGACTTTGTAAATTACTATAAACTGATCCAATTGTTTTTTCTAACCAAATAAACAGATTCTCTTTGTTCCAAATGCTCGGATAGGTCATTTAGCTTTGCTCGCTGCAGATAGTCTTCGTATGTCCGTAATCTCGAGTCGGCGAATGCTGAGTGGGCGCGCGGACCTGCGAGTCAGCTCATTTCGTGAGTGCCTGCCGCCGCCCGACATAGAATTATTTCACTGCCCGTGTCCGCTGGACGACTGGGAATTAGAACGCGCACTGTAATCGCACTTTTGTACACAACGATCAAATAAAACTATGTTTTAACTTTGGTAACTTAAATAGAATAGTTTTGTCACAAATAAATATAATTTGAATAATGATAAACTGAGAGTAGACTAAATGCTCATGAATTCTGGTGTCAAAAGATTTGTAAGAAAGCTTATGTTTTTTTTGCTCAAGGTTTCTTTGTTTGTTAGATTACTTTTTTTATACCACCAAGGTGGTAGAGAAGCATACGGTCTGTCTGTATATCAGGAGTACTACCTGCCGATCCTGAAAGAACTCCTTCTTGCCTTTTTTAAAGAACTTTGATCAGGATTAAATACATTATATCAAATGAGCCGAGTTATATAATGATGAGCAACAACCGTCGCTCACATCACCATAAGTTTTAGTAAGTAATCGTTTTAATAGAAAAAGATATAAACAGGAAGAATTAATCATTATGGCAAGGTGTATTTTGTGAGAATATCGACAATAATATTCGAAATTTTTTGTTTGAACGTACAAATCCTAGAACTTGATACTCTTGTACAGGATTCCGGCATGAGTGTGTACGTAGAAGCTATGTACTGCTAAATATATAGGTAGCAGTTTATATACTCCAAAGTATATAGTGTAGACGCGAACAGCGCGCTTGAACGGGCGAGCTTAGAATACGAGCTTCTCTGATGACGCTGCTAAGGGAAAGGATACATTGCTGTACTTTTTAATAAGAAATATTAAATCCGTAATAAAATTAATACGTTTATTCATAACTACATTCGTAATGTAAAAGTCAAGATTTAATTATTTTATATTAATTTCTGTTTAATCAAAATATTAATAACGAATATAATAAATTAAAAGGGGGACTCGCTTCGGTCGTGCGGCGCATACTGACTGGCGATGGCGTTCCGTTCGAAATTAAAACGAATGTGTGATTCGACTCGTACAGTCAGGTGCACGTCGAGCTTTACACTTGCAATTTTAGCTCTTAGAACTTACGGATGGTACAAAGTCCAATTTGTAAAGGTCTCTTGAGTGTACAAAATCCAAGAATGAGTTGCGTTCGGAACAGATTCCGAATCGGAAAACCATTTCGGAATCCCGAAAGTATGTGACGGGCCTGATTGGTGATTACGAAAATTCCATTTAAAATTTGAAAGAAGTAAACTCGGACACAGATCAATTTTTTACATTATTGTAAATTTTTCAATGATTAAATTCCATGGTTCAAGACTTTATTCAGACCAATACCGATGGTTTATCGCTTCCGCCCCCGCTCTCGCTTCTCTCCTCACAATATCTCCGCTCTAACACTGCGGCTGGCAGCTGCAACGTCATGGAAAATGGACAGCGCGCGCATAAAGGACCCGCACAGGACTCGCATACTGTAAATAGGTGGTAGCGTGAGCCAATACTGGATGATAATGAACCTATTTGCTATGGTAGACGAGTTGATGTCTGCCACCTGTGTTTGGCATTGAGTACGGTCATAAATTTACACAAAATTTAACATAAAACAGAAGTTAAGTGATTCTGCAGCCGCGCCAGTAGATCCTTACGAATATTAATTATATTAGCCTGTAAGCTCTTTATATATACTGTGCCCTAATGTTTTGTATTGCAAACAAATCACATTCTATCTACCTATATTATAAACGCGATGTATAGATGTTAGTTACGTTACAACGGCTGGCCATATTTGGTTGAATTTGGATACAAAGGTGGTTTATAACAAGGATTAATACTTAGGATAGTTTTTATTCCGGGAACAACGGTATTACGCGGGTGAAGCCGTGGGCATAAGCTAATTAATCATAAAACAATATTTTAGTATATTATTCTGACTGAGACTAAATGTTATGAACTGAACTGAACAAACAATAATTCTTAATGGTAGGTAATGAAATTTTCCCATAAAATGCAAACCAATAATTTTCATTTCTAAAATAATGATTACCTACCCAATTTGTTCATCACATCGAATCGAACTCATATTACCCACCCATAAAGCCAAGCATCTTATTTCAAACACTAAACTCACCGTACGACATTGAAACACAAAACGCAAGTTACAAAATATTTTATTACAGAATTGTACAAAACAAAACTAATGCTTGAAACAAATCGTTGGGAGGCGGGAGGGAGGGTGCAGGGCGCGGGGTGCCGCCGGGGAGCGGGGGGGTGTCTACAACTCTACTACGCCACTCTCGGTTTCATTCATAACTTTTTACAAGTTTATCTGCGGCGATACCTCCTACATATTTATGTGTTTGCGACTGCGATGTGCCAAAGATTAGAAATAAAACAGATGTAATAATTCTTTGAAATATGTACCACAGGCTGTAAGAGTAAGTGTGTGAAGAAATGTATTATGTGTTCTCTATCTTTCTCAGCTACAAGAAATCTACTGCTAGACACATGAGTCCTCCAAACGTTTCCAGTACTAATGGAATTGCAAGTTTTGTGTTTTTAATCAATGTTTTTTTTTTCAGGTGGTGTTTTCTGTATAGCCAGGAAGACTAGCTAGATTGACAATAGACTATGAATCTCATTGACGTTCCAGATTCTCGGTTAAAAGAGTAGAAACATAACCCTAAAGATGAGAACATTTTTCCATCAAAACTTTAACCAAACATTCATCATGTTTCGTGTATTCGCTTTTCTATTGGTGAATACTATTGTTGTACCATTTCGAATTCTACGTTCGTTTCTGATTCGTCCCAACACAAACTGATCATTTTTAGGCTGATTGTAAGAAAAAAATACAGAAAAACTAAATAAAATCTACTCCAAGTAATAACTTTTACTCCAAGTATTTTTCCAAAGCTTAATTTATATCCTGTAAAATTGCAACAAGTGGTGCACAAAGGCAAAAGTTCGCTTAAATACAAATTAAAGTGAATGTAAAAATTTAATAAATAATAAAAAAAAACTGTTTTCCTAAATGTTCAATTTAATTTATCGAAGTACAATCTACGACGCTAAACAGTTTTATTAAGCAAAAAGAAAAATCATCTACGATGCTACACAATCGTAGGCAAGAATCATACAATAACTAATCTTTGATTGTAGACGCACACATGCGCAGAGTGCCGACGAGGCGACGCATACACATACAAATTGAAATAAAGTTTGTTTTAGTTGGGCATTGGGCATGAATGAAAGCGAAAGGGCAGCCGGGAACGGGCTGATTGTTATCACGGCTTGCTACATCGAAAACAATTCGTATTTATCTTAGCAACTTTGTTTCAAATTGAGGTATTTCGAATTTGTAATTTTGTTTCTTTGTTAGAAATATTGAGTGAAGATTCGTTTTATTTCTGTTTCGGATATTCTATAAAATTCAGATAAAGATAATATTCATTTGCTCTCGATGTTGGGACGGTCGAAAGTTTTTCTTTGGCTTTTATTTTTTATTCCGAGTCTAAGAGCTACCTAAATTAATCATACCTTATTACATAAAAGTTATTACACTAACGCGATCTATCTATACTTAATGTCCATCAAATGCAGAAGCTCTACGTTCACGGGTGCACCCCAGTAGTACCCACCTGTAGTTAAGAACTGTTGAGGCCTCATGTTAGGGTTTAGTAAATAGTACTGATGGGTGAATAGCATGGTGAATATCCCAACAGTTCTATAGAACTACAGGTATGGTGTACTACTGGGATGCAACCTTCACTACTCAATTTATTGAAACGATACTCTTCAATTTATTGAAAACTGCTATGTTTACTCTTAAATAGAATCTCGATTTTAATTTCGATTCTGTATAATTTTAATTTCAAGAATACAAATTATTGTATTCTTGAAATTTTATACTTTACTGTTTGGTTAGCGTATACAAATCGATTTCATTTAGTTTAGTGTTAATATAAGTTAGACGTGTTAGTCTTACAAGAGTACTACACGTCACTGACGTCACTAACTATCCAATGCCGATCAAGCGGGATAATGTGAATCCAAGGCGATCAAGAGTAAGCAGGGGCCTTACTCTTGATCGGCATTGGATTCAGTCTGTCGTCTTGTAAAAAAGGAAAAACAGTGTTTTCAGTTACATATGTTTTGGTAAGTAATTTTTTCTTCTTCTCATTCCTATTCTCATTTGGCACGGCCGGTACCTTCGTGCGACGTTTCACATGCGGTTGGCGCACCGATTTAGATTTATAAAACTGAAGGTAATGCCGCATTGGCCTCTAGGTTCGCCCGGTTTGAAATGCTATGTGCAACAAAAGTATTTATAGTTGATGCCCGCGGATTTTTACCGCGAAATCCCGTTCCCGGGATAAAAACTATCCTATGTGTAAGTTATAAATTACCCGTGTACCAAATTTCAAGCTTTATCAAGCCATTTTTGCGTGAAAGAGTAACAAACATTTATACATCTCAAAAACTTAAGAGAGGTAGGGCACAGCGGATAATCTGCTCAAATCGGAGCAGCCCGTCTGGGGAAGGACCTATCCACCTTACAGAAGATCGTAGCCAAATAGCATTGGTCTCGGCCATGTTGTGTTCCTACGGTGAGTAAGGTCTCCAGAGCTCCACTTAGGGGGATTGGGAGGGTTGGCAACGCGCGAGTGATACCCCCGGTATTGCAAGCGTCTATAGGCTACAGTGACGGCTTACCATCAGACCGACCGTATGCTTGATTGCCACCTTTGTGGTATAAAAAAATAAAAATAAAACTTTCGCATTTTGTAATATTGTAGGGATATTATTTTCTTTTGAAGCACACTGTCCTACGTGGTCCTATGGAATGCCATACCATTCGTTTAAATGTCATGCTAGCTGTACACTATCGCGAAGTTGATCGAAGTGAATAAGACAAAGGAAATGTGAAGACGGAGTAGGATGAGCCCGGCCACATTCTCGTTTTGCTAGCTATGCTAGAATGTAGAGCTTCGCGAGAGTGTAGAGATCCCGCATCTGGATTTTGGATAAAAAAGTTTCACTATCTCTACCCTGATAAGACTATCGTTATCTATTGGATTCGTCGAAAGCGTGATTCTGAATGATGTAAGAAAGAAATGAGGTCTTAAAAGAATTTAAAAAAATTAAATAAATTTAAAGTTCAAACTGAAAATTCTTTGAACGTACCTACGTTCAATTGAGTTGATCATAATCCCACAATCGTCCCAAAAGCGATCGTCACGTGTCATTACTGGCAGGTATCAAAAACAAAACAATCGCGGGTGGCTGACCGTCATAGGTAACGTGACGCATGCCAGGAGCGGCGCGGGTGTGAGGTGGGTCGTCGTCGGTGCGGGGGACGGAGGGGGGCGCGTCGCGAGGCCGCCCTTGTGCGAAGGTGACGCGACAATTAACGCCGCGCGGTCATTCCACTGCGCGCGCGGTTGGCGCGATGTCAACGATTCCGATCATCCTGGAGCGATAGTGGCGACCGGACGCGACGCCCGCGCCGCCGTCGCCGCGGCGCATTACGCTGTCACAGGGCTGACAACATCGCGTTTTTTTTTAAAATAAAAAGCATACAATTCATCATTATTTTTATCTGTGAAAGCCTCACGCTCCCGCCTTTCGAGCTTTGCCCGGTGCTGTCGTTCAGCAAAGAGCTGTCGAATCCCGGTTAAGACCACAATATATATGTTTCCAAGGAAAGACCACAATATAATCAGGGTTGAGTGGGTTTGAAATACAGTGACCTTATTGTACACCTATCAAGTTTCTACATGTGGAAAATGAATTCATTCCGTATCACCACCAACTAGCGACAACCCGGATGTTTGCAAACCCGTTACAAAAATAATCTGATAATTACAAAAAGAAGTACATAGTTCACATAGCGTCACCAAGTCCCAAAGTAAGTTAGGCTTAACCTTTATGACCCAGACATAACAGTCGAGATAAACACAAATACCATCACATAAATGCCCCGTGTGACGTGCCATAGGGTCATTAGTTCACTACCAACGAGCCACCGGGCTGTCAAAGTACAGGCAAACCCTACATAAAACTTAAACTTAGAATAGGCCATATTGTTCCCTAAATTGCATCTTGTACACACGCGACGCCAGACGCTTGCGGTTGTCACACAAGATATACAGCATTTAGTTTGGATACATCGAGATATAAATCTGTAGTAAAAAATAAACTAACATTATTAAAATATTAGTACCTATACAATTAAGACAATGGGAGGTTGTACTCATATTAGCAATTCTAATAACAGCTCATAAAGTAACGTCTAGTCATCCGTTAAAATTACAAATTCATATTTCAGATGCTAGTTATTATTATTTTTCTTAGCGTTAAGTGTGTCTTACTGCTGGCAGGACGGGAGTGGACACAGAGGGGAGAGGCCTCACTCATCTCAGTCAAGCGTCTTTATATCTAGAAAAGCGTCAAAATCATTCCGCCATCGTCTAATCGGTTTTATTTTTATAATAATTAAGTTTTTTTCATTCATTCTTCACCATCCACTAAGTCTTTTTCTTTTCTCTACCCCTATGATGTCTGTCCGAAAGAAAATTGTGTAGCGATAAGGCCACCTGCTTTCTTTATGACTTATGGTTTTTATCTACGCGTTACCTGTCCAATATGAAATAATATGATAATTCTACACCCACGGACGTATTGTTTCTTATTGCTATTTTAAATTAATAATTGAAAACAAAATATGTCCTGGCCCCTGGCAAGTGTGAATCACGTCTAGTATTTCGAGCTCTAAAATCTGTCATTAGTTAGAGCCTGTCATATCGATAATATAGAAACCAAATTCTTAGTGTTAGGCACCCGTCAATTAATGGACACAGAAATATATTTATTTTAAAATGATTTATATATTTAATATTTAAATAGGAAGTGGAAATGCAGGTGACAGCCCTCAGCCCTGCGACCGCGAGGCGGCCATGTTGTCCGCTAAATTGCGAGCTGCACGCGCCTCGCCACCAGACACTTGCGGTCGCAACACACGTACACCGATGGCACTCAATAACCTGCGTTTTCCTCATGAAATCCACAAATATTACTTGGGCTCTCTCAGATTTTATTCAACCATGATTTTCAATGTATAAAGCTAGAGATAACCTGATCCCATATCCAAACTCATTAAATACTTTTTTTTTATAAAAAAACATTTATTATACATATGAAATATCTAGACCAAGGAAAACATACATGCTCATGCACACAAATGTTTGTCTTGAGCAGGATTCGAACCCGCGGCATTTGGTATAAAGTAACCATTATTAGCAATTCGATCACCGGATCAGACGGTTAAAGACGACACTGTGTTGGCCTAAAAATTTTAAAAAAACTTTCTCTTTGTTTTTCAAGTAACAACGTTCTACCAAGTAAAAAAACAAAATATATATAGTAGCCAGCCAGTCGCACCTATCCGACGAGCGAAAAATCTGTGAAAACATTATTTACAATTTCTTTACAATATTTTCACATAATACACAATTATTTTAGTTGACCGTAAACAATTTCTTATACGATATACGCCCGTCAAACTAAACACAACGCGTATTTTTAACAGAGCGTAGGTAAATTTGTTTTGGGTGTTGATGGATGAGACATTCAGCGTGTGTTGGGTCTTTATAATCGATATATGGAGGCTTGGAGGCAAGCACAGGTGTCCGCCGTGACCATCGATCTCCTTAAAAACACAACACTATAGTGGGCTATTTCCACCCGCACCCTCATAGAAATAGTGAAATAAATAGCATTTATATTGTTCATGATTCACATTCCACGTATTCAGTTCACACGAAGCATGTTTTTGTAATTTAATTAATTAATTTAATTACTGTAACTTGGCCCCGCGCGTGTGTGCTAAAGACTATAAAACTGAAGTCTTGATGTTCTGAACCAATTTCAAAGATGTTTTCAAGTCATATAACGGAGTCGGTATACCGGTTAAAACGAGCGCGTACACACACGTATCTACATACATATAGTTCAATATGAACGGATTAAATTTATCTCGAACAGCGCCGGCGGAGCGGGTCATAAAAAGCGCGGCTCGCTTGATTACAAAGCCGCCGCCCGCGCCGCGGCTTACGGGCGCGCATCTCGCGTGCCGCAGCCGCCGAGGCCGCGCTGCCGCCATGCAGGCAGACGCGAGGGTAGTTTTTCAGCCGGCGAGCCCCCGCCACATAAATAAGTGATCACGGCATGAGCCCCCGCCGCCTCCCACGCCCCCCTCGCTCGTAAACTAAGCGCAGATAGCGAGAGGACTTAATGGCTGATCGGCTTTTGATTAGCGTGGGCCGGCGACGCACCCCGCACCCGAAGCCGAATTTGAATAGATAAGTGGGCACCCGAGGACCGGCGCTCGCGACCGTAATTTACATACTTACTGGCTTTCGGCGAACATAGAGGGTGCCAAGTTATGGACGACGCAAAAACGATAAACTTGAAATAAAGCTTCGGTCATCGATTCGGTCGCGTCGAGAGCTTTTTTACTGAATCTGTTTGTTATCGCCGGCCGGCGGTCAGCTCGGTGCCGCTTTGTCTTTTTTACAAGATTTAATCACTGTAACGTTTTACTGAAACAAAGCCACCTTTATCTATTACGCGAAGTTTTGACAAGTTGTTCCGCTGTTTGAAAATTCCCACGGGGCGCTATAAAAACTGGGTAGGTAGTATAAAAGTTTCGCTGGTTGTTATGACTTCGGCCACAGCCCTGGGTCCCGGCAGATCGGTAACTTGTCGCTATTGACGGAGGTCGGAAACTTCGAGAATGTTCTGTGAAGTGGAATGAGACGTCCGGAGCCCGGACAGGTACGGCCATCGCCGGGACCAGCTGCGGTTTCCGCGGCTCGATAAGACGCCGGCCGGGCGGGAGGCCGCTTGGTGCTCCCATCTCGCCCCCTCGGACCCGGGCGGCCGCCGATTCCTACGCATTTGTTTAGTTTGGCAGGTAAAGCACATCAAGGCCACCGTGACACGCAGAAGATGTTTTGCCCACAAGTGAGGACACAAATAATTGAATTCAAATGATATTGGATGCAAAACCATATTTTTATGACAAAGTAACTGTTCTCCAGTCATAAAACCAACCATTTTTCTTCAGAGAAAACCTATAAAAATCATACATTCATACACAGGAACGAAATAAAGAAAATGAAAATATAAGCTCATTCGTTATGTATACCGACCAAGACACCTATCAATTACTGAATAAATTCAATTCTTTCATGAAATTCCAAAAAGGCTTCATCACGCCACGTCCTGGTCGTAAAAAGCTTGAAAACCAGGCGAGCACCCCGCGGGGCGAATTGCCCCGTTCTATAATATAGGTGGGTGTACACTGGCCGAGCGACGTCGGCGCTGTTTAAAAGGCCATCAAAGAGCCGTCTACATAAAACGAGTCCCATTTTACATTCGGCGCGCTAGGACCCTGGTTTATAGCGGACCGGCAGGAATTCTGTTCGTAATGAGGAAACTCGACACATACCATGAACGCTCGAAGCGTTCACGCCTTTTACTGTTTTTCCATTATGATTTCAGCAAAATCGCATGGAGTTTAAAGGATTAGAGAGGGGATTACCTTACATGATTGCCGGTAGAATACTTCTCGTTGTTTCGTAAACCTTTGTTTGGTTGTTACCAATTGGTAACCCTTTAGCTGTTAGCAAATTCATAAAAGCAATGGTTATTTGTCAGTAGTTTTACTATTTATTTGATAACAGAAAACCAATCAAAAAGATACCCTATATTATGTAATATTTTATCTATGAGTTTCTCATGGACTCATGTCAGATGCACGCTTCATTCATTACTAGCGGCTCGCCCCGATTTCACACGGGTTTTACTAGGATTATAATCGCCTCAGTAAAGCACGGCACGGGCCTTTATTTTTTTATATCACAGGCAAACAGGCAAGCGGCCCACTGGATGGCAAGTGGTTACCGCCCTCTATGAACGTCAGTAATGCCAGAAACGCTACCAATGCATTTCTGGCTACAAGGAAGGGAATAGAAAGAGAAGGGATAATCGGCGTAAAGCAGCAATGCGTTTCGTTTGGTAAGATAAGATATCTGGAAGGCCAACTCCATTCTCTTTTTTTGTAAATTTTAGGGTGGTGGTCCGATCGAGCTAGCCAATTTCATATAAGGTATGCTCTATCATACTATACTCCATGAGTACGGTGAATATTAAAGTTTGGTTCTAGTTACAAATAGTAGGGGCATCGAACGAACGGTTATTTTAGCTCTTGGCACCTTATCTGCGTCAAAGGTGCGCGTCTGCATTCGTCGCGAACTGTGCGCGGAGCAATTGATAATCAGATGGGATCATGAGCTATTTGGATGCACGAACAATTCTTTTAACGAGGCACTTAAGTTAATTTACTCATTTAAAATTACTTTTCATTAAGATGGACGTCTCACGCGTTTTAAAGGAGCTTTCATTAATGAGACATGCTAAGATCAGCCAACAAAGCACTTTTTTATTCTGATTGGTGTCATGCGAAAACAACGAGAGGAAAGTCGTATGTTTGCGTGTCTATCTAAAGATAATATGCAAACAGAAGGAAGGTCTAATTTTCTTTTTGGATTGGTTATGGTACCTATTGGTAAAATTTTATTAAGTGGGAGGAGCTCGATGGCGTCGCATCGCAATGTAAATGAACACAAAAGTAAGCAACGTTGACTCTAGCCAGTGTTTGGATGAGTTTCCTAATCTTGAGCTTCTCCGTGCTCCGGACACCCGACTATTGTCGATATTTCACATGACTTAGTAGTTTATAGAGTAGATTGATTTAAACAAGTCATTTATTACTGTATCCTCTGACAAGAGAACGTGTTTGTGAAAACCTATTCTCTGAATAAAAGTTTTGAATTTGAAATTTGAATTTGACTAAGGGGGCAATTCACGTAACAAAAACCGATTCTATTTCGATTCAAACGCACTCTCTGTCCCGTTCAATTCCTATTTTGTATGAGTGAGACAGCGATTGAATTTGAATCGAACTAGAATCGGGTTTTGTTACGAGAATAGGGATTCTGTTGCTGGGTAAACGTCTCGAAGCTAAATCGCGAAAACTAACATGTCTAACTACATTTCTTGTTTACTACGGACCCCTAAAAACAGATATAGAAACCGGTTTAAAAAATAATATATCGGTACTTTTAATAAATAACGTTTATGAAGTTATCAGTCCCGTGAAACGCAGAAAGGAGCCGCGGCGATTTGTACTTACAGGCGCAGCGGTGTCGCGGAGATACCATCGCACCGGAATGGAGATACCACTTCTGCACATAGTATACACAAAACAGTACCTACAAATGATTAATGCTGATTTTCCACCGACGAGGCAAGGCAAGATGAGATGACATGAGACGAGTTTGTGTGGAAAAAATTTCAATTCTCTACTTATTGGTTGGTTGGAATAGCGAGGATGAACAAGACTAGTCTGGTTCATTATTACCAAAAAATTTATAGGATCTAGACCCTATAAATTTTTTGGTAATAATGAACCGTATTATTACAATTTAGTCTTTATTAAATTGTGCAATGACAACATTCTCGCGATGGCTCGCAAATTCTTTAAACCTTTCGAGCCTTAAGGTTTCTTATTCGTCACAAGTCTAAGGCATAATTCGTCAAATAATTTTACTGTGTTTTGAAAATTCTAGTATGAGTTTGATGTTTCCTAATTGTCTATACTTTTATCAGCAAGTGAAACCACTAGCGCTGTTGTAATAAATCTAAAATGACTGCAACTTAAAAAGAAAATTGTTTGAACAGATACCAAAACTAGCGAAATTGGATTGCGTTGCGACGCACTATTATAGTATGCTCTACAGAACCTAAACCGAGAAGTACAAAGTGACCTTACTGTTTTAGCTATGTAGTGATATCATCGGCGGCAATGTAGACCGCAGTGTCGTGGAGCCACCTCCAGTATCGCTCATCGTCCGATCTTAGGCATGGCCGATCCAGATGACGTTAATTAACAGCGCAAATAACACGGACTCTTTGAATCGTGCTATTGATAAAATCTGTGTAACGGGACATTAACATGTAGTATTAATGCAGGCTATATTTAAATATAATCTAGCTTTAGTTGGCGACTAGCAAAGAACGGGTTTTCATAGATTTGTCGGACAGGGTAAAACTTAAGGCAGAATTTAGCCGAAGCGCAGTTTAGACGGAGTTAGAAGACAACGGAAAACTAAAGACGAAGTAGAACGATGAGCCTGTCCACACTCTGCTTTCAACTTCATGAGAGTGTAGAATCGGCATTTTGTGTAGCTGAAACCAAGCGGGGGGGAAAAAATAGAACGTTTGCTTCATCGCGCAATAACGGCGCACATTTAGTCTGCCATCTGCAAGTATGCTTGTGTAGATGTATGTAGATGTGCGTCGTGTGGTTTCAGTTTGTGAAAAATCCGCGACGGAATTTTTACGCGCCATGCAGACTTTTACTGCGACACACTTAGAGCAACGCAAATAGACTCTAGGACCTACCGCATTCTCTTGAACTACGAGAGATACCACCAGGTGAACCGCTTGTTCATTTATCCTTGTATAAAAATATGGTGATCGAGTTCGCCTTAGCCCACGGGTCTTTTCATTAATATTCAACGTCTGGGCTCTCATTCGTGAGCGAAGGACAACGAGATAGTAGCTCAATCGGCGGCGGCGTGGCGGCGCGGGCCGCGGCATTTAATTAAACCGCGAGGTCGCGCCTCTCGCACAAACACACACACACACACACATGTTATCTCTCTCTTCGCATGTGTCAGGGCGCGGCCTTGTGTCCTTATCCTTTTAGACTACATTTAGGTCTTATGTGAGTTTCGTACACGTGTAACTTTTAAAATTCTGTACGATAAGTCACAGAAATATATTTTGAGTTACACATTAAATCTCATGATGCCATTGTCAAGGAAAAGTTAGACGAAGTGTCGTATTCGTCTAACTTCCGTCAACTTCGGGACAAGTCCCGACACTGGGCCTGTTTTATATTTCGATTTATAACACCTCCTCAACATTAACAGTTTCTTGTATTTTCAAAAGCATAATAATTAAATATCAATATCACGACATTTGACGACGACATGACGACCTCCGTGGCGTAATGGTTACCACGCCAGACCGCCACCCGGGAGGTCCCGGGTTCGAATCCCGGTCGGGTCATGATGAAAAAGGAACTTTTTCTGATTGGCCTCGGGTCTTGGATGTTTATCGATATTATATGTATGTATGTATTTGTTATAAAATATAGTATCGTCGAATTAGTATCCCATAACACAAGTTTCGAACTTACTTTGGGGCTAGCTCAATCTGTGTGATTTGTGCCTATATATTTATTTAATGAAAGTTCTTGTTAGGCAAATGCATTAAAGTTATTAGCCCGTAGAGTTGTCGTGAGGCATCTCTCCAATATATCATACGGTCTGAATGTTTTTATGACAGATTGCGAGAGCTCGGCTCGGTCTGTGGCAGTCTCCTTGCGGGGACGACTTACCGCATTGCCGCTGCGGATTTCTGAAGTCAAACTCACTGAAATTCTACGCGATTGTTTCATTATACAAATAAAGCTATACTCTACTCAAATTATACCTTTGAAAGGTGCTATAGAGATTTGTTTGCTTAATTCAGCCACCAGTCTCTCATAATCTTAGATTTTAATCACCCACTTTGTTATAATAGTTATATTGTACACTTAAGATTTTTGAGAGAAATAAATCATTTACTTACATTTACTTACTTACTTGTTTATGGATTTGAAATCAGGGAAAAGGTCAACAATTGCCTATCGTGTTTAAGAGAAAGTCTGAAAGCGTTGTTTGTATTTTTTACATGTGAAAAAAGCAACTTATGTCTTTCTCCTGATCTGAAATCATCTGTGTAAAAAATCATACCCTTCTTGACTTAAAATAAGGACAAACAAACACATTATCCCATTTATGTTATTTTACGCATCGTATATATCATCTATATATAAGTGTCCACATTAAGGCGCGGCCACGTGGCACATTACAGCTGCGTGGATGACTACGTGGGTCTACGTTTCCACAGCGTGCGCAGCGATGTACACGCGTTGTGGAACAAGCTGTGTACCACATTCACTGCGTGCATGGCGTTGACAGCGTTGAGCTATGTCGAGCAAGCCACGCGTGTATCAGTGACGTCACTTGATGGTTAACGTGTCCGTGGGTTGCAGTGGAAACAATCACGTATGTACATCCTCTTGCAAAGCAAAGCTTAACACACGTGCGTAGCCTCTTCGTGCGCAGCAGTGGGACAGCGCCTTTATGACTGCCACACAGATAAATATAACACACTTGAAGTAACATATATATATATCTCTCTTTAGACCGCTAAAAAATCAAATACCTATCAATTATTATATAAGCATTAATACCAAAATGACACTGACATGAAACACGACGGCTGATAGACGTGACCCTTCACTACGTTGTGCACTAATAGTACTGACTCACTAATAATCAGTTGCAGAAACACATTTTAAATAAGAGTCTAATTATACTGACCACCTAAGCATAAATGGTCGAATGATTTTCGATTTGGTACGCAGCAGTTCAATAAGCAGTGGACTACTGAAATAATTCCAAACGATATCACCTCTGAAATGCTATGACAATAAGTTTTCAGAATCTCGATATTCCAGTTAATTACGTCAGCAAAACACACGTAGCGCTGCCTTCTGCGTCGCATATTACCCGCCTCTGGTCGCCCAAATAACGCTTCGGTGCTTGGCTCCTACGCGCCATATCTACGTAGTTAACGCAGGGCTGCCACACCCGCAAATAAGTTATTCCTTAAAACACGCGTTTCATGAACTGTTGTGGTCACTTATAAAACAGGACGAGCGTGTCAGAAACACATTCAAAAGGGGATATGCAATTTTTCTTTTAAAAATATAAAATATTTAAAAAATAAGAAACATATTAGAAGGAAGGGTTTTTTTTATACCACAAAGGTGGTAAACATGCATACGGCCGGCCTGATGACCGTAGCCTATAGACCTCCAACCCCCCCAAGTAGAGCTCTGGAGACCATACCCACCGTAGGGACACAACATGTCCTAGCTAGACCAATGCTATTTGGCTACGATCTTCTGTAAGGTGGAGGTCCTTCCCCAGGCGGGCTGTTTCGATTTGAGCGGATTATCCGCTGTGCCCTACCTCTCTTAGGGTAGAAGAGGAAGGGGAAAGCCGAGAAGAGCTTACATGGATCCAGTGAACGAAAAGGCAGGCGTCGTGTCTTATAGAGAGGTGAAGGAACTGGCGCAAGAGAGATGATAATCGAGGCTGCTACGCCGACCAGAGCACGGATTTTAATTTTAAAGAGAAAAGAATATAAAACGAAAGAATTTCCATCCTAGCAACATGGGACGACGGAGAACCGCTACACTGTTTTGCATGAGTTTACAAAGGACTGGCTACGCCCACATATGCACCACAGCTGCACATTTACTATGAACTCCTAAGGGATTCGTGGAACACACTTTAAAGATACTGCCTTAAAAATGGCGACCAATAGGTTACAACAGTGTTTTTTTTTTCAATAAGCAGTTTTCTTTTAGATATTTTATAGCTTTTCTAAACACTCGATAGATGGCGCAGCCTGGCACTTTTGGTAATAAAAGAGTGGGTGGGTGGAGTGACCTTTTTGCTACAAAGTCGTCATTTATTTTAACATTTTAAAAAAAGTTTGAAGAAAGTATTACTACAATGTATTATTAATTAAATTATGTAAGTGTAACAACTTTTTGAGGTTACAATGTTCATACAATACAAAAAAACTTCAATCAATGCTTCAGAAATGACAAATGACAGAAACAGAAATTAAACAAATTGACATTCGGTCAGTTCTTTCTTGCCACAGACTAAATATTTGGCCTCAACAATACCAAAAAATAATGCTAGCGCCATCTTTTGATGATTTTAAAAACCAACTGATTATACCTAAAAGAAAACTGCTCATTTAGAAACAAACTATTTTTTCTAACCCAAGAAAAACATTATGAAATCACTCAAATGGTTATACGTATTTATGTCATAATTAGTCAAAATTATATAGATGTTCCTCACTGGGCACTAGCTTTCACAGTAAAGATAGCGGCATATCTCGAGACTTCAGAAGCGTATCACTAATTAGGATCACCGCTTCACGAGACGAAGCACTCAATGAGTGAGTCTCGATATTTAACACCAGGTACAGTAGCACACTTTTATCTTTACGGGAACATCTCAACTATCGGATCTTGGATTATATTTAATGACTGCTTAGTTTATTTAATTAATAAAACCTTTAAATGACGCTGAGAAATGAACAGGTTCGGAAATTTTTAGTGGTAGAGCATTTAGAGAAAATCGCTCGACCAGGGATGTAGCACCCTCTCACAGAATATCGGTGTAAAGCGTGTATGCGTGGGGAAGTCCTACCAAAAAAAGTAGAACGGAAAGGCAAAACACACACTGCAAGAAACTAAAAAAACAATTTTGAAAACTTCATTATAATTGAGAAACTTCAAGCATTTTATTCATATTTAATGTCATCTGTGGTCATTTTCAGGAATTCCCATGGGAACACCGCATGTGTGTAATGAATAAACAATGAAACGGTGATTGGCAACCCTCCGTCAGTATCTGTTCTATACAAACATTTATGTATAGCCGGCAGACCATTTCGTGCCGTCAGAGAGACGCTGGGCAACAGACGCCTGCTCTAATGTTTGAGGATTAGACTCGTTTGACACCAGCCGAATTAATCGCATCTATTTGTTTATCGAATATCAGACTAACCACCAAATATTATTCGATATAGCCTGCGATTGTCAACGATCAACTCGTTTATTTTACAATGAAAACATTATTATGTTTTAATTATTGTGAAATCACTTTAAAATTGCAAAGCCGATTTCGGATTTACTTACAAAATACAGGTGAAATTTTTCTTTCAAAAATATATTCAAAGAATGATCAGTTGAACCGGAACAACTATAAAATACTTTCAAATAATCATATTCGTTGCTTATCGTCGATGTGTCTGCGGACTTTTTGTCCACTAAAAATCGCTAATAAATGCATTGCGAACACGGCACTTTTAGTCGCTTGTGTGCGTCGATCGTTGTTCATGCGACATACCATTTTTAGCGCGATGTCGTCATAGACGACGGTATTTATGACGACATAGCGGGAGTGGAGGGAGTGTCAAACATTTTTATGTTGCTTACAAATGAAAGTTCACAACGGCATAAATTATACCCATTTTAACTAAACTGTGTGTAACTAAAAATACTTTTTTCTGAATCCATTCTTAAAAGCTACTTTGCCTTATCTATGTAGAAATTTACTCTTCGTATCGATTACAAAAGCGATAAATGTTAAGAAAGAAGAAAAATATATTGTGGAGTGTCCACACCGGTGTTATTTAACGTTATTGAACAAATTGTAACATTAGCTAACATTTTAAAACATGATTTTTGCTCCCACGAAAATTTACGAAAAACTATTAATATTGTAACATTCAGTATGTTACAATATTAATAGTTTTTCGTAAATTTTTCTCGACATATTCAAAGAATTTTCGTCAAAAGTTAGAAATGGACTGTGAGCTGTCAACTTGGAGGGAGAGATGGTCCATTCTCTGAGCTAGTAGTAAATTGCCATTTATCATTATAATTACAAAAGTTTACCGTCTGTTTTCAACATATTTGCACAACAAAGTGCTTACTGTCCCCGCTATGAAATGGGGAATATCCCGCTAATATGGACTGTAGATGCCGATTGGGAAACAGCTGTCAAAAGATATGGCATATCGATTCCGTAGCAGCGTGAATATCGAAATCTCTGATATTCGGTAAATGGTAGTATCATTGGAAGTCCTGAATGTCGCATAAACTCTGTCTGTATATAGGTAAATGGCATACATATTTTCCCTGTGGAGTTTTATAAATATGACAAACAGTCAACCAGCTTTTTTATTATCTAACTAGCTGATGCCCGCGGTTTTACCCGCAAAGTCCCGTTGTTTCCGTTTCTGGAATGATATTCGGGAATAAAAACTACCACACACATACAAACTTTCACCTTTATAATATTAGCAAAGGTTAGTTCCAGAGATTCCTTTTAGATACTGCCGTTTCTGATGACTGCCGTTTTCTGAAGCAGGGAAACAAAAAAGGATGAAAAATAGTTCAAATTTCACTTTACCATTAGATTTTTCAGAAATGAAAAAGTAATACGAAAACATAAAAAATTACAAATTGATAACCCTGAATACGGAAAGGAACACCGTGTGCATACCTAGGATCTGTGAGCATACCCGGGAATTCCTATGTTTGGGACTCGGGAGAATGCCGAGTTCCGGACTGCGGTATGCACCGAAAGACGGGATACCTGCGACACGCCAAGCGGGGTGCTTATACCAAGTCGAGTACATTGAGGAGTTATCGACACATTGGTAAATATTTTATGTAAAAAAACCCCAATTGTTGACAATTGAAGTTCTTACATAAAATATTATCAGCAGTAATATTAAGAGGTTAAGCAGATAAAAAACATGTTTCAATTACCAATAATAATTATTTAATAGTAAAGTCCAAGAGTACGAATTAATAATTAATATTAATTTGTCATTTATTGGAATCGTTATTGAATTGAAATTGCAATTATATTTAAGCGTAGCTAGCTTATTCTTTTAATCCAATTCTGATCGAACGAAATTATTTTCAAGAGTAAGGCCCCTGATCTGCCTATCGCAGAGCCAACACGATAAATCTATTATCTTATTTAACCTTCCATTCTCCCCATATCTTTTCACAGCGAACTATCTCGAAAACCAGACGTCTTTTCCGACTTACGCAACAGAATTTACGCTTAAGCGAAGCGAGGTCCAAGCACTAACGTTACTCACTCACACCCATGCAATTTGTATGAGGCTCTCAGCCAGCGTAGGAAGAAATACCTCGCTCCCCTCAACGCTTGAAGGAACAGGCGACAGAGGGGTGAAATGTGGCAGTGGTCAAAGGTCTCGATTCTCTTGATGTGACAAACTATGGTGTAGTGCGGTATCGGTGCCTCGCCAGTGTAAGTGTGACTTCCCCGCTCCGCGCACTGCTGTATGATTGTATGTTTTTGGAGGTCGTTCGGTGCATATCGAGGGGTCTGCGTAGAATAGTCAGTGTTGGCAGTATATTACAGTAGGTAGGTAGTGCGAGTGGCGAGCGGGTGCTCGCGGCGTGTGGGTGAGACGTTTACGGTTGGATCGCTGGTCGACGACGTTAGGGTAACCACGGCTACTTTAATTACGTTCGGGGCATTTTCTTAGATTACATTCATAGGTTATTAATTCATAATTGCGATTACATTGAGTACTAGAAATTCAGACATGAATGTTTATAGAGCATCTGGATTTACACTCTTCACTCAGATTTCTAGTTTACTTACTGGAATTAAACACTCAATTATTTTATTTTTTGTGACAAATGCGTTACTAAAAGTCATTATTTAATTATTAAAGAAATAATATCTTTAAGAAATTTTAAGAATTAATATTTATAATTTTCATAGATACCTACTTCAGAATTGACACCTAGCAATATTATTAAGAATAACAATGGCTTATTCTTTTTAAATTTGTACCGACAATAAAAAAATACTTAATTGATTACATATCTTCCTATCTCTTTCTTTTCAAAATTCACACAACGCCATCTGGTGTCAAACATATTAAATGCTCCAAAATGAAAAAGTCCGTATATCAACAAATGCGTGGGTCGCCCTACACGCGGGCGCAATACCGCGCTGCGACTCGCGCCGCGGTCGGCCCCCGCGTCGCGCCAATTAATTACGGTGGCCATCTTAGGCCCCCACCACCCCAAAGCCCCCAACGCTGACGGACAATAATTGCTGCCGAATCTCGCAAGCCTCTTGCTACATTGCCACTGGACTATCCCTTGTCTACTACGAGTATCTATAGGGCTTTGTACACAAAGTGCTATGCGACTTTGCGAAACTTAACGACTTCGTAACCCTGGTCTACACACTACTCGAAATATTTTTTCTGTTGTACATGGCGCGGTGCTGCAATCGCCAAATCCAAACGATTTATGTGCATGTCAACAGATGGTGCTGATCATTTTAAAATTGTGTGATTTCAAACCTAAGGGTTCTTGGGTTTGCTCATTTTAATACTTCCTACTTCATCCTAACTAATATTATAAATGAGAAAGTGAGTTTGTTTGTTTGTTTGTTATTCCTTCACGGCTTGACTAATCAGCCGATCATTATGAAAATTTGTACATATATTGTCAGGGGTACAGAGCTACTTTTTATCCCGTGAAAGTATGTCATTCCAATGGGAGAATATTTTTTCTACCACAGAGGGAGCTGTATGAGATGGGCTATCGGCCAACAGATGGCGCCACAAGTCGCGCTATGGGTTGTTTTGTTGTCAAACGAGATCTGTGTCACAAAATTAACCGCGAGCGAAGCCGCGCGGAAAAGCATTTTTTTATCTTTCTGATTAAAATTCGTACGTCCAATACAGTTGTAGTTTCTCCCCCGGGACGTCAATAAGCATTGCTTATTGTCAATCTGATCTCGCTGTTGTTGATCCTGAATTTATAGGACACACAGCGGTGGAAATGTGTGGGCACGCTGTGTAGGGACACAAGGGTGTATTTTGTGGGCAAACACTGAATAAATTAATCACAAAGTCGCATGAAAAAGCTAATATTATCAAATATATTTAGCTTTATGTTTTCAAAGTTAAGTTTTATCTCAAAAGCTTAAATAATTCAACTCATAATTATCATATACCATTAAACACACTGAAACTAAGCCACCGTCTTTGTCCGGGTGAGTTTTACTGCATAATTAACTATTTTGAATAGAAAACCCCATAAAAGAAAGGTATGCGTACGCGAAATTTTATTACCCGGAATAATTTGCCCGTAGACCAGAATGACGCCATTCCGCCTTCTGCAGAGTAGTAAAAGAGTCTATGCACACTTGTCTATGTACAAGTACTACTCACCGTATTGAGACTAATGGTAGAGTTATACTTATTGGCGTCATGACAGACAGTATATGTACATATTGTCAGGGGTACAGACAGAGCCCAACATAGGCTACTTTTTATCCCGTGAAAGTATGTCATTCCAATGGGAAAATATTTTTTCTACTATAGAGGGCGCTGTATGGGATTGGCTATCGGCCAACAGATGGCGCCACAAGTCGCGCTTTGTGTTGTTTTGTCGTTTTGTTGTCAAATCGCGAGCGAAGCCGCGGCGTAAAGCTAGTTGATAAATAAGAGATCGAGAGCGAGAAAACTTGAGTTATATTTACGACACTGTTCACCTCATTCATTGGGTGACTGTACTATAATTTCTAAAGGGTTGTATTGTGTTTCATATTCTTAACCGGACATTTCGTCAACTTCGTCACGTGCGGCGTCAACTTGGAAGCGAACACATTGGCGTAAGTGACAGATGCATCACGTAACCGCCGCGCGCATCTGCGCAAACGCCCACACCGTGGCACATTTGTTAACGATTAATTAATGTAACACTCGTCTGCTATTGCGCGGTGAACTCAAGGAAACACAATTACATCTAAGTACCTAGGTGTTATTAATTGAAAATATTTTTTATTAATTAATTATCTTTCTAGGTAAAAGTAGACTTTGTGTCAACTTTTAATGTAAATATTTTTATATAAATATTTTTTTATAATTATAATTTAATTATTTTTGGTTGTTATTTGTTTTGTTGTTAAAATAAATTAATTGATAAACAGCTTTTAACCTTAGTACAGAAAATACTGTAATAATAATCACTATTAGGCATACAAACTTGTGTATTATGATCTAGAACAGTACCTAACTGTCTGGAATCTGGAATTACGTTTAATATGGTGTTTGTATGCAAATGACTGAAAAAAAGCCTTGAGACTTAACGTAAAAATTAAGTTTATAATGTACAGTCAAGAGCAGGTCGACATTTACATATTGTACTTTGTACCGTTCTTAAGTTCTATGCCATAAGAGCCAAAATTGTACTGCAGGTGTAAAGCTCGACGTGCACCTGACTGTACTGCAACTGAATGTGGGGAGTTCAAAAGGCATTATCACAAAAGATGGTGTACCATGGTATCTTTCAATTAAAACTAGCGACTGGTCAGATTGCAATGCGGGCAGCGCATGAAACTGAAAACTAGGTCAACTGAATAAAACCTAGCGTTTGTTCTTTTCTCGACATCGACTGCGCAAAGACTGGATTTTGTAATTTTACTAGTGAAACCCCCGCAACTTCGTTTGCGTGTGTCTCGCTATCGCGTGGGAAAATATAAATAAATAATATAGGGACAAATCACACAGATTGAGCTTACCCCAAAGTAAATTCGAAACTTGTGTCATGGGATACTAACTCAACGATATTATATTTTATAACAAATACATATTTAGATAAACATCCAAGTCCCGAGGCCAATCAGAAAAAGTTTGTCTTTCATAATGACCCGACCGGGATTCGAACCACCGACCTCTTGGACGGCGGTCTGGCGTGGTAACCATTACGCCACGGAGGTCGTCAAATATAATATAATAAACCTTCCTACAGAATCACTCTTCACTCTATTTATTTTAAAAACCGCATCAAAATCCATTACGTAGTTTTAAAAATCTATGCATACAGACAGACAGAGCGGGAAGCGACTTCATTATATACTTTGTAAAGACTAGCGACCGACCCGGCTTCGCATGGATGGGACCTTGGGTTACATTATTAAAGTTTATTTACGTTTAAGTAAGAAAATATAAAAAAAATATATAATATAGCCTGTCACCCGGGGATAGTGTTGCTTCCCAACGGCGAAAAAATGTATCAAATCGATCCAGTAGTTTCCAAGCCTATTCAGTGCAACCAATCAAATCTTTTAGATATAGATATCAAAAATGGCACGTTTAATTCTTAATTAATATTGTTATTTTTTATATTTAAATTAATTATTTATGTATTCCCGGGACATATAATATTTACTTTTTGTAGACAGAATAACGGACTGATCGACAACAGAGGTTAAAACTTAACGCTAATAACTTTTATATACGGTACCGTAAAAACAAAAGCGAAAATAAAAAAAAAAGGAAAATTCTCAATTCAAATAGTAGATCTTTCCTAAAAACAGTTAATTCGAATAAACATTTCAAATTATATAACAATCATACAAAACAAATTAAAAAAAATACTGTTATATAAAAAATATCATTATGACACACACGTGGGTCACAGATGTAAAAAAAAAATGAATGAACCCTTCGGCTTCCTTTTGTAAAAGACATCAACGGCGCCTCGCGGATGGATTTAATTGCCTGTTTATTTTATATCAAAATGATAATTCATAATTTATATTTTTTAAATTGATGTTTTTTTTTTAATGTGTTCATTTCAATTTGCGGCCAGCACTATTTGTTTATTTATATGGGAACTTTTTGGACTGGTTTACCCTATAAGTACTTGTATTTTATAGAGGTTTTGTGAGGTAAATCTCTGGATGTACTGAACCATTTTTGAAAATATTTTATCAATAGAAAGACACGTTATTTGTGAGTGTCATAGATTGATTTCAACCCGAAAAGGCCCACGAGGTGAGGCCGCGGGCTACAACTAGTGTCTTTTAATAAATAATTTTTAAAGAAAAAAACATTATTTTCATTTACAATATTAAGTTATATAAGCCCACCCCGGCTTCGCACGGATTTGAGTAAGGATCTTATTTTTTTATATTTTTTATATTAATATACCTAAGCAATATCATCAGAGGATAGTGTATCGTAAAGAAATATTCAAATCAGTCCATTAGTTTAATGCAAACAAACAAACAATCAAATCTATGCTCTTTATAATATTAAGTATAGATAAGTATGGATATATTATCGACATTGTCGAATGTATGTATTTATAGCTTCAGGTAGTTTAGGCGCCGGGATCAGTGGGCGGTTAGGGGTTGTCGTACATCCCTCGCTAAGCAGCTTATACACAGCTGAAGAAACATCAACTCATAACAAAATCGTGAGAGGGAGCCACTAGTGACGTATTAGTAACAATGTAGAATGCTTAATAATAAAACCTATACATATATTACAATTCTTGAGCCCTATGCGCTGGATAGACCAGATACGCGAGGTTACTAACATCAACTTTCCCGACGAAATGCGTTCTTCAGACAAAGGACTGAAAGGAATGGAAAGCGTTCGTCCGAAAACATATTCGTGGAGGTCACGACACTCAGTAATGAGGATTACGACACAAGAAGAAGAAGATATTATAATAGAAGACCGGGGTATGTCTGTTCTCAAGGGAGTAGGAAAAGAAGGCTTCCAGCCAGTTCCAGCTCTCTAACTCATCGTACGAAACACTCGATCCGGTCGGTCCGGTCCTTTAAGGAACCTACATGCCAAATTAGGAATCTCTAGACCCAGCATTTGGGCTGTGCGTTGATATACCTCGCAACTTCGTTTGCGTATATCTGTTAAGTCAGCCAGACAGGAATTTGAATTTTATATATATAGATGACTGAGACAGCAATTGAGTTTGAATCGAGATTGAATCTGTTTTTGTTTACAGATCAGTCACAAAAAAAAAACCGACGAAAAATACTCGCAAATTTTTCGCAAACTGCCTTCAAAACATTTGACGGCCACTTCATTTGGGGGGCTTTATAAAAATTTCAAGTGTCGATACTTATTTAAGTTATCTAGCCGAAGACGGTGTCCAGTGGGTACATATTAATGAGGGCAGGTAGCTGTCGGCGCGGGCGGGGTTGCGATGGGTGGGCGTTGTTATGGCAACGCGACGGCCTCGGGCGCGGTATTACAATGAAGGCTACGATGCTCGTGGATCAGGGGAACGGCCAACGTTGCGGCTCGGATTATATTCATTTATTTAACAGGAACAAAGAAATAAACGGTGTATTTCTCAAAATTATTTTTAAAGTTGACACGCTATATTGTGATGGTGTCTATCAAATTGAAGAAGAAAAAATGTATATGGATTGAAACTTAATGTTTAATTAAAGTATAAATGACTAATAGACTCATTAGTATGTAAAAAAATTATGTACGTACATAGTATCATAAAAGGGTTTGTGAAAGATATATATCAGCGGATCCAGAATACTTGTAGAAGCAGCGCCAGCACCATGTCTTTTTTGTTTTTTCTATGTAAAATGCGAATTTTACGTAATAAATAAAAATATAATTTCGATTCGAATTAGATTTTAGTAGAGATTTCTTCCAGTCAATCTTTTTCACTATAATTTACGAGTATAGATCGTTTATATATGAAAATGTTTGCGCATTATTACATTAACAAAAATACTAATACCAAAAATATATCCAGCAGCGATCCGCAACGATGTACGGCCGCGTCGCTCAACGCTTGGCAGCCACCCCTATCTCGAGTCGCGCGTGTTACTCGCGGGGTGGCGCGGGCGGTGGGGGGCGGGACGGGAGGGTCGAACGTGCCGCGACAAAAAACCCCGAGTGACCCGGGTCCGGCCATAAAGGCCAGCCAGTAATAAGCTTCCTTTGCTTGCTTCGCGCAAATGACGCCCCGAGAAACGCACTACGGCACGTTTTAATTTCGATTCTGCTTCGAGCGGAGACTCGCTCGTGAATTTTTCGAGGGGTCCATTTTGCCCGTGCGGACATAGAGTTCTGATAATTAGTATTTTAGTGTTAACAAAAGAAAAATACACCGCTCAGGCTCAGGTTTATGTTGGACCGGAGTTGTTATATTCGGAAATTAGAAGAAAGAAAAAGAATTGGAATATGCAAATTCAGGATAAAATATTCTTTAATTGTCCTGTCATAATATTCTAGACCTTTTTATTGATTGTCGGTCGATTCCGCTCTAGTTATTTTTTACTAAGGTCTTCTATACACCTACATCTAAAACTCTCTTGTGATGTCACTGTGTTTCAGATGGATGTTGCGGCTTCTACGTGCTTAAATATGTTTAACACCCTATTCTGAATTCCATTACGATTAAATGCAACGAAGTAGTTAAAAGTTAAATTATTCAAAAGGCACGAAGTGAGCGTCCGAAAATATGTCAGCTTTTTGAGTTCTAATTACTGAAAAACACACGTACGCATGCCCCGCTAGCAATTCCAACTTTGCGATACAAATACAACATGGGAGCAATCCGTACTGATATTTCCACAAATATTATAAATATGAAAGTAGAAAATTTATTTTTGTATTTTTTGCACAATCACATAAAAATCGATCTGTTTGGAATTGGTACACAGTTTATTATAAAATATTTGCTTTATCTGTATCTCGGATTTTTGTATACCTAATGGCTTTATAGGGTTCCGTAGTAAACTAACAAGGAACCATATATTATACTTCCTATAATCATACTAATATTATAAATGAGAAAGTGAGTTTGTTTGTTTGTTATTCCTTCCCGGCTTGACTAAGCAGCCGATCATTATGAAAATGTGTAATGTATACATTATATTATCAGGGGTACAGAGCCCAACATAGGCTACTTTTTATCCCGTGAAAGTATGTCATTCCAATGGGAAAATATTTTTTACCATAGGTGGCCCATCAATACGATGTCGGCCAACAGATGGCGCCACAAGTCGCGCTATGGGTTGTTTTGTTATCAAACGAGATCTATGTACAAAAGATTTATCTATCATAATCACTATTCGTTGACCTATAAATACTTGTGGATTATTTCCATAATGCCCAATTTATATACCTGCAGGCATACTAAAACAACCTTAAAATATCCATTAAATCTAACGTCTACCTTTAAAGATCATAATAACAATCATCTTCATCGTAAACAAAACGAACATTTTATAAAAATGGCTGAAACATCGCCTCGGAAATGATCCCGAATCCCCTTATCATCCCTTAATGGAGTTCCGCTAATTCCATAGGCTCAAATCTATGTAGATGCACCCCATTTGTACGTCTCATGTCAACGTCACAACAATAAGTTAAACATTATATTATGGTTTAAGTCCATAACAAATGTCAAAAACTATTCCCCAGATACACTATTGACATTCTATTGAGACACGATTGAGACACCATTGAGAGTCCATTGGTGCATTTGTTTAGTAGAATCGGGCCCCAGGGGCCAAGTCTGCTAAATACAAATGCACCAATACAGTTTCGATAGTGTGTCACTTGAATAGTTTTTGACATTTGGTATTCTCATATTTATTTAAGTCCGAGACCATTTCATTGACACGCTATCGAACTACTATTTTTCTACTACTATCTTTTCGGTAGTATCTTTCACATAAAAGCGATTTAACTGAAATATAAATTCACTAGCGGTTAATTTCATGATTAAGATCACGTATAGCGCGACTTGTGGCGCCATCTGTTGGCCGGCAATCGCGAATTGCAGCGCCATCTATAGTAGAAAAAGTATTTTCCCATTGGAATGACATACTTTCACGGGATAAAAAAATTTTCATAATGATCGGATGATTAGTTGAGCCGTGAAGGAATAACAAACAAACAAACAAACTCACTTTCTCATTTATAATATTAGTTAGGATGGTAGGTTTTAACATTCCGTTCATATTCCAGTGACACTATAGTCAATTGAGATACTAGTTAACTTTTAGCAGAATACCAAATTGGCGCTATGGAAATATAATGAAATGACAATAGGGTGGTGATAGTATGGGAATAGTTGGTCACCTAATTTAAAATAGTAGAATTGTGCCCCAGCACCGCGTTATCTCAAGCAATTAAAATTCCAGTGTCGAGCTGGTCGGGTGCCGAATAGGTCAAAAACCCATGCAGAATCACATTTCGTCCATGCTTCTGCAAATATAGAATTTTCCAGTATTAGTTGACAAGCCAACAGAGCTGTAAAAGATCTGTAAAACCTGGCGACGACGACGACGTAATCAACATTAATCAGACCAGACCGCCACCCAGGAGGTCCCGGGTTCGATCCCCGGTCGGGTCATGATGAAAAACGAACTTTTTCTGATTGGCCTCGGGTCTTGGATGTTTATCTATGTATGTATTTGTTATAAAATATAATATCGTTAAGTTAGTATCCCATAACACAAGTTTCGAACTTACTTTGGGGCTAGCTCAATCTGTATGAAATGAATTGTCCCTATATTTATTATTATTATATTATTAATCGCCTGATGTTATTTTTTGTACATGTATTGAAAATAAAGCATCTGTCTACGTAGTTAGAGTCCTATGAAGTCCTATCACACGCAGGACAGAAGTCCGCTAGTGATCGCAGCTTAAAATGTTCGCGATGTTACAGTAGGTTAAAAAAACATACTCGTTTGTTTTTACGTTTGGAGGGGAGTAGGGTGGGGGCACTAGCAGTATCTATTTAGATTTATCTCTTCTCCCGCTAATTCGGCCCTCCAGCCCTTTATTATTCTATGCTAAGTACAGCTCGTTATACTTTGATGTTATAGGTAGGGCAACTCCTTAAGGTATATTTTTTAATTAATCTATACGCGCGCGTATTGTCTACGCCAGGGGCCCGATTCTACTAACGCAAATGCGCCAATGGAATCTCAATGGTGTCTCAATCGTATCTCAAAAAAATGCCGATAATGTATCCGTGGAATAGTTTTTGACATTTGTTATGGACAATAACATAATGTTTAACTTATCAAATGTCATAAACTATTCCAGTGATACACTATCGGCATTCTTTTCAGATACGATAGAATCGGGCCCCAGGAATAACTTGGATATTTGTCTATGTTTGCAAAAGACTTGTATAGATGTTTAATTATTTTTTTCTATTGCCACCTCATATGCGTAAACGCCTTATACGGACTACCTAGCTAACATCAACGTCGATCGGAGTGCTTAGCACGAGTTTTTTGGTCACATTCGAACGTGTTAACGTTAATAAGCCGACCAAATTGAAAAACAGTATTCATATTGTAAATTTACCACGCGTGTCACATTTTTAAATTAGCAGGATTACTCATTCTTATAAATTCAGTCTTATAAATTCGCAACATGAGAGTTCTTCTTAATTTGGTCTGTTTGTTTACGTCAACATGAACTAACGTTAACAAAAAAAAACTCGTACTAAGCACTCAGATCATTTAAGTTTCACGTCACTCACGTAAATGTATTTAGAAGACAATTATTAACATTTTGATGGGCAAAATGCTATCACTATGCATATTTGAAACACGACCTATCGGGAGGTACCTACAGTCAACAAATGAAAGAGGTACCAGGGTTGAGATGAGAACTAAGATCAACATTCAATCGATATTTACTCATATCTTCCTACAGATTCAGCAACAAACATTCTAATTAACTACAAATTGATTCAGATTTCGAACACCACTCAAACAATACTAAAAGCCAATAAGGGTGAATACCGAAATCAACATTATTAAATGTATATAACAGATGCCCCAGTTTTAATAACCCCGGCACATTAAATTCACTCTAAAGTAACTCACAGCTTCATTCGGCACCTAGAAAGGTCCCATTAACAAAGTTGCAAACCGACTCTAACAGGTGGTGCTATTCGTTTCAATATCTACAAAACTTTCCGACGCAACTCAATAAATGGACCAATCATACTTGAACCCTAACACAACCATCCCCCACCCTCGAAATATCCAATTCATTACAAACTAAGGGGAGTGAGGCAGTTCATTTTACATTGGCCTTTCTTTGCTCTGTTGTTATTATCATTGGCCTAAACATCTATACGAAATTGAACTCTCTTTGTTTCGTATTAAAATTTATTTTATTATGACGTGTACAATTGTCGTATTCAGCAGTTTAGTGAGACGTTTTGTGTTAAAAAGGTTTTATGAACATGTTAGCGGTTGTTGGGATCAGCTGTTTGTAATGACGTGATTTATTTGATGCTTCACGTGTTTTACTACTGTTTACGAATTATAACGCTGTTTCACTCATATCAAGCTTCCCTCCCTTTCTTTAATCGTTTTGTAAGGGTTTACACTTGATCATGGGACACTGCGAATTTATGATTTCTTTACAAAGAGTAATTCAATAGAAATAATAGTAAGAATATTAAAAAAAGTAAGTTCCGCTGATTTTCGAGTGATATTATGTAAAGGGTGTAAAGTTCGCACTGGTCTTTTAAAGCTGAAAATTCAAATATAAGGTGCTGGTAGTGGTCTTAATAACTTTTTATTTTTAATATAACATGACTGGCCAACGGTCAGTGGTCAATTTACCCGAAAAAGTAAGACGACAATTTACTAAATAAAGTCGATTTTAATTTTATTCTGAAAAGTCTCGAGAAATCTGGAGACTTTGATCTGGAGTTGTTTCGGGTCTCTAGTCGAGACTTTAAAAACCGTCGAGACTTTCCATACTCTAGCGGTAGAGCTAGGCTAGCTCTACCGCTCCAGAAAATGAATATTTTTTTTAATTTGTTATCCCACTATTTTAAAACAATATTTTAAAACGAAATGTAAAGAACTTAATTGTAATTCATCTTTTTGAATTGATGAAAAAAGATGTGTGTACATAAAAATAGATTTAGACAAGTAGAAATACGTATCTTAATTATATTTTAAATTAAAAATTAAATTAAATTAAAAAACGTACGTACATCTAGCAAAACTTTATACATGTTTCTTTGGTGATTACAATAAGACATAAATCACAAAGTCACAAAACAATGGGTGATCACATGGTGATCACAATGTTACTGAACCTTACGAGCAAAACTTGAGCAGACGTTGTCAACTGAAGCAAATCTTTTATGGACTCCGTAAGGCGATCTACACATATAAAATGCATTGTCCTAAATGACTGACTGACGCATCAACGCATAGCCTAAACCACTGCTAAACCGCTGATCGTAGAGACCTGAAACTTTAGGGTTAACACGTAACTGCGAATACGCATCGCATCGCAAATATCCGCGAGCTCGCGCATTTAATATATCAAAAAGAAAGGATTTTTCGAAGCTCTCATAAGAAAGCGGAATACACCCAAACGAACGAGAAGACAGGATCTACCTTCTTTCTAGGACCCGCGATCAACCTGAACGCTTTAAGCGGAAACACATGTGGAAAAAAAAATCTAACCAATCATAGCGCACGAAATCTCTACTGTCATTTCAAACATCATGATCAGCTACACTCCGCTCTGCTCAGTTCTGTGTCTGTGGAAACGCACACTTACGCAGCCTCTAGTGCTTAATTGAGCTAAGAACGTTACTAGAAAAAAAATGAAGAAAATATATATAAATTGATTTAAATCTAGTTACCGTCAGTGTCATTTGAGTTTAACACAGATGAATTCCATTGCGTGCGCCAGGTGACGTTAGGACTGGTCATCGCCGACAGACGGGCGATCTAGCTTCTGATAAGCGGCATTTGTAAACCCATAATAGGCATAGTTTAAACTGAACGGAAATGACCAATTAGCAGAGCCTACCTTTAATTAATAGAATGCTTTACGCGTTTAAACTAGCTCTCAATCTATGCCTATCAAAAAAACAAGTTGATTTGTTTTGACGTATCCTTCAAATTGCTGGAAAGGCTCTCAACGCCTATGTCTTAAGCCTACAGTTTCACATATTTGGATACATATTTCCAAGGGACTTTATTAAAAATAATGCAAAATTCGAACCGTAACGCTCGCATTAGTTAAGATCTAGTCTTAATTTCAAACGCTATCTTGCTCATCTATACTAATATTATAATAAGAAATATTTGTTTGTTTGTTTGTTTGCATTGAGTAGGCTCCGAAACTACTGGACCGATTTCAGAAATTCTTTCACCAGAAAGCTACATTATCAGGGAGTGACATAGGCTATAGCTTTTCCCGAAATTCAATGTGGTTCCCACGGGAACGGGTCTGGAACTTCACGCGGACGAAGTCGCGGACAAAAAGCTTGTACAAAATATAAAACCAGCGAGAATAGACCTACCTATCTTCTGTACGCCACTGTATCTTCTGAATAGTCAGGATCAACAATTTTTAGATTTTTTTTTTTTACTTTTTTGTCTGTCTGTTTGAACGCGCACATCTTCTAAGTTACTGAACGGATTTTAATGCTGTTTTCACAGGAAGATAGAGCTCGGGATGGAGCAGAATATAGGCTTTGTTTCATCTAAACCGCATGTCAGGAAAATGAGTTATCCTTATTTTAACATTTCACGCTGACGAAGTCGCGGGTAACAGCTCGTTAGTAATATAAACCATCCTCCTTGAATCACTCTATCTATAAAAAAACAACTATTAAAAACCATTGCATAGTTTTAAAGAATTAAGCATTTAGGGACAGACAGATAGCGCTACTTATTTTATTACATGTAAAGATGTACTTATAGGTATAGGTATGGATGAGGAAGGAATAATTAACGGGATACGGATTAGCAGCGTACTGGTTTCATGATACACCGTAGACACCATCAAAGGAGCCGATCTTTCCGGTGTTTCAGGAAGTACACCTATTTTAAACGATAAAGTGTGCTTTGATCTCAAAGTATGGAATAATTTACCTAAAATTAGTGTTAACATGTAGCCTAGACCAACATGTGGTATCAAATCACTTAAGTAATATTATCTTTTATATGCAAAACTTTTCTACAACTATTATTTACCTTTGCCCTGCCCCTCTCACTCATCCTACGAAACACAGCGAATTATTACCGCTATTTCACGTATATTCTGTGAAAGGGTGGTACTGCTATGGTCCAGCCAACCCATTTATGTATTCATAGTAACATTTAGGCTCCACCACACCCAGCATCTCACGAAAATAAAGGCTCTACGACTCTAAAACATAACAATTATGAATTTAGATTGAAATAGTCGAGACGATAGTGCCGAAATTCCTCGAAAAGATAGAATCGTTTCATAGGTTTCTTAAAGGTTTAATCTGTAACTTAATCCCGAAAATTCTAACGAAGAAATTGGTTTATAGACTATTTTGTTATATATGAATGCTCACGGTATTTGTTTATTAGGAAATTTCAAGAAGAAAGTAAGCTAGATATTATTCATAACAAGCTATAAGGTGGTAGTCAAGATGGCTCCAACCAATCATTCAGAAACTTCAGAAATGTTGAAGTAAACATGTCAAAACATAAACTTACTTTTAATAAGTAAAATGTTAATGAATATACAAATGCACTGAACCAATGGACAAGCATGGTGGATTTTCACGTCCTTCATATCCTTTAATATAAAGAAATAACTCATACAAAGATAGATAGTTTGATGTTATAAACAGACATATTATTTACATTTATAGATAAAATATTCCGAACGAAAGTAGATTAAGGATAACTTACAAGGATACGTCTAATTATGAGAATGTTATGAGCCCAAGGGGAAAATCTTTTGTTGGGAAACGTCCAACCAGAAGTAGGAAAGCGTATTACTTCAGCCTAGACCTAGCTTGGCGTATGTAAATCGTAAACGATTACAATAAAGTTAAGGTTGAACCTAACGGTAAACCGCCAAGGTCCGGCGAAGCCACAATACTGCGATTTGCCTTTTTTTTAATTCCCAAGCTTGGTAACATCCCGAATCCTCTCTCTGTCTCTCTCTCTCTCTCTCTGATCGATCCTTCGTGTCTGAAGATCGTGGCCATGGTGGGATTCGAGAATGGATAAACTCGATAAGTCTCCATCGATCGAAAATCCCGAAACCTAAATTGTAACTAATGTTACCCAAACTGTGAATATTATTAACCAATCTTCGTCTTTTCTCATATCTCAGAGTGGAAACGGATAATCGAGACAAGCCCACCACGCACACACACCGCTGTGTCTTCTGTAAAACCAGGATCAACAACGGCGACGTCAGATTGACACTAAGCAATGAAGTTTATTGACGTTCCGGAGGAGAAAATACAGCTGTTTAGGAACTCACAACGAATTTAATCAGAAATAAATTAAACGGATTAGAAAATAATTAAAGGACTTCTCCTTAGCATCTACCTGAGAGACAGCAATTTGAAACAAAAGTCATTCCAGACTAGAGAGATGCAAATCAAGTGAAGCTCAATAGCCGGATTATCCAAGATGGATCGGCGATTATCAATCCGTGATCCAGGACCATTGATCGCGGTTCGCACTAGCTGTTGCATGCGCTTGGATCGCGCGAGACAAGTCCACCTCAAAAGTTTCATTGGATCGAGATTCCCCCGCTAGCATTTGGTTCGCGTTGGATTCTCTGGTGTGCATCCGGCTAATTGCAGATGAAACGAATAGTAGTTCAGCTCTTGGTGTACTACCAATGTTAGAGATTTTGTATCTTTGTACGGAGAGACGTCACATAGCAGTGATGTGGCCTCGCCCGTACATCGTAGGGGCGTTTACCGTTTGTGACGATAGACAACGAACTAGAACTGCAGGCATTCTTGATGAAAAGCATTCACGAATGGTATATACATTTTTTACAATACATTGATTTCACTTATAAAATATTTATTATAAATGGCAGGTAGAAGAATAAGCTGTGTTTTATTATATCCTACTAGTAAAACTCAACAACTTCTTTTGCTTATAACCCTTTTCTAGTGGCTTTCTATTGATAAATATTTCAAAATCGATTAAGTAGATCAAGAGATTACCCCCATACAACCACACAAACTATTGTAAGTATGATCTGTGAGGTCTAGCACAATTTCGTCAGCTTTTACCTGTATTTATTAAAAAACATTAATTTTCCAGACTTATTGGCCATAGCTCGTTTTCCTCCCACTTCCTTGACCCTCCAATTGTAATTTAAATGTATAGAATTTATTCATTAAGTATTTATTTTATAATAAGTCTTATCGCCTCGTGGAATGACAGAACATAGCTAGTGAGATCGAGGTTCAATTCCCATTTGTGCTCCGTTTATCTCGGTCGGCGCATTGCTAATGACTTACCTGATCTTAGCGAACCAATGGCTCTTGCTTTGCTACTGATAAATAATGTAGCATGTTTTGCGCATTAAGTGATATGAGAGACAGTTGTTTGCCAACTATTAGAAACTCATTTTTCATTGACAAACGAAATAACTGATCACCCAGACCAAAGAGCCCTAAATCAGAGGGTCTATTATTGTAACAAAAACAGTCCAAATCTAGTCAATCTCAATTGTATAAATAAGACTTAAGACTAATATTATAAAGAGGAAATATTTGTATTTTTGTGTGTCTGTATGTTTGTAAAGAATAAACGCAAAAACGACTGGACCGATTTCAAAAATTCTTTCACCGTTGGGAAGGATACATTACCCCCGGGTAGTATGTTACCCGGGTAGTAATGATATATTTTTTTTTTTAAATAGGCATCCTTAGTAAAATGCGAAGCTGGGATGAGCCGCTAGTGTACAAATAAGATAGCGCTAAAGATTGACTAGATTTTTTGACTCCTTTTGTTAAGAGAATAGTCCCCTCAGAGCTATGGAATTGGTAGGTTCTTGTTCAATGCTTTTGGTTGAACACGTGGAAATTAAACAAATACATTAATCAAACTGCATATATCTATAAGGTTCATTTTATAGTCGCAAATACACTTAGATAAACTTTAATTCGTGTAACTATGACGGCTAATGACTCAGCGTCTGGTCACCTACAACAGGATTGGCGCGGCAACAATACAGTGCGCAGGCGACCAGGGTAACACTGAGTGACGCGCGACAGCGATAGCGGATAGAATAGACTTCTTTACAGTCTAAATTCGTTTCAGAAACTGGCTGGTAGTCACCCGTCAATTTCTGAAATCTGAATTTTTAAGTTTAATGACATAACGAGAGAATTTGCCTGTGAAAGGCCTGTTTCATTGTAAATGACGTGTCTTTAGTGCCCGCGAGGGCCCACAGAATAAAGTAATTTTTCACTTTGATTAAATTATAATTGTCACTGTCAAACTAAAGAAGAAGAAAGAGATAGCTTGAGACTTAGTGTGGAATTAAAATGAATTTCAGAAGCTGGCTCTACGAGGTGAGTAAACATGGGCTACATAGTTTGAAACAAAGGGAGTTGTTGACTACACGGTTTAAGACTACAAACTTCAGTAAGTATAGACGCTGCTGGGACGCCCTAATAATAATAATAAATGATTTTTATTGAGATTTCAGCACCTTAACCTATGTTAGTGGCTATAAAAAGAGAGTTACATGATTGAGACATGGAGTTTGATCCAATGTCTCAATATTGGACAATCTAACTTGCACTTTCAGATTCTAATACCAAGCCAGAAACACAACCAAAACGGTATGAACTAACTTCACACGGAGAGCAAGTCGACGCATAATACTCGATTGTTTGCATTACTTGCATTATTAAACCGTAATGTAGATTAATATCCATTTATAGCAGGCGCATGATAACCGCAGGTGATGAATGCACATGTTTTATATTGTACTTATGTTACATTATACTAATTACCATACATATAAAAAAAAGTTTATTTTTAGCTATCTTTATTCAGACTAAGTCAACCTGTATCTATCTATCAGGATTAGAGTTTTCTCAATGCTTTCCACCAAATGCGATCATCCGCCTTGCGCATCTTCGAATTACTTCTCAATGACAAAACATCAAAATATTCTTAGGGAAACTGAAAAATGGGACTGCGCGTGCGCACGCGCAGTTGTAAACAAAATATAAAATAGTTCATATAACAGGACATCAAATAACCAATCAAAGGTTCTCCTTTATTATGTATATGTATAGATTATCGTTCAAAATATTCGCTTCTCTATCATTCGCGTGTCCGTCGCCTGCGCATCTTCGCATGTCACCATTGTTTTCAAATCAACATCGCGCCCGCGCCTCGCCACTCGTTCCTTTCACGCGAGTATTGCGTGTCTGCGTGTGCGACACGCGGAAGGGATAAACTAAAATGTACACTCACAGGCATAAGTGGCATTCTTAATTTTACACGACACATTTCCTGCGAATCTCCTTTAAATAGTGTTTTGTTTAACGTCCTTAAAATTTAAACAATTATTTTATTTTTGGATGGATTTCGTTATTTCGATATTCTCTGTGCTTTGATGGATGACAATCGTTAAGCCAAGTCGGTCAGTGACCTTCAGGGGGCTTGAAAACATTGGCCTCTGCCAACCCGCATTGGAGCAGCGTGGCAGGGTACGCTCTATCTCTTTCGATCGAAGGGAGTCCTGCACTGCAGTGGGATGATAATGGGTTGATATTATGATGAATACTATTAGAAGAGAAAAATCGAGTAAATCCTTTCAAGCAATATTTGACTTGGAACTTTGAACTTGGTTTATTTTTAAGACCCTGAAATATCAAAGTAATTCTAGTGGCGATTGTACAGCTATGTGACATACTGTTAGACGACGGCATTATTCTAAGAGGTAATTTGTAAGAGGCAGATTAAATACAATTAACATGTAACGGGTCGGGTGTTCAGTATTCGAATTCCGTGCTAGTGCAGTGAAAGGCACCTGGGTAAACGCGTCGCTGACTTAGGTAGACACTTTATCCGGGAGACGCGCGTTTCATTCTCGTATGAATTCATTCAACCCAAAATCATCCCACTGCAGGGATACGGGTCGTTCTTCAATTGAAAGGGATTATAATGGCCACGCTGGTCCAGTACGGATTGGCGGAGACCGGTGTTTTCAAGCCGCCTGATGGCCACCGACTTGGCTCAACAACAGTCATCCATGGACAACACCCGGGACCTACGGCTTACCGTGCCCTCCGAAACTCGGGTCGAATTATTGTACCTACCTAGAGAATTAAGATATAAAAATAAATCTTGTTTAATGAATAGTTAGTTCAAACTAAAATTTAATTAATCTTTCATGAGACTGATGATACTGTCCATATTTTTCTAATTTTCAATATTTCGTGCCAATCATAGTAGTAGGTACACATACAAAGAACATTCTACGTATAGAGACTATCTATAGAGTGCCACTCGACCACTCACGTCAATTGAGAAACGAGGTAAACGACAGTCGGCGACCTGCAAGCGTCCGCGGCGACAGTACATCCACAAGTCAAGTTGAGTCACCGCTCCCACGCACGGTAACGCCGCGGTCGATCGATCCCCATTGTCTCTGCAAAACGCGTAACTCTTAATTGCTATTCATTTAATGTTTCCTGTTGGCTGGTACACGTTTTCATTGTTTTCTGTCGCTTTGAAAACAACTTCTACTAGTTTGGTGGTAGATACGTCCATAATGCCATGGTAAATCCATTTTTTTTTAAGTCACATGTATTTTTGATTCGGTATACTTCTACATGATAAATCCTATTTTTTTTAAGTTAAATGTATTTGTAATCTTTCCCTTTTATGTTCATGTCCCTTTTATCAACTTTAGCTAAAGATAGGAAACGCAGATTAGGTAATTGTTTTCCTATAAATGTTAGGAACTAATTTAACATTAAATCGATTAACTTAAAGACGAGTGAGGCTTACCTATTCAATTAACTATTAACAGTACCTAACCAGTAACCAACAACAGCAGCCTCGCGCCGACTTGTAATAAACTAATCATTTAACGGGAATTCTCGGGGATTTGTGAGTAATTTCCGTGGCCGTAAGCGTTGGCAATTTGTCCGTAGAATTTCCGAGAATCGACCCCCGGGATCCGGGGATCCGGACTCCGGAGAGGGATCTATTGTGGACGTCTTCAACCTGTAACTTATTTACAAACGGCTTACACAACATGTGTCGGAATCGTTGTCTTCAGATTACAATTCATGTAAGGTTTACTTTAATGTTTGGCCAGTAAACGATCAATCCAATTTTATACTCATCGGATTAAGGTATATTTTTAATAGACAAACACGTAATTGGCTATTTACTTCCCCGGTCAAACAAGCCCATTTCATGAATGTTCTAACACTCGAAAAACGTAAAAAATACTTCGAGTATTTTGAATACTGATGCATATTTACCTTGCTCAAGTGAAGCAAGAACCAGACAGACACACATTGTGCACAGTTAATGACTGGCGCGGAAGACAAGCCAAAGTGGTACACGTGGAGAGCCGCATAAAATAAAACTCCCGAACTTATTGCCAACGAGATGCCAAACCCCCTACACCACAACACTTCCTCTGTACATTTAACACGTCAACATCTCTGACTTACATATCCAACGCGGCATTTGTATCGCTTTGATAAAAAGATGAGCTACATAGAGAGCAATGGATTTGGATATAACAAATGTAGCGTTTTCTACGTTATTTTCTGAGTAGGAACAAAGTGCAATGATGCACCCACGCGGAACTGTGCTGAAGCTAGAACGACGAAATAACTCGTCTCAACTTCTTTGGCGATTAGTGGTTGCCATGGGCAGCACAAACACAGTATATTCACTATAACTTTTTTATTATCATCTAATCACAGCATAGAGGTAAAGATTCCTGAAGATTCCTGAAGAAGAGAAGAGAAAGGTGTGGCAAACCGAACTCTTTTTAAAAACCACTTTGTAAATAGTTATTATGTTTCCTTTTTCTTTATGGTTTTTATATTCTTTTTTACTGTTACTTCACTTTTTCACCTTCTCGCCATCGATTCATATTTTTCTACAATATAAGCTTTCTTCATCCCTTCCTCTTTTCCTAATCTTTCCATCCTTAATAGAAGGAAAGAGGGGTAGGGATCCAAATCGAAAGAATTATTGGAACTCTGTCATATAAAGAGGTTAAGGAATATCTTGGAAAGGGAACATTGGGAGAGGCATACGTCGATAGGTACGCAAAAGCTCTGTTCTTAAATATGAAGAAGTCCAATTTCAACGACGTATTAAACCGCTTTTAGATTATCATTGCTTTGCTTACCATTCAGAAAGCCATTAGTATTCCTGTTAAATGATAAGCAACACGAAACGATCCAGTTCGTATTTATCACACGAAGCTCTTAATTATCAGTAAATAAACTGTTAAATGACAGGTTGAAGATACTAGGAAGACATCATTAGCAGAAAATTAAAAGATTTTTTGAGCTATACACTAAACATTACATTGGTGTATTCCGGAAATCGCATACTTTAACTCTCAGATAAAAAAATCTATTCGCTCTTCCTTTTTTTACGCCACCAGTGACTTGTCCAAGCCGTCAAGATGCTTTTAAATAAGTTAGCTCACATAAAGCCAGATGCAAGAACATTATTTTAATGTTAACTCCACATTAAGTTTCAAGCTACCTCTTATCTTATAGAAAGTGACATCCATTATTTTATGTGTCATTAACTTTAAACTGTTTATGTGCAACCACTAGTTGTATAAATCATCATGTTTGACCCATACTATGTACATCGATGGACACAACTGACGCTGAGCTAAAGTAAATTAATTTAGCTGGATAGGCTTTAACGTCCAGTCCGTGGCAGTAAATGAGTTGAAAATACATAGTATATGTATGCATATGGTATGTAGTCAGGTGCAAGTTGAGCTTTACAGTTTTAGCAGTACAATTTTGGCTCTTATGACATAGATCTTAAGAATTCTTCAGAGCTCCTCTTGGGGGGGTTGGGAGGGTTGGCATTGGCAACGCATGAGTGATACCCCCGGTATTGCAAGCGTCTATAGGCTACGGTGATGTTTGACTTTTGTTTTAATTAAAAAAACTTTGATTTCGATGCGAACTACTGCAACTTTAAAGTTTCAATAGTTGTTTTTTATCCGCCAAACTTTTGCTACCTAAAAGTTGCCCTAGTTCGGTCAACCGTACTAAAAACCGGACTACTGCTACAAGAGGATGCCGTATGCTTGTTTGTCAACTTTGTAGCATAAAAAAAGAATGATACAAAGTCCGATATGTAAAGGTTGGTCTGCTTTTGACTGTACTCGAACGCAAACCACCACCGGCTGCGGCTCAAACGGCGTCGCACAAAAATAAAGGAAAGTCCTGATCGATCGCGCTATATCCGCTCCGGTGACGCAACGGCACCGCGGCCGGCAGCCTACAGCCGCCACACGGAACACTGGTGACGCGTTTTGTTTCTATTCTTGTGAGCTTCTTTTTAGTGCATGTGCTACGTAAGCGATGAAATCCACCAATATAGCTAGGAAATAAAGAGAGAAAAATTGTAATTTTTTTTTATAAGAAAACAATATAGTAAAATAGTTAATTTATTTCTGTTCTTAATAATAAGTATTATAATATCTATTAATAAGTTTGATGACATAATATTTGTAGAAAATGTCACATTCATAGCATAGATTCCCTCAGGCTGAGAATGACAATTTCCTAAAACGACAATTTTCTTAATACAATAACTTCCTAAAAACGACAACTTCCTAAAACGACTAGTTTACCTAAAATTCTGTGCACTAACAATGCTTACGTATGACCAGGATCCAACGGTAGACGAGTCTGGACATCTTTATGGTAGACTATGTGACGGGTCCGTTTTTCAGTAACCGTATTCCATGGTTTGAAATGAAAATTCAAAAGATCCGAAAAAAACTTTCCCTTTGTTTCTTTCTGCAGGCTGTTGAATTGCTCAAAACCATTTTTAAAGTTGTTAATGTTACATTATATTATGGCTGTCACTGTCAAACTAAAGAAGAAGAAAAGAGAGCTTTTTCTCTATTATTTAAAATTGCAGTTTTTTTATCAATGTTTTAATATTTTATTTTATATATCGTAATTGTAACTTTTATCATTACCATTTTAAAAGAGCAAGTACATACTAAGTTTCTTTCCAGTTCTTCTTAGCACAAATGTACCGTCTTAACTGGCGGTAAGAAAAAATATGACGATTCAAAAGTGCTTGTAATATGTATATTTGAATAAACATATTTGACTTTGACTTTAAGCTTGAGCATAGAATAAGTAATAACCCGAGGTAGAATGGACACTCTCCGCCCCGCACCGGACCGAGTTACCGCACCCCCGGGAGCCCCTCGAGGAGTCCTCAGTCGCAAAGGTGTGCGTTTAGTGAACGAATGTTATACGTGTGCGCATACGTGTGCGCGTGTACAGACGACATTGGCCTATGTAGTAGAAATAGGTAATTATTTCACGCGCGTTGTATGGAATGTCCGGGCTGTGGCTTGAGACTTAATGTGTAATTAAAATTATCAAAAACTGGCTGATAGCATTACACTTAGAACCAGACACTGAAAAGAATATTTTTTAAATTATCGTAGTACACATAACTTATATATTACATACACAACTACACTTAATTAATACCCATTGTGTATCACTTTGAATAACATAGTTACAATTAGCAATTTGCCACAATTCTATTCATTGCCTGTATTTACCAATTAATCCATTATTTATTTAAAATTTACATAACAAAGATCTCGAACGCGAATTTCATTAACATTTATAATACTTACGTGTTATACAAAAATATCATTTGGAAACTTTAAGCAAAAGAAAAATATTTAGATACATAAAAATATAATCTCTTTTCAATGGATCTAATAATTTAAATTGAAGTAGGTACCTACTCGTATCTATCATTTTTTTAAATCAGTTTTAAACTGAAACTAATATGAAATTTGTCTTATTCGCCTCAAATCGCCTCGCACAAAAGCTGGTAACACAAAACATGGAAATATTTAAAAAATATTCTAAATCTCACAATCACAAGATGTAGAGCGTACCTGTAATAATATTTATTGCAAGCTGTCATGTACTGATCACCTTAATTTGAGCAAATAAAAACATATTCTATTCTATTGTAAAGAAAAAGCCAAAAAATAAATTTAATTGTTTTTGTTAGGCAGTAGGCAACTAGACAAGCCATTCTTATTTTTTTAAACATTTTTGCCCGTCCCAGGTGGGATATGAAGGGTGGCAAAAAAAAAATGCACAGTTGCAGACGCATCATTGTTGCGCGTATGCACTATAGCTGCGCCCGCGTCTCGGCGCGGTGACCTCGCGAGCGCGGACTCGTCGCGCCTCCCCGCGCCCGTCGCCGCTCACGCACGCCCCACCCGCATGTCAGCGAAAACAACATGGCGTACACACAAAAAGCATTCAAAAAAAATGCTGACTGACTGACATTCTAAAATAACCAAAATACGAGAATGCTGACTGACTGACATGCACAGCTTATAGCATTATTGTGACGTAATCATTTTGACGTGAGCATTTTGATGAGATTTTTTCGAAACTGCTTATTGATGATGTTGACTGACTGGCTGACATATTCCTAAACCTTCCAGCCTAAACCTTTACTGTTGCGACGTAATTGAGCACTTGATGGGTTTTTTTTTTCAACTACATACTTGATTGATGAAATTGAGTGTGAGTGACGATTACAAAGTCTGTGACCCAGATCTTAGTTTCAATATTTTCACATTTCGGAACAAAATGGGACGAAAACGACGAAGTACGATTTACGAAGTAGATAAGTTACAGCCAGTTTCCGAAAAACATTTTTATTTTTATTACGCTTAAACATTTTAATATTTAAAGTCTCGAGCTATCTCTTTTTTTCTTCTTTGGTTTGACAGTGACAGAATTTAATGTGTCATTAACTTTAAAAATGCGTTTCAGAAACTGGCAATTATTTATTACAGAATAAGTCAACGGAGTATCATTAATGATAATGTAGAGTGGGTTGTTCGAACTACAAAATCAAATGAACCGGGGTCTACCCACACCGGTCCATTTTTGTTTACAGTATGGCACACGGCCTATTGAGCTTGTCCCTTTTTTAGTCCGACATTCATTGTATGGTGTATTACCCTAACATCCATCTGACCGCTCACTCACCCACCCCATTTTAACATACTTGTATTTATTCGTATTTCTGTCTGTTTATCAGTTAACATGTCCTATTATAAAATATAGCTTAATGAGTTCACTTTCGATAAAAACGTTTTTTCGTAATTCCCATAAGAACGAGCTTTGTAAAACCTTATAATAAATCTTAAAACTAGATGACAACATGACAACGGGGTTAAATAATTTGTCTTTTTAACATAACACTGACATAAATTTATCATTATGATAATTGAAACATAGAAAGTGTGTTTCAATTATTATAATGATAATCTAAACCGAAAAGAATCTACATGGAATCAACCATTTAAAAAAGGACGGGTTGCACTCCGGGAGTGCCGGCAGAAGTGAAAACTTAAACATCAACGTTGTGCATTTTTTTATATTTTCTTACACTTTTTCGATCAGGCTACGGATCAAACGCGAGTTTAACATTTTTTACCCATACCCCGCTAAAGAAGTTTTCACTTAAAAAAATATTGGGATATTCTATGTACAGCACTACTCTATGTAGAGTACGCAGTCCGCGCAGGTCACTGGCTGCCTCTCTGGATGATTAACGCCTCGGAACTTTCTAGAAGCTCCGTAACAGATGCATAGGTACACGCAAAACTTTCCCTTGAAGCGAGAGGCGTTATAAATTATCTACGATCTCAATTTGAGCATATTGATGTCCAACTATTAACAAATGACCACCAGACGCCCGCTGCTTCTTTCACTTGTAAAATGTAATATTTACCGGGTCCACACTCCGGCAACATGACATAGCGTCGACCAAAATTATACCTACAAACAGAAGCTTTGATTGCCGTAGTAATTATTCATGTTCACGATAGCTTCCAAGTTGGCCTACAAGATAACTATTCAAGAACGGCCCTGTCCGTTGTGGCCTGGGGCAATTAGCGAAATGGACGCCGGAAAGGCGAACGTACTCGCGTAGGTCGAGGAGTGCGGAGAGTGCGGACAGGCGAACTCCCACCGGGCAGCGTGGAGCGACCTCCTATTAATAGTACGACCAGTGGGTAATCAATATTCGCCGTGCAAGCCAACCCTCGCCCGCATCGCGCTTCCTGGAACTCGTGAGCGCGATTCGGGGACACACCGGCCCCCGGCGGCGCCGCGCCTCCATAAATCTCCTGCGCTCCGCTCGCTGCCGCCGCTTCCTTTGTTTTTTTTTTCGGCGGCGGGTAATAAGATCGCGAGCGTCAACGTCAGGTATAGATAGGCGGCTCCAGGCAGCGGCGCGTGAAATCCATGCGCCGTCTATTGACCGCGCAGATGTACGGGTTTAAAAAGGAAAACGTGTTCGATTATTGGAACGCCGAACGGCTAACGCGTCGACGACGGCGACGGAGGCCGCGGTGAGTCAGGGCCGGCCGACGGGCGGCGGAAATAATTAGTCGGAGAGATAATCGTTCAGAAACACTGTCGGCGCGGCGCGGCATGGCGGCGCTCGTAAACTGCAGCGAGACCGCGTGCTTTAGCAATTGGCGGCTGTAAATGCTAATGCCTACCAAACAACCCATTATAAACTTAGTGTCGTCATTTCTGGGAGATTAGCTCAGCGTACTTGCACAGCGACGTTGAAAGGAAGTTGTGTTGTCCAAACTGATAACTGCATTCTTCTTGAAATATCGTTGTAACCAAATGTAAATAAATTTAATGACACAAAGACTTCTTTATCTACGAAACAATGGATATAAATGCGTAAATCACACACAGAACTGCCAACTGTGAGGTAAAAGACAATCATTGTTTTGAACCCAAAACCAAGAATACGTTCAAAAGACCACATGTGCCAAACTCTATGAATCCATAGAGTTTGGCACAATTTTAATAAAAATACATATTAAAGCTTCCAATTATAATACCTTTCTGTCTATTTCCTTTTCGCGGTTTAGCCATTGATCTGATTTAGATAGAGTGATTCAAGACAAAGGTTTATATGTATAATACATTCCAAAATTCCCACGGGAAAGCGGGATACATTTAAGCAAAGTTGCGCGGCTTTCGCTAGTTATTTAAATGTAAACAAAAATAACAGTTCATTTTGTACCTGTCTAGAATTCCAATTGAGTTTTAATATCGGTAATTGCATTCGGGTTCGGGCGTCACCGGTGGACAATGTCGCAGACAGCGTACCTACTGATAACAGGCTGACAGTCGGCCGATAGCAGGTGATAACAGGCACAATACATGCCCTCAGAGATAAAGCATGATATAAACACCGGTTGCTCTTATGACTAATTACAATACCATATAAGTTCGATATTTCGGTTCTCTACATAATTCGCACAACGCCAATTCGTACCAAATTAAGCTGGGCTTAACCTATCAAATCTATTGGAAATGTAATTTTTTACTTACAGAAAATAATCAAGCCGGTTTTATATATTTAGAATAGAATAAAACTATATTTGGATAAAAACTTAACACACATATACTACAAAAGACACTATTAAAATTTAACATGGGTACAGAAAAACAAGAACACGAAGACACGTAACAGCCTATGTATGCTGCAGCCATCCATTTATATATTACATCTTGAGATATAATATTTTATCGCTCGATATATATTTTGTACTAGACCATTCACACGGTGCTATAAATATACCTATATTACATTACCTCACATCCCCGGACTCCACTTCTCCCCCTGCCTCGCCTCCGTTTGCATTAATAGCTCAAGATGTAATTTATATTATATCCCATAGTGAAAAAGCACCTTCAAGGTTTCAATTCATTCTCAAATGCTATCTTGCTGATAGAAAATACAAAACTAGCGAGAATGCTTGGGATTGAGACAAATTTTTAGCTGTTTTTGTTACGAGAATGGTTCTATGTATATACATACGCTGTTCTTTTTGACACCAGCTTGTTTTCAATTAGAATCAGCAGGATTACTTGAACCTGTAAATATTATCGTCGAAAATATCGTACTTAATATACTAATACAAATACTACAAAACTTAGGAGGTGAAATTTTTGCATATAAAACAATTTTTGAAAAAAAAAGTACCTCACTATTATTTGCACTTTATCTTCATCCTTTTATTTCATAAAATGCATTCATTCAAGTTAGTATTCTCATATAATTTCAAATCTTTTGTCATTCTACTACGTCTTTTTTGTAACCCATACACACCCCGCGAATAACCCGCAGCAATCTTCAAAAGTTGTTAATACGACAACCCTAACCCGCGAGCTGCCCTTTCTTTCACACAAATTATTTACAATATTTTTTTGTAACATTCACATCGTCAAACCTTCCCTTATTCCCACGAATATATTTATGTGCACCCGTCTTTATTCTAAGAGACATTGTTCTCTCAGTAGGTCGTCATTTTGCACAAAAAACTTCACGATATTCCGACTGGGCACCGTTCTATTTTGTCGTCAACGCATACTTTGAAATTTATAATATCAATCATCCCACTGCAGAGATACAAGTCTCTCTTCAATCGAAAGGAATTAGAGCGTACTCTGCCACGATGCTCCAATGCGGATTGGCAGAGGCCGGTGTCTTCAAGTCGCCTGAAGGCCACCACCATAACGAACGACTGTCATCTATCTACAACAGCCGGGACCGACGGCTTGTCATCCGAAGCACGGATCACAAAACAAAAATACTATTAGAAGAAAAAACAAATTAAAACCAGTATGATATATTGTTTCGTGTATTTTATTACAAGATGAGAAACTCCTTTGTTCACAGCTCAGTCGGTACATGCCGGCGGCCACCGTTCGCGGCTTGTGACAAAAAACCGTCCCTCCAGATAGAGCACGTTCGCGGATATCTCAGCAGAACAGGGTTTACGATTGGCGGGACTGTTCTCGAAAATATTGATGTTATAACTCGAGTGCTTATCGAAATTGCCGCTTGAATTAACGATATATAAGTTGTGTAACATAGTGATGCGATTTAAGAAGAGTTATGATAACACAATTTCAAAATGTTTATTTAAATACTTAATGTAAGTGTGCTACGGTTAAAACTGTTAACCGGACAAGTCACTTTTGACTGCATAATGCAGACAATTGAATTTTTAAATCAGGGAAAATGTCTGTGACTATGAACGTTGGAAAACTACTTTTGACTGAGAAAAATCGCTACCAGGATACCAGAAGCTCAAGATAACGAAACCCTGCGTGTTCGGTTTACAGGGCGACACATAGCGACGCCATCGAGCTCCTCAAACAACCTATTTATTTATATAAAAATAATTCATACACATAATTGATATTACAATTAAATAGATGTAGCAAATCTCATGTGATTAGACGATTGCAGCGTATAGCTTCATTAGTATCGAGCAGATTTTAATAAAATCCAAGCGTGAATTGTTATGTATAGCATGTAACTATAGGAGAGTCGCGGACTCGCGGTTCATTATATTTCCAAACATTACCATAAGTGAATGACCTCACATAATATGATGAGGCGATGCTGATAACGAGTGATAATAAATTACAATCGGAGAATGGCATACAATGCAATCATTTGGACTAAGGCACGTGACACACAGAAATATCAGTGGTACTTTGTCATTAGAGAGAAAGTACGACAACCGCGGCCTCACGAGTACGTTTAGAGCCGCGCTACAGTTTTTTGGAGTAGAGAATTCTTGAATTCTTCTCAGTAAGCCCAAATGCGGCAAATGGGGCAGCTTGCACTGAAACTTTGGCTTATTTCTGAGTTATTACATCTAAGATTTTGTGTGTCGCCTCAGAAGGTTACCGATTTCATACATTTATCTCATAACGCTCTACGTCATAATACGCCACAACAACACACTTTAGGGTGCGTTTTGATGCGAAAATTTTCAAGCGACACACATTAAATTGTAACCATACTGAATGAATGTAACCGTTATCCTTCTGTCACGCACGCACGACGCAACACTACAGTTTAATCATGTTATTCTGACTTTAGGTTAAATCGGTTTGACAGTGCTACACTACCGATAGCCACTATGTGTGCTTTGAGCCTAATGGTATAATTCGTGTGTGCTGATGATGGCCATTAATATTATAAATATTTAAATTGAGTGTCTATTGCTTGATAAATGAGTTGATGATCTTAAAAATTGCACATTTTGTACACATTGTTTAGACAAATAGTTATCTTGTAACAAAATATTCACGAAACCGACACGATAACGTTAAAATTTTCTTACAACTACAGTTCGCGGTCTTCTATCTAGTATTAAATCCTTTTCAGTCTTTATTTAAACAATATTTCTCAGCTCAGGGTCCTAACCTATACCTATAAATGAAAAAAAATCTAAATAATATCTAGCCTATTCATATATTTATAATATTTTATTGCATTATATTATGTTATCAATATTTGATTATTTTTGTTTCATTTTAGCCGCAATAGTGAATTTCTGCACTCCCAATGGTTGACTGGTAGAGAATGCAATTAGCACTAAGTTCGCCAATTGTATCAGTACTTGGTGTATTGTGGTCAATAAAGTTAAATAAATAAATATTCAGTCAAGTCATTGACCGTTAGGTGACTTGAATACACTGAAACACCTGAAACCAGCTACTCTCAGTTGACACTAATTGCGGAAAACACACGAAAAGAAAGAAGAAGGATATCGAAAGTACAAACTTTCATTCATCATTTCAACTTATAGTTACTATTAGATAACATAGAATTACCATTGTGCGCCTAGTACGCCTACTTTTAGGTATAATTTACGATGCACTCAAAGTGTATTCACCGTGTCAACGCAGCGATAGTTCACCTAGGACGTAACGTTACATGATACCTAGAGTGGAGAGCCGAAGAGAAAGTCGATATTGTCTGCCATCATAAAGTGCAGCTGAGACGGGCACGTTTTTGCGTAATCCGCGGTCCGCGGCCGCGGGCAAAGACGGGGGCGATGAGACACCGCGTCGATGCTGCAATGTATGCAATAAGTAACTAAACTGCATTTATCGGAACGATTATGCGAGCTTCTACCGAGTGGTCGTGCGAAAACGAGGATGTGGACGGTTGTTCGTTTCACTATTCCTTTGCCTGTAACTTCGTGTCTTACTTTCCTGTCTTCGATCAACTTCGCGAGAGTGTAGAGTCCGCACCATATTTTTTTTAAATACTTTTCCTATAGATGAGTAAATCAAATCGTGTTAGTGTTCGATCAAATTACGCTAAATATTCTGGTTGACCTTAAAAAGTTAAAAAAACGCAAATATATTTCTTTTCGAACTTATTCCACGAACTGTAAATCCCCACTAGCTAAAGCAGAATTTCAATTTAATAAAGATTTTTATCTTTGTTGTATATTCATGATTCTAATGCGAATGTATTATAGAGCTTACAATTTTAAGAGACATAGTATCACTTGCAACCGGTTGGCGAAGCGTAACAAATACAAGAAAACATGTGAGTGTGTATTCTAAATAGTTTCTTCAATCATAAGATACTGGTGAATGTATTTATTGTAATGGTAACGCAAAATTATCGCCGACCGGATGGTGCAGGGTCGACACTCGGCCACCAGTCCCACCAGACACCAGCAGCTGTTCATATGCCGCGCAGACCACCCGCGGTTCACTTACTAGTTTTTGTATGTAACACATTTTCTTATGTTATTCAGTACTTACATGGTTATGTTACATGGTCATTAACATACCTGTGGTTGTTGACAATTACTATACCTCCAGTAAAGGACGCAGGTTCAATCCTCGCATACGTACGTACATGAAGTTGTTAAAATGGGACACAAAACTTTGCGAAATCGCTAACTCCGACTCTATATTACTCTTCTGAAGTTAGGTGAATAGAGTGTGGAGAGACACTTCATGATTACGTTTCTTTTGTCTTCTAACTTCGCCTCAGTTAACTTCGCGATCTGTTTCTTCTCTTGATAATAAAATTAAAACAGCCTACTGTCACATCTCATCTCCACATTTTCATCAATGACATTTTGAGAAAATCGAAAACTATGGTAACCATTCTACACTTTCTTAAGTTGTTATAATTGTGCTTAAAAAAAACAACGAACAAAAACTCGATTAATTAACCAAAAGTTAATTCAATTGGTACCTTCACATCTGGTATCCATAAAAGGTGTTAAGTATTCAATTATTATTGTGCCAGGCCCTACGATAATAAGAGTCTGAAGTTAGTAAGTACTAATATCTGACGATCCCGTTAGATGACGTATTACAGAATCTTCTATCGGAATGGCAGGAAAGGTGGGAGACTTCCGTAAAAGGCCGCCATCTGTATCTGTTCTTTCCCTCGGTGAGAGACAGATTAAAGAAAACCTGGCTAGAGGTCGACCATCAAGTAGCTCAGTTTTTAACGGGACACGGAAACTTTAAGGCCAAGTTATTCTATTTCAAGGTTGTACCTTCTCCTTTCTGTGAATGTTCTACCGCGAATACCAGAGTAGAACAAACAGCTCATCACGTTCTGTGGGAGTGTGATCTTTGGCATGACGACCGCGTAATCATGTTGGATTCTTTACATGTCACTTCGGGCGTAGTTTATTATTCTGATCTCGTAGCAAGCAGAGAGAATTATCAGGCATTTAGAAGGTTTTGCAGTACATATTATTGGAATCAAAATAGTGAACAACAGCTCATAGCATTAGGTCCCAATAGTGGCGAAACAATAGACCGTGGTGCTCGGCAATCGAGCCTCACTTGATTTGCCATCTCTCTAGGGTATAATGCCTTTTGCTTCAAATTGCTGTTTCTCACGTAGTTGTTAAGGAGGGAAGTCCTTTCAATACTTCCTACTCCGACTATCTTCTTTCTGATTAAATTCGTTGTGAGTTCCAAGACAGCTGTAGTTTATTCCCCGGGACGTCTATCTGAGGTCGCCGTTGTTGATCCTGGCTACACAAGAGACACAGTGTTGGGAATGTGTGGTGGGCTTGTCCCGTAAGTACTAATATCTGACATCTGTGGTATCACCTTAACACAGCATCCTGCTCTCTTCTAGTTGTAGCGGTCAATCGCTCTATTGGGTTAAAGGGAGAAAGGACGAGGGAATACTCCTGTGTTTAGGCGTACATTCGAGCATTAGGTATAATATGTCCTGCGTAGAGGTGCGGTGACGCATACGCATACGCATTATCGTCGTACAACGCATAACACACGTGCGTAGGCTTGCTGGACAACAATATTGACGTCCAGCAAGCCTACGCACGTGTGTTTTGCGTATCGTGCACGGATGTCCAGCGCGGATGGACAGTGCGTAGAGGGCTTAAGAATTAGGTTTTTTACATAACTCTAATCAGATTTTAACGAAATTTCATAGAATACTAGACGTGATCAAAATGTTAATTTTTATTAATTATTGTTTTTGAGAATTACATGAGAAAAATGAATTCTTATTTCGTTTGGTCAGGTTTCTCTGCTGCTGTACATGACTAGCAATGTTTTTTGAAGTGAAAACTTCTTTAGCGGCGTCGTGCAGTTTTTGGGATGGGTAAAAAATGATAAATTCGCGTCAGGCAAGACATATGACCTGGGGGGCAAACATGCAAGTTCCATCCGAAACAACGAAACCATAGTCCTGTCCAAAAAGTATTACTAGTTAGAATAAGGTTCAGAACTGGTTAGAATTCAACGAAACGTCAGACCGTATTTTCGGATTTTCGTTTCATGGTAGGGGCTGATCGAAAATTCGTAAGACGAAGGGAGTTGTTTTAGTGACATCTATCGGTAAATAACTGGAACTTTTTAGTTTTAAGTTTTATCACAAAAAACAGTGTTTTCTGTTATTGCACTTTTTTTTTTTGATGCGTCAACCCTAACGTAACGTTCCGCGCGCCGCGGTGGCGTTGTACGACGAAGCGGCTGGTCCTCTCAGCCCACATCATTTGCGCATTTTACGCGCCCGTGTCGCCGACCGTTCGCCGCCTCCGAGCCGCCATTATCGCGGCACAGATACGTGTGTGTATGTAACAGACATCACTAAGATAGATACCACGATATTCAAGAATGAAAGAAGAGAAAAAAAGAATGGGAAAAACTAAGCGCATCTATATTTTTTTAATCTACTGATATATATGACAAGAATGTTTTAGTGATAGGAATGTAACTTTTTACATAATTGATTTAACAGCTAATGGTGCTAATTCTGTTGTACATCGAACTAGACTAAACTAATTTTGACAGGACCAAAGGTGTTGTTGTCCTTCCTTGGTTTACAATTAGTGACAAGGATAGCAACACTTCTAGTCCATCCAATGCCGGCCGGGCGGAGAAACGGAGAAAAGTATACTACAGAAAGGAACAGGCTAAAAACGAACTTATTTCTTCATCACTGTCTTTGCCTTTCTCCGCGAAATACATGCGCATCTATTTAGATTTACGTCTGTGAGGTGTGAGTCTACGAGTGCTTACTTGAAGGGGCTCGGCCCAGCACCGCGAAAATTACAGCCATCAATCGTCGTGGCGGCGCGCGGCGACGCATCTTGAAACGACTTCGAGTCTCACACGAAACAAATAGGACTTTAGAATGATTAAAACTTTGGAATTTAGTTAAAATACTAGTTGTTCTAACTTTGTGAACAAATCTATGTAAGGATGGTAGATTATCCTAAAAATAAATCTACGTGACACATCTTTTTCAGTCATCATTAACTACAATAAATTATAAAATTAAACATAATTCAATTGTAATAAACAACAATAAACAAGTACTAGTTTATTTATTTATTTATTTTTAAGAAAATCTTACAGCTATGAATGAGTGTATAATGTGTATAATATTAACAAAATGAAGATCATTTAATTTTACAAGATTCCGGGAGTAGAATTAAATATGAAGTAGGTCAGATTTTATACTGTAGAATTAGAATACGTAGGTACTCAGAAAGAGTATCAGAAAGTGAACAGATATTGTGAAACAGCGATTTGAAACATATGGCAAAAGGTAGCAAATCAAGTGCAGCTACCGAGCACCACGTATTATTATATAGCATATTATGTATTATATTGTGAAAGCATGTAATAGGACATTAAGAAGCGTTGCGGCGCCGCGGCGCCACTCCGACGCTCAGGGGAACGCAACTGCGGACGCGATGGGGGCCGCGTTTCTGAGAAATATATGCAAGTGCAGTCGCCGGCGAAAGCTGGCATCCTTATCACACGTTGCCGCGGGTACCTGCGCACCCATTGTTACTGGCAACTCTGGCAAGTGAATCGCGGAATACTTATTGTATCAAATAAGTACAGATTTTCTATTTCACGAAGAGCATTCGCCTATTAATGTTGTAGCGTTCACATGCACATTGCTTCTGTGTGCGTCCGATTTTACGAGCGTTTCCGAAGTTACGCACACATTAACAATGTGCATATATACGTTTGTAACATTCATAGGCGAATGCTCTTCGTCAAATGAATATCTGTAACAGCCAAATGCTCGTAATTGTGTTTCTTCAACGTATTGTCCTGTGCCGTCGATGCCGTCATACTATTCCAGATGGGTAATTGTCCGTAGTAATCACTTAACATATAAGAACATTATACTCTTGGCAGAACTCCATTTAATGCATTTTTGCCAAGCGCATACCGAAAAGAATTATAATAATATAATACTAATTTCAAGACTTAACATCAGTATCATTTTCTTTCTATCGTTACATTTTTTTTTCATTTCTTTTCTCGTATCGTACTCAATCGTAAGCAAACAGAAGACACAGCAAAAGAACGTGTTGTTAATTAGAAAAAGAACGAATTCCGGCTTAATCACAATAATCTTAGTCTTACATAATTAGTGAGTAAAGCAGATTGAGCAGCGAATTGAGCTCAATTTCACAACAGTCTCAAAAATCAAGAGTAATATTGGGACCATAAATAACCCTTTCATACCTGTGTGGAACGAACACGTTTCTTATAAACGGGAGCGTGGTACTTTCGACCCCCGCTAGTTCGCGTCACGTCCGCGCCGAGAGCCGTATAAGCGTAAAACGTCGCGGGAAAAAACCCGCGATCGCAACTTGCAGGTAGAAGGATAATGAGCTGGCAGGTACGTGCGCGGAAACAATTCGCCAGGGTTGGAACACGTCAGCATACCGGGAGGGCTACTACGAAACGTAAATCCGATATTTCGGCCGAAGTATCGAAATAATTTTAACCGTGAAATACAAGGTATTTCATGGTTATTTTAGTAATACCTTGAATTCTATCCATGAAATACCTTGTACTTTATGGATATTTTAGTAGTTCATTGAATTATAATCATAAAATAACTTGTATTTCACGGTTAAAATTCTTCCGATACTTCGGCCGAAGTATCGGATTTACGTTTCGTAGTAGCCCTCCGGGATCTTTTAATCTGTTAAATTCATAGTTACGATTGTCGACAACGAGCCAGCCGCAGCCGATCGAGGAATGTGTAAAACTGGTGGAAATGGTGGGCTTATGGCTGATGGAGGTTGATGGATGGATGATGGCAATGACTAGAAAATGATAACAAAGCGTAGCGTAGATTAGTTGGAGTTGCTCAAGCTCTATTTCGAGTTAAAGGAAAACACAGCCAGTTTCTGAAACACGTTTTAATTTTAATTCCACAAATGTCAAGCTATAAATTTTTTTCTTCTTCAGTTTGACAATGGCAGCAACAAAAAATGACATTAACTTAAAAAATATTTTCGAGAAACTGGCTGTTAGTGAAGTCTAGAAGAAATGTGTGAGCCAATCAAGAAAGCAAAAATTCTGATGTCTGTCTGATGTCTCTTATGGTGAAATTTGCAAGTTATTCCGTAAAATATCTCTCACTGCTCACATTACCGACACGTCATCCAATTTAACCCATGATTGGTCACGCACATCGCATTCTACCTACCCTCCACGGTATGGGACCCGCGGCGCGCAAGCTCCACGGAAGTAGGGGCGAATGAGAACGTTGTGGATTTAGTTATTGGAATTTGCATCTAAATTGAAAATATTTCGCGGAAAATAGTTAGAAATCGGCTGTTAGACCGACACGCCGATTAATGGATCCATTATAAATGACATTAATTGACTGATTTATGAAGCAATGTACAACTTGTTTTATAGACTTTGAATTTATGATAGGAACCCTGTGAATTGCTCAAAATCGTCTTGAAAGTTAATGACACAATAATATAATATTGCTGTCATTGTCAAACAAAAAAAACTTGAAACTTTAATGTGGAGTTAAAATTTAAATGCGTTTCAGAAACTGGTTGTAAGTGTCAAAATCACTAGCAATCAATAAAAAAGTACTACGTATTTCTTTACTATTTAATTTGTCTCGTTCCTATTCATATTTGGAACGGATAGTCTACTTAGTCAGCTCATTCAGTAACGACAGATGCGACCAGCCCAGTTCCACTTAGCTTGTATAATATTGCTTAAGAATATTTGACAATCAGCCGGACACAGATAATATTGCTTACAGACTGACGTAAAGGTGTTTATTTTCGACAATTGGAAAGTTAAATAACCCGTCGAAGTGGGATCAGTCCGCGGCGACGCGAGTCCATTGTCACAGTTTCCGGGAAGCGACCGGCCGCCGATCGCGCGATGCGTTGTTACTGCCACAGACCAACTACATCCTAATAGACGTTACAATGATGTCCACAAAATAAAAGTACGAACATTATGAACATACATAATGATATGACTTAATATTTATATAGACAGATATAATAATATCCAATACACAGAAAGAAAAAAATACTGTGGAATAAAATCCAAAACAATTCAAGCTGTCGTAAAAATAAATTTTATAGAATAGGGAAATATGTATATAAAACAGATATTGGCCTATTACAAGTGCAGTTCTAGCCCAACCGTCCTGCCATATTTTCTGGCACAAGGCACAACCTAAGCGGTTGTCTCTCCATTCAAACTCACTCCAGTCTAAAGAATAGTTGATCAATATTTACGGCTCGGTCGCCGCCCGCGCCGCCGCCGCCGGTCGTCGGTCGCCCCTTCATTATCTCCGCGTAAAAACTCATTGGAAGGGACCGAGCCAGGGCCGCGTCACGCGAGCCGCCTTTGTACCGAAGCCCTATTACCGCGGCCCAATTGTGGGAACAGCGATAAACAATAGTTTCCCCAAATTGTTGAAATTCCGTGAACGTTCGTATTTTTTTATGTAATTACTTCATTGTGATCATGGTTTATGATCCTCAAACAGAATGGCACGTACAAAACTTTACTTCTATACGCTTATTACTTACAGTATTCGTTCACTTTTAGAATAATAATCTAGAGGACTCTTGCAGTACTGCACATGCAAATTCCAAGGTCTCGATGCCTTGAGAATTTTGAAAACTTTGTATAAACCTTCGCCAAAGAAGCACTTTACATCGCTTCGGGAAAAAACTTATATTTTGTGAAATCAATCTGTAAAAAGCTCTTGACTGACTGATCAACAGTCAGTTATTGACTTGACCCTTAGATCTAGAAAGGTTAAATTTTCTTTTTTGGTACTTGTATGTACAAGAAATCACTTTTTTTTTTAATTCCCACGGGATTTTCGCTAGACAATAATCTTGACGCATTGCTGGACGACAATATTCTACCTAAGTATGGTACCCATGAGGATTCCCGCGATTTCGCCATCTCACGACAGTTAGCTCGAATGGGTGCATTAAAAAAATGCTCTACGGCTCCACAAAACAAGACACCTTTTTAATTGATTATTGACAATTATAAAACAATACAAGCAGTGTATCATGCCATGCGCGTTGTTGATTCATACCCAATCGGTGCAAATTGCAAAGGACAAAGGCTAAAGCGGTTTAATTTGTGTGGATCGATTGTCATGATGTCGGATATTCGCATCTACATAAACGGGGGGGGGCGCAACAGGTCCACAGATTATTAATACTTGTAGATTTGTGTATTTAAATCGATTATGCACTGGCAATTTGAATTTAATTCGTTATATTATCATGTAATGACTATTTTCTAATGTAAACGGGCTTTTTGCCTTTTTGATTTATTAACTGCCAACTAATAGCTTTGTTAAATAAAAGACGCTATAAGGAGATCTCTGAACTGAATATATACTACCAGCATTTCGGACACAGGCCATTTTGCTTGTGTCCGAAATGGTGGTAGTATATAACGTAGTTTATTTTCTTTATACATACATATATACAAATTGTAAACGACAAGAAAAAGTGCCTGTGAAGGTCTAATTTCTGAAATAAACGATTTCGTTTCATTTCGAACCGATTTTGAAAATTCTTTTTTACCAATAGAAAGCCACATTATGTCAGTGTCATATTATACACTGGGCGTCAAAAATAAGTAGTACAGTTTTAAAATTGCAATTACTCTTAAACTATAGAAGTTAGAGTTTTGAAATAAAAGTCATTTTATAGCAAATTTAACAAAGTTTTCTAAAAATAATACTTTATTTAGCATTAGTAAAGTTTTACACTGAAAATTAGGAAAAAACTAAAAAGCTAACCATTTTGAAGGAACTATCAAGAACTTAATTTTTACGTTTTGGGCCTTGTTCCCACTTTAGTAACTTGTGTTGCCGCCTCGGGCTCTGATGACAGCTTGGAGCCGGTTTGGCATGCTGAACACTAAGTTTCGGAGGCGATGTTGGGGAATATTCACCCATTCTTCTATCAGGGCCTGTTTTAAAGCCCTGAGGGTGGCGGGGGGTGGTCTGCGTCTTCTGACTAGCCTCCCAAGCTCATCCCAGGCGTGTTCAATCGGGTTAAGATCTGGGCTTCTTGATGGCCAAGCCATCAAGCTGATGCCAACCTCCTGAATGTACTCTTGTACGAGATGAGCGATGTGTGGCCGGGCGTTATCATGCATTAGTATAGCTCCATCACCCATATTTGCTAAATATGGCCCTGCATACTCGTTAAGGATCTCTAATGCATATCTTTCACCAGTCAGAGTGCCATTTTCTATGACCACTAGCTCTGTGCGACCCTCTGAAGAGATGCCAGCCCATACGTGTACAGAGCCCCCGCCGTATTGAACTCTTTCCGAGATGCAACCTTGAATGTATCGCTCACCAGGTCGCCTGTATACTCTCCGCCTTCCATCGGAAGTGAATAAAGAAAACCGAGACTCATCTGTGAACAAAACTCTTGTCCATTCTTCTTCGCCCCATTGCACGTGTTGACGCGCGTAGTGTAGTCTTACTACTCGATGCCCTGTCTCAAGTTTGGGGCCATTTGCTGGCCTGTACGACTTCAGGTTGGCTTCAGCAAGTCTTCTCCTCACTGTACTCTCACTAACGTAGTCTCTTCGGGTCTGAAGAAGCTGTTGCTGGACCTCAACTGCATTAAGGTGACGATTTCTTAACACAGTTGAGACAATTAAGCGGTCTTCACGGGTACTAGTGCACCTGGGTCTGCCATTACTTGGTCTCCTTAGATGGTTTCCAGTCTCTTCGTATCTTCGCTTTACTTGCTGGATCGTTCTTAGAGTTACACCCACCGTTCTTGCAGTACGACGCATACTGATGCCTACTTCGAGAAAAGTTATGATTCTTGCACATTCTTCTGGTGAAAGAGGCATGATTAGTAAAGTTTACTCGCTGAAGACACATTTGCTTTTGAATTGCAATTGATTTATCAGCAATAAAGAAAACAATAAAAAACAAAAGTACAAGCCAACAGTTTAAAAAAATAGTGTTTTTATTTATTAAGTTTTTTTTCAGTCAATCTTTAAAAAATTATATTATGCATGAAGTTTTTATTAAATGAAATTAAATTGTCTTTTATCTTTTTTTTAATTCAAAGGTCTAGCTTATGCAGTTTAGGAGATATTGCAATTTTAAAACTGTACTACTTATTTTTGACGCCCAGTGTATTATGCTCTGATTATGCTTTATATTAACTCAAAAAAGTCCACGCGAGCGAAGCCGCGAACAACAGCTAGTTAAAGCTATAAATGGAAATTTGATACACATCCATCTGCTTGGGAAAACAAAAAAGTTCAACCCGCGCAGCTCATCTTATTTGTTATACTTCTGTAAAATGAATAGTTTTTTAACTGCATGCAGGGCTGTGTTCCAAACACGTCTTAACAAAATGACCCTTCTTTAACAACCCTTTCCCTTTGTCTATTATCAGGAAATGTAAGACAACGTGTCGGGGAAAAAAAGACAATTGGGTGCATTCGTTTTAAATATCAAGATAGAACGCGTGGTCTTTACTTTGAGTTTTGAGCGCACATTTATGCAAATAACTTGACGTATTCATTCAACTGCAAAATTAGATTATTGTAATATACAATGTAAAATGAAATCGTTTATTCAGAGAGTATAGACCTTTACAGATACGTCCTTAAGTCATATTTTACATATTATTATCAGTGTTATTCTATATTAGATAAATATGCTACTCTATATAAATCAAAGCAAAATTACTAATGGGAAATGAAATGGCGAAAGAAAACCAGTTACGGTCTTTTTTGTCATTCTATTTCATATTTCAATCTCATATTATTGACGACAACTATAATGCTAAATGAATGGAAGTATATTGAGCCAGCCTTCAAAAAAGTTAGTAGTGTAGTTTTACAACACCAACAAAATTAAGTAGGTACTATTAAATAAAATGCATGCAGTATTCCATTTTGCAACTCCAAAAACTATGATAAATAAGACGTAGGTATATATGTAGGTATATGAAATAGGATATCATTTCACACATGTGCAAGCAAATGGACCAGCGTCACCGCTACGTATTCTCATATGGCCAAAGTATTAGTAATTCAAGACGTCATTTAATTACTAAACATTGTTGCAATTTTTACCTTGAACCATACTATGTATGTATATACCTAATGCCTCATATACTTAAATATTAATACGTATTTGTTTACGTCATGAGACGGAAAACGATGGGTCTTCTTTATTTACATGATTCTTTCGCGAGCTTCCTCAGTTTCCCTATTTAAGTGTGTTACTACACCAATCGATCGACCATCGACCGATGGAAACATACGATAATAGAATAAAGCAGTGGACGTCGATCGTCAAATGTAACTATCATTGACGATCGACCACGTCGACTGTACTATTTCACCATAGATCAATTGGTGCATGTAGTAACACCTTAATATGGTCAGTGATGATTATAGAGCTTGTTTGTCCTCTGAAATAAAATTTAATGACGAATGTATATGATATGATAATGAATGTTCGTATATAGACGCCGCGAACCATCAAACACTCGTTAACATTTTGAGATAATTGGTCTTAATACATCCTTTGGGCGCAGGCCCGGCTACCTGACGCATCCGCGAACGGAATACGCGGAAAAAGATCGGAACACTATTATTTTTGTTGTTCCTCTTATATAATTACACTGGGATGTAATGGGCACTTTTCCACTCATATTCGGGGCAAGCCCACCACACATTCCTCTCTCCTGTATAGCCAGGATCAAAACGGCGACCTCAGATTTACAGCAATGAAGCTTATTGACGTCCCGGGAGAGAAACTACAGGCAAAACGAATTTAATCAGGAGTAACAGTTTTTTACTCATATAAATACTCATGTATGATATGACAATACATCGAGAACGCAGCCCTTCCTTTTTTGTTTGTCCAAATGTGTTGTTATTTTGTACATACATATTACCGCTCACTATTTTATTTGCGCGCGCAGTAGACAACGATTTGAGGACAATTATTTTTGAAGAAAATGACAAACATTGCGTCTCTATAGTGACAATACAAGATACATTATTTAATTAATCTCATTAAATGTATGAAACCGATATCCTTCTGACGCGACACGACACACCCCACTTTAATTTGTACTTAACTCTATCAAACCACAAATTGCGTCATCTTCTGGTAAAGCTTTAGATCTAAATTAACAGATTTTCTTTCAGCATTTATTCTCGTCAAAGGTCATTCCAAAATGCTGCGGTAGATTAAAAAAATTATCGAACATTAAACAAGTGTCTACAGAATGAAGAAATTTTGACTTTAAACTGGCCAAAAAACTATACTGTGGCTGTGTCGCTATTTTGATCTAACCCATCTTATAGCAGCAACGTACTAAAGCCTATCCTGATAAATTTAGCAGATAATTTTATTCCGTGATTGACGCGAACCGGTCGCGGCATTCATAAACTATGCAGTTATAATTATATTAATTATCTGAACATTTCTAGGATTTTATTTATTAGATGAAATAACATTCGAGAGACGTGGTCACACCTGTTGTGCTATCTTTATGCATGGGATCTCGTCATAATTAATAATTATATGCAAGACACAAGACAGTTATTGGATGTTATTCAAATCAATTACTTAAACTGGTTTGTGAAAAAACTATTGACAATATCTTCACTAGCTCATTCCTGAAGATTTCAATCCCGTTTTTCACGTTCCTGGATCCCGGTAACGTGATGTTATATTGCATAGTTTTTCTACTACCCAGCACTAAAATATTTTATCAATTCGAATCAGTAGTATTTGATATTAAAGCTCTCAACCAAAAAAGCCATTCAGCTTTTTAATATTAAAATAGACAAGCTGATGTCAGCGAAATCTCTTTCCGGGCGTTATAGAAAAATCTATGCTACCTATGTGATAAATAAATAAATAAAATCATTTATTTTGCAAGTAGATTTACAGGAAATACTTTCGCACGTCAATTTTTTTTTTTATCCTACCAGCATTTCGACGTGAATGGCCTGTTGAGAATAAATGCCGCAAGAAACTCAACAAACAGCCTTTTTTAAAAGCCAATATACATAATTATTTAAAAGTATGTAGTTTGAAGTTTTTTATACATTGCAAAATAAGTATTGTTTGATAATTCAACCTAATAATATTTCAAACAATCTGCATGCTGATAAACAGGTAACAAACAGGTATAGTTCTAGCCTGGATTAACCCATAGGATAGTTTTTATCTCGGATATCAGTCTGGAAACGGTATCAAGAGTTCGCGAGTAAAACCGAGGGGATCATCAATAATTTGACACGCCTCATTTGTTTACCGAAAATGGACTAGTCTGTAAAAACTATGTATATTTAAGTATTCGTCAAAAGCAATCTAGCGATGACGTGGAGCCTCGCCTGACCGCAGCCCTCGAAGGTCTCAGCCAGCCGCGCACGCAGTTCTCTTTGCGTGCGACCTCCCGGCCTGTCGCAAGCGGCAACCCTATTTTCTCGCGATAATTACACCGCGGCGACACTTATTGCCAATTAGGTAGTTATTATTATAGAAAAACACGACATCCCGTTGTCGTTGTATCCGGTCGGCAATTGGGACATATCTCTGAGATGGTTATATAGTAAATATGTAGTTGCGTTATCCTGTCAATATTATATTCAAACCTATTTAAAACTGCACTTACTATAACCTATAATCTGGGAAAAAAGAAAGTAAATCCATTCAACAAAGGGAACATCTACGAAAATTCTTGGCGCAGAAGCTCTAATATCGTCTGATTTAACATATAAATCGATACGAAATAAAATATAATCGATCACAAAGTTTATTCCGATAGCTAGACATGACTGGTTCAACATCATCATTGAAAACCTCGTGCCAAATATAGTGAAATGAAGTATATTAATATGAGTTAATAAGCAACCCAACGGCCCATTTATATTGCCAGTTATTGTATAAATGTGTCGAGCGAGTCGTCTTGCGTTATCTTTGCGTGCGGCCTCGCGGCCTCCGCGGCCTGTGACAGCACTACTCTCGCGATAATTACACCACACCGACACTTATTGGAAATTATTTATTACAACCGCTCACGATACATGGCATCCCGGCGCGACATGTCCTGCGGAGTCGCGTTCGCGTGTGCCCTAAGGGCAAACTCGACACACGGCGCAACTTACTGCAAGAAAAACTCGGGCCAATTAAACCATTTTTACTGTATGTTGCACAAAAAATATGTTACCTAAAGTTAATGTTTAAATCATGTTATTGTCTAATTAAGGAAGAAAACCTGGCAAGTGCGTGTCGGGCACATAGTGTAGGGTTCACGCCATATTTTCGATAATGTTTTAAGGTCATACAAGTCCGGAAAACCTAGCCTGAACATACATAAATTATTCATAAACATACTGTTCCTTGCGGTCATCACACTGATAATTTTAGTACTGATTTATATCGGTTTTATTTTATTGGCGCGCTCCATCCGAGCCGTCACACGATTTTCTGCGTAATCATTATAATCTCTAACATATACAGTATGTATATATTTTCCTTAGATGAAATGAAAAGAGAAGATAGGTCAGTGACAGACCTGATCCTCAAACCAAAATAGTTCATATACCACTAGTACCACAGTCCACAACTGTTGATCACTACATACTGAGAATATTTTTTTAAAACTGAAGCCTTATATTTCTTGCATTTATATGACAAGATTTAACGTAAAAAAACTAGTTACATATTCCATATCACTTAACTTTACCTAAATAAACTAGTTAAATATTACATACTGAGAATAGGAAGACAAAATAATTCAATCAAGAGAAGTCTAGTCTTCAGTTAATTACCGATGCTTAAGTGTTTTACAATATAACCGTAATTGCAACCGGTTTCTGGAACGCATTTTTAAAGTCAGCATGAACTGCTTCAAGCTGCGACTGCACAGTGAACTACAGTCTTCTTACGGACTGCTCGAGCAGTCTGTAGCCCTACTACAAAACGTAAATCCGATACTTCGGCCGAAGTATCGGAAGAATTTTAACCATGAATTACAAGGTATTTTGGTGGTGATAACTCAACGAAGTACTAAAATAACAATAAAGTACAAGGTATTTCGTGGATACAATTCAAGGAATTACAAAAATAAACATGAAATGCCTGGTATTTCATTGTTAAAATTCTTCCGAAACTTCGGCCGAAGTATCGGATTAACGTTTCGTAGTAGCCCTCCTGGAGGGCTACTACGAACAAAATCCGATACTTCGGCCGAAGTATCGGAAGAATTTTAACCGTGAAATACAAGTTATTTCATGATTATAATTCAACGAACTACTAAAATAACCATAAAGTACAAGGTATTTCATGGATAGAATTCAAGGAATTACTAAAATAACCATGAAATACCTTGTATTTCACGGTTAAAATTCTTCCGATACTTCGGCCGAAATATCGGATTAACGTTTCGTCGTAGCCCCCCTGTTCCGGGCGGTCGTGCGGCCAAAGCACCAAGCTGACTATGACTGCAAGAGCGGTCCATTTATGTTGATTAATGGCTAACTTATCAAACAGTCAGGCTATGTCAGCTCATAAGCCTGCTGTACACGGGTAGAGTATACGGTAGAGTCAACTAGCATACCACTCTACCATTCCAAGTACTCTACCAGTTTTAGTAGGGTAACTGTCTACATGTAAATTTACACTTTGTTAGTAGAGTAACGCCTAAATAGGACACCATGAACGTCACTCGAGAAAATGTATGCACTAATAAACTTAACTTGTTACTCTACAAACCGTTTACATTGCTCGGCAGAGTAGAGTAGACACCGGGGTGGGGGAAGGAAAGTGGTAGAGTAGCTTGCCCCCGGTGCTAGATAGTCGACTCTACCAAATTTTTGTACTCTACTCTACCAATAATAAGTCAAACAGCTGTTCGGTACCCCTGTACCAGACGCCCTAAGAAAAGCCGAGGATAGAGATGGTTGGAAGGCTTTGACGACTCATTGGAGTTTTTCTATCGCATACGATAGAAAAACTCCAATGTGGACACGACCTTCAGTAATGAAGAACACGACAAAGAAGAAGATCTCTACCAATGCTGTCTATATTAGTATAGTTAGTGAGATAGTTAGTACTCTACCGCGCTACTCTACCGTATACTCTACCCGTGTACAGCAGGCTTTAAAAAGAAAAAAGTGACAGGTCGAGACTTTCGGAATTAACATTAAAATGCATTTCAGAAACTGTCTGTATTGTGATACGCACAGCGGCAAGCGGCACACATCCTTTTTGATTTAACGTAAGGCTGTTTTCTGAGAGAAATCATCAAGGCTCAGACAGTTATGTCCGGTCGGGCGGTGCCTTGAGATTCACATCGGATGCTGCGATAGCGAACTAGAAACACGCGGCCGTTTAACGACTAGAAAACCGTGTGAAAATGGGAATATTTATCAAATTATTATAAATATTTATTCCCACTATTAAAGTAAGTGGGTAATCTAAAATATATTTTTTGTTCTGAATTCTGAAACAAGGGAATCCCGCGCAACACTGTTTGCGTGTTCGATGCCCGCTTTCCCGTGGGAATTTCAGAAAATCTTTTCTTAATCGGATGCCTACGTCATGCAAAGAACACATACTCAAAGTTTCGATCAGGTCTTTACGATCAGCGGTTTAGGCTGTGCTTGCTTGGAGCCGTCAGTCAGTCAGTCGTTCTGCATTCAGGAGAAGGCATATTTAATATTAATCCATCACAAAATGCAACGATTTTTTACCACCATCTTTAATTAATAGTATACTCCGAGTAATAAATTAATGTTTCATAATAATTAACATCCACACAAATAAGAGACATCCAATCATAAATCTGATTCTCTTTTCACTGTCATAATCATCATAAGAAGGGATAAGTACTTGATGTCATCATATCAACCCATAATCATCCCACTACGGGGTACTACTACACGATCAGTTTCTTTTTTTTTGAAATGTAACTTTATTCCTTCATGCTTAAGGATTAAAACAAATCGCACATCCTATTTTCACTGTTACGATTATTTTCATAACCTTGAACTAATAAAGACGAGAACCATAAACAAAATCATCTTTATTTTAAGAAGAAAATTCATCTTTATTCTAAGTGTATAAAGTAGAAATTTCTTTTTCAAACGATAGTTGAGAATTTGTGATAAGACAAGCGTCTAGTGTGACATGTGTGAGTCTAACAAAGTTCGTAGTTATCCCGAACTCAGGTCACCTAGACCAGAAGCGAACAGGCCCGGACTTGGGAAAACTGTATAATAGGTAAACATGTGCACTTTGTTGGTAGACAATAGACAAACTTTTATAAAACATGTTGTAGCTGTAGATAAACCTGAAACCCAAAAGAAGCAAGAATTAAGTTTTCTCTTGTAATTCTGAATGTATTTAAACGTAAATTAATAAAAATGTACATGTACTCGCCAACCCGCCTGCCAACATGGCGAGTATTGGCAAAACGCCCCTAAAATGATTAGCGTTTGGGGAGACCTATGTCCAGCAGTGGACTTTGTAGCTGAGATGATAAAGTAATACATTACTTACATATCAATTAAGTATATCCATTCATGCAATTCTTATATAAAAAATTTGAATCATATTTATGACTCTTTCGTTGATTTGATTTATGGCTATCCCTTTGAAAAAATGTAGCTATTTCGTCACTACCTAGTACCTATGTCATAAAATCTATTCAATAGGCACTTTTAGATATGAAACAAAATATTAGTGAGGGGCAAAAGTAGATAAGCCAGTTGCAACTACATACTTGCAACTCACAAATAAATCATAGATGTCAAATTGTTTGGATCATTAGAGAGATTGATACTAACATCGACGATACATACTCGATGGGTACTAAAGTAACACCATAATACGTTAAGATCGAAAACTAATTTCGCAAACAAAAAGTCGCATGAAGACCGATCACATTTGACGCTGGCCGGTAATTACCGTGCCCAAGTACGTCCACAACAAACGTACCTACTTATAGCGTCTAAAAATTCTTGTCGCGGCGTCACCGAGTGCAGTGCAGCCGCGCGCCATCGGGCTAATGAGTGAGCGGGGGGGTGTCGCGGGGGTGGGCGCGGGGGCCCGGCGCGGTAATGGCGCGCGGCGTCGGATGTCGCCGGGGGGTGCCACGCCGCGTCGCCGATAACAAAATCACTAGAGAACGGTGTGACACGATGTGTGAATATTGGATATGGTATGGGTATTTACATGGAAAATATTATGGACGTAATGAGATAATTATTTGATAACCCAATCGCAATCCGGTGGTGGTGCCTTCGTGGTGGTGATAATAATTTCGGTCTCAGAAAGAGAGGGTTTGATACACGAAAATCAAGCCTAGTTTACTTTGGGATAGAGCTGTATGAAATAGTGTAGAATTAACCTATGACAATATATGACGTGTATTTTTGTTACAAAACAACTCAACTAAAGATTAAAAAATATTAAGTAGAAAATATTAATTTTCTACGACTTTCATTGAATAGGTGCTACGGCATTGTAGAGAATGATGCTACGAAGTCTACTATGATTGAAATTTAATTGACCGTAGCATAGGTATAAATGCTACGAAATAGCGATAGTGCTACGAACTACTTTTAATTTAATAAACGAATTAAACATAATGAAACGAACGCAATAATTATATTTTTAATTTATTTCTTTCTTTAAATGAAACAATAAATTCTAAGTTTAATATTTCGATAAATATGACCAATGTATAAAAAGTAAATAAAATCAAAGTATTGTAGTGTCAAAATAACTCGGGAGCTGCCAATTAAAAATAATAGTAAATTATGTATGCACACACAATAACCCAAATGTCCCTAAATAATGACTCAGATACCATAACGATACGGATAGCATGACAATATAAAAAAAACAAGCGTGTCGCGGCGCGTTGAGATAATAACCTCGTTTGAACAATAAATTACTACCTGAGTGGCCTTGGACTCTCAATACTTAGAAATTTTACTACTTTAAATAGTAGATAGTAGGTAGCTTATTTATATAAGGTGTAACAAAATCAACTTTAAAGATTTTAGGGGGTGATTCTACTCTTCAATACAAACAATATTTGCTATGGGACCAACTTCGAAATCACGAAAAAAAAACAGCCGTTCCATACATTTGTATCGGGTAGTATGGATATTTTCTATAAATAAATAAATAAATATATAGGGACAATTCATACAGACTGAGCTAGCCCCAAAGTAAGTTCGAAACTTGTGTTATGGGAAATTAACTCAACGATATTATATTTTATAACAAATACATAAATAGATAAACATCCAAGGCCAATCAGAAAAAGTTCATCATGACCCGACCGGGGATCGAACCCGGGACCTCCTGGGTGGCTGTCTGGCGTGGTAACCATTACGCCACGGAGGTCGTCGATATGGACAGCAGATTTTTTTTTCGTGATTTCGAAGTTGGTCCCATAGTAAATATTGTTTGTATTGAAGAGTAGAATCACCCCCTAAAATCTTTACAGTTGATTTTGTTACACCTTATATTTAATATAAAACCATAATATGTTGTAAATGACGTGTCTAATAATAATGAATAAAGATTTTTTGACTTTGACTTTTGTATTTTTTTATATAAAAAGTCATCACTTTACTTTTAGACCAGACAGTGCTCAATCGCTGAAAATAAATCGTTGAAATAAAAAAACATGTCTATACAGTTTTCGAACGCCCGCTCACTACTTTACCGTTTCCATCTCAACGGAATCCGAACAGTCACAGGTCATAAAACTACAAGAAATAAATAAATAACAAGAACACAAGAAACAAAAGAAAAATACCACGAGTACGCCAATAGTCTACCTGTGCTGTGACATGCTGCCACAGTAATCAAAGGGACTCGTTCACCGCAAGAATGTATGACGTCGATGCAACGTAGCGTATCCTTAGCGTAAGCACGGTGTACGTAATGTAGATTTTCTCACATTATGACGACAATATGAATATGTATTGTTGCTAGAGACATTCGTAAAAATATAAGTTTATAATTAACATATCATATATCCGCGGAGGCCAATCATGGGCTATTTGTTACTATTATTCCTAACTTAATATGTATCGAACGCTATTAGCCTGGCCACCCTCAGTTAAATAAATAAATATTCATAAATGACAGTAAAAAAATCGATATATCCACTCTGTAATAAAATGACTTTACATTATATATGTACTAACTGATGCCTGCTGTTTTACCAGCCAAATACCGACTTTCCCGTTCCTGAAATTATATATAGGATGAAAATTATTTATTTATTTGCAAATACATATTATTTCTTTCAATCACGCATATTGGATATACACATTTTTCATTTAATCCTAATTGTTTTTGACTAATAGTTCAGTCAGCCTCTTGTTTAAAATCATCGCCATGAAATCTCATAAGATATGCCACATCCAAATTTCGTGGACGGCAACCATCGCCAATGCCCGAAATACAGTGCGGGCGACGCGTCGTAAATCGCGGCGCGGCTCGGCGAGGGCCTTTGTGTGGCCTCGACTTGGCAAAAACATACCTACCTCGCTACAGAGCGCCTCGCCTCGCCGCCAACAGCGAGCTAAAGAGCCTCTAGTGACGGCGACTGTACATAACTACTGTACCATCGTCTATATGTATATACGTATTATATACTTTTTGTTATGTACAGCCAGCGGCATAAAATCAAATATGCTACCAATTTACATCCAGCGGCATATGCTACCACTTTAGTAATATGTCAACATAACATTGTGACTATTTGTGACTGCACATACATAACTACTGTATCTTACTGTATACGTAGTATGTACAATCACATTGTTTTTTAATGTACAACCATCGGCATAAAATTAAATAATGCTATTCATTTAATAACTTGTCATTATAACATTGTTGATATGTTCATTCAAGTTTTCAATAAAGATGTACAAAGGCGAGAAGTACTAGAGGAATGTATGCCACTGACTATACTATAAGCAACAAATAAGTAATGTCAATAAAATATGCATTAATTACATGTCAGGTGATGGATAGAGAGTTTAAATTCCGTTTAGCTTTTGTGCTAAGCATAGTTGATACCAGGCACAAAAGCATCGTCTGATTTAAATCTATATCTATATATATAAAAAAATGAAACCCGTTTTCCGTTGTCACGACATAACATGAAAACGGCTAGACCGATTTGGCTGATTTTTTTTTTGTAGTTTTCTAATACTCTGTACAAGGTTCTTACGGAAAAAAATATTAAGAAAATCTCTCAGAAAGATTGAAAAATAAATATAAAGAATAAAATTCATAGTCCTGACTGACTGACTTTACTATATATCAACGCACAGCCCAAACCGCTGGGTCTAGAGATTCCAAATTTGGAACGTAGGTTCCTTACGACGTCTAGGCGTGTACTAAGAAGGGATTTTTCAAAATTTCCACAGGAAAGCGAGATATATGCAAACGAAATTGCAAGGGTTTTACTAGTTAAAATATAAATGAAATAAACATTAATCGATCACAATTCACAAATCAGCTTATTGTGATAGATAGAGCATTTAATAATGTTACCACAATAAAATATGACTAGTTGAATTTCACTATACCACGTGCCAAGTATAATGGAATGGAGTATACTTGCTAGCACAAATCACTCGTCTTGTGCTTATTTTTGTTACGGCATGTCACAAAGTTAATGATTGTCATCAATAGACATGACTTTTAAAGCAAGAGTAAAGTTGACCTTATGGCGACGACTAGATAAAAAGTTAATTTTTGATACACATTCAAGCAAAAAAGAAATCAGAAGAAATAGTGTAAACATGATAGGTATGTAAGTTCCTTTATGGTAGTGTTACATTGCTTTAGGTCGCCCTAAATAATTAAATACAAATACACCACGATACATTGAAATCAAACACTTGAAAGTTATCTTTAAAGAAATATGTAAAAAATTATAGTTCTAAGATTTATGTCGATGTTCGTAGACAAAAATAATCGTAGCCGTAGCTCGTAGAGCGCCAATTTGGATAAATTACAATATTTTATGAGTAACCCAATAAAAACACTATAATTTTGTCACAGCAATCCCATTTTACTTACGGAAATTTCAAAGATAGACGCGGAAAACGACTGTTTAAAAAAATCACACGTATATTAATTTTAATTTTCATTCATAGTTTTCTGCTGGTAGACGAACTCCATCCGCGTTCCGCGTCGTTACTACGAAAGCTATAAAACTCTCGTAGCGTGTGCTACGCTGGTCGCCCGAACCGTAGCCATTATCTACATTTCTAATTCAACTTTTCCTTCGTTGTTTACTTGTCTCCGAGAAAAGAACAAAGGCAAGGAGCCAGAGTAATTAGTTGGTAACTATTTAGGTACTTCGCAGACGGCCGTGAGACGATATTACGAGACGGAGTTGCGCACTTAGAAAAGTTGCGGGACACCGCGATTGTGAGCGAAAACTTTCGCCGCCGCCAGCCTCACGGACGGGGGAAAAGTTTAAATGGGCGGTTCGGATTTTTTCCTCGACGGCGTTGGAAAGTTGATGCGTCGAAGAAAATTAGTACATAATTAATCGTGTCGGGATAGGTATGTTTACGAGGCGGACTCGAGCGGAGGTGGCGAGATAGCGGGTCGGCGGAGGTGCGGGGGGAGGCGGGGGGCGCAGGACGGACACAAAGGAGAGGAGCGGCCGGTCGCGGACGCGAGCCGCGGGTCGGGCGCCGGGCGGCGGCCTTATCACGCCGGCCACACAGTCGCTCCGCGCGCCTCGCGACGCACGTCTCGCGACCGCTGCTCGCCACCGGAATCGTGTGCGTGATCGACGGACCAGTGGAAGCCGAACTGAAACTTGTGTGTGCACGTGTCGCGCATTGCGCACCCGTTCTATATTTTTATTGGTTGGAGTTGTTCATTCACAGCTGTTTATAATATCGCTATAACGGCTGGCCTGTCAAAAATTGTAAACACATCGCACGTGACGCCGGCTCGCAAGTAAGTTTTTACTTTATTACAGTGAGATGCATGAATAAGTTTTATATTTAATGATGCATTAAATTTGACGCAGTCATAGTCAGTCCCGGATAAAAATGAGATATCTTGAGATTTTGTATTATCAACTTTAAAATGCTTTTGTGCAACTCGCTGATAGTCTAATTTTAGTCTTGTTCTTGGTTCAAAGTGTTGTATCCGAATAACATAATATGATTAGGTAATAATATTGTAAGACTTTAAAAAATAGAACTTCTCGAATCTACTGAAGAAAGTAGATAGGTATCACCTAATCTATCAAACTACCTAAACATTCTGTGTCATCTTTTTACACGAAATAAAATTATCATATATAATAAAATTAGGGCAATTACCTACTTATTTTTATAAATATGCAAGTGTGAAAGTAGGAATGTAGTTTAAATTCTGGTAAAGATAAGTAACTTTATGCAGAAATTATTTACTTAAATCAGCATAAAATCAGTGTCCTTTTCGTTAAAGATTGATCAGATATTAAAAAATTACAATATCTATTTCAAAATTATATTAAACGCCGTAGAAAATTGATATTTATTCCAGAAAACAGTAAACTATAGCACTGTACGAAAAAGTCGAATAAAATTCAATTTTATGCTTTTCTAGCAAAATTATTCTCAAATTCACATAGATATCTACCTTTTTTCAAGATCCATCACTATTTTCTCTAAATAAAAACTCTAATTAAATAGTAAATACTGTAATATATAATACATACCTAAATCCTGTCAGATCTGTAATAAACCATTTTCTACATGACAAAAAAACAGATAAATGTCCGACGAATCTTACTAACTAGGTACCTGTAGGTTACCTGTAGGTAATCTATGATAACATAAAAAAAATTTTTAAGAATTAAAATTTTACTTACCTACCTACCTTACAAATTACTTATCACGTCTGAATCAATTTTAAATCACAATCTTTAAGCCAGTAATACGCGCTATATTGTAAAATCTTGTAATTTTTATGTAAAAACTGTCACTACACATTTATTTTTATAAGCTTTCATATTTAAAAGCATTTTTTTATATATAAATGACATATTCGCTGCAAAATAATAAAAAATATGAAATCCGCGAGACGTATAAAACGTAGCGCAGCGCCATCTCTCGGTGACCGAGTGCGGCGCGCGTCACTCGCTGCAAGGTCACCGTGTCAACGACCCGACAACTTTTGCCGCCTACTGTTGTCGTAGGTCATAATTTTATGTCTTCTTTTTGTTTATCTTTTCGTAAGTTTATAGCTGGCCGCGTAAACGCTTTTATTATGATCGTTGCACAAAATAATGCTACTGCGATCTTACAGGAGTGCCATTAATTATGTTGTGCAACAATTTCATTACATATCATACAATAATAAGTGCAACGACCGCGCGCTTGTTTTCGTGCAATTTGAGACGCTGCGTCATTGTATCATGTTCGGATTATCGCTGCAGTTTTTTTATCGACCTCTCGCGTGTTTTTATCGAATTATCTACTATTTGTATTCAGGTATAATGGAAATTTATATTCTAACAACGTTTCGATTTTTATTTACAATTTGTCATAAGACCTGTTGCCTGTAGTGGACAATGTATTACATTATTTGTACTAAAATAGCAAGTCTATTTTGAAAACTGATTTCATAAACATTATAAAAGGGTCTCAAAAGCAGATATTAGAATGAAGTTTCTTTTGTTCCAGGAACCGAGACGTAATTATGGCCACGAAGGGCAAAAGGCCGATGCGCGCACTGACGCCCGGCGATAAGATCGAGGCGATCCAACGCGTCAACGACGGGGAGTCCAAGGCATCAGTCGCGCGCGACATCGGCGTGCCCGAGTCCACGCTGCGCGGCTGGTGCAAGAACGAGGACAAGCTGCGCTACATGACCTCACGTCTCTCCTCGCCCGACACCGACAAGAGCAACGACGGTGAGCCGCCGGACAAGCGCGCGCGCACCGAGTCTCCTGTAGCGCCGCCCTCCCCCGCCGCTGGCGGCCTCGACCTCACTACTCCGACCTCGGTCCCGCTAGCGCCACTGCCCCCTGCGCCGCCCGTTGATGTCCCCGTCGAGCTCACCACCAAACGCGTCGAACCCTCCCCAGCACCGCACATGCCGCGCGACCGTCGCTCCGACCCTGGCGCCAGTGTCTCAATGAGCGCCATCAGTCCCTTGTCTGGACTCACTCACTTGCCGAGCCTCACCCACTCGCACCTGGGTCTCAGCTTCAACGAGATCGCGACCAATCTGTCGCTTCTCGCCCAACTGAACCCGGGACTTTCCGCGCTTTCTGCGCAACCTGCTAGTCGAGCTCTCCGCTCCGTTCGATCCCCTAAACCAGCGCACAATGGGGTCATGAACATGAGTGAAACCAAGCATCATCGGAGCAAACCTCATCATCATTCGGATCCTTACAGAACCAGTTCTTCTAAGTCTAGTCACCACAGCGTTAGTTCCTCGACTGGTAGCCAACCTGTCGATGACACACTGTGGTACTGGTTAAAAACGCAACAAGCAATGCTAGATTTGACTGCGCAAACCACAACAGCACATCAATTGCAACTAGGCAAAGCCGAACCACCCGTGCAACCGAAGCCAGTGACGCCCGCCGCGCCCATCAACTCGCACCTGGACTACAACAGGAATTCATGGCTATGGCAATACTACAAACAGTTCGGGGGTGCAATGGCGCTTCCGGATGATAAATTGAAATCTGCGTCCCAAGTACCAAGGGACAAAACAGCAGAGAATATTTTATATTCCCAACTAATCAAAGGGAAACCAGACGAGGAGCAACATATTTTGCCAAACGCCGGACAGGCTCCAATGCACAGCGACAATGTCCCCGACACCAACCACAAGGAGCCACGAGTGGCGGAACCCGCTGTCAGCCCTGGCATTGGCGCAGAGAACAAAGAGCCCCCGGCAGATCGTAGCCACGAGTCGGGAAGGAGCCAGACTAAAGCTCGCACTGTCCTCGACAACTTGCTTTTCAACAACAGTCAACCGGCGAACAAGGAAACGAAACTAGTGGACGCGCCGAACGGTGAATGGGAAGCGGGAGCCGGCGAGGCGCTAGAGCATGGCGACAAGTTCCTGGCGTGGCTGGAGGCGAGCGGCGACCCGAGCGTGACGCGCATGCACGTGCACCAACTGCGCGCGCTGCTGCACAACCTGCGCGCGCGCCGCGCCCTCGCGCCCGACCACGACGCCGAGCCCGCGCGCCGCAAGTAAGCGGCCGCTGCGGCTTGTGTGGGACACTCCGTTACAGGGATAATAAATTCAATTATGTACATAGTTACGTCGTCGCCAGTAAGCGTTCACTTGTGATATGTGTAGCCAAATTTGCGTAATTTCTTTGTTCTAAAAGGAAAGCTATGCATTATTTTTTCTTTAGTTTAAGACTTAATTAGATGTAAGCGCGTTTGCGACGCCTGCCCGCGCTGCGCCGGGGGCCGAGTCGCCGGTTGGCCCATGGCCGAGTCTTTACGAACAGATTTCATAGTTATTAATATTGCTGTAAAAATGAATGTATTGCAATCGATATTACTTTCTGATGCACACAAATGTTATGTGGTTAGTTATAAGTAGATCAGCTGTATGTTGCCATTTGACGATTACATTCCTAGTTGTACCCTTACTATAGTTTATAGTTGGATCCCTATGTTCTACCTCAAGTGAAACTATGCTAAGCCGCAGCGCCCCCTGCACATATGCGCCGTGGCCATACCAAATATATGAAGGATGCGCCCGTCTTGTGCCAATCGTACGAACAAGGTAATATTGTTAAGATATAGATGACTCTATTGCGTTAGCACTAGGCACTCGTTGTGTAATTGTTTTCTATTGCTCAGTATTTTATATGGTAGACATTCTCCATGTCTCGACTCGGAATTGTATCATATGTTAAAGTTAACAGTTAAGGACACTGTGATCAAAATTATAAATTATTGAGAGATTATTAATATTGTAAGAACATTCCTAATTAATAGAGTGTATTGTAACGTTATGAGAGATGTCCAGTGACGTGCGAACAGCTGCAAGTACAACGATCGTATCGACACCCGGAGATATGATTATTGATTCCAAATTCTTGTTAATTATATTAGCTCGACTTGAAAATTATTCGAGAGATGATATTTTGTACAAAATTGAAAATTTGATTATAAAATGATTCTCTTGTCACAAAGTTTGTGATCTCGAAAATGTTAAATGATTAAACTTGATTGAACTTTAAATGGAAAACGTGTTTCATTTTGTTATGTCTAACATGCATGTTGTGTGAGTACACAAAACCCTGTAGTACAAACCAATTTTAAAAAAACAAACACATTTACACTACACCTGTATTGACAAAATACAAATTCTAAGGCTCGATGGATTTGATGTGAAAATAATATTCACTTTAGAACTCAATAATAAAATAACAAAAAGAAAAAATCTAATCAGAAAACAATTTAAGTTAAAATAAAAGCATGTAAGTAAAATCATTGTCATTAATAAAAATAAAAAGTCCTGCAAATCCACTATCTATACGAAAAACCTGAATAATTTTGTAATAAAAGACCGACAACGCCATCTACTGGGCAGTAGTTGTACTAAAATATGTGCAAAAATGTTGGCCTTTATTTACTATCGTCACTCTACGAAAATTATATTAGAATTTAACTTAAAAATTACGTACTTACCGGTAACATCGGCTTGGTCAGTGGTTCATAGTCGAAATAATCGGCAACCAGCTCCGCAACACCCTGCCACGTATTGGTAAGACGGTAGCATAATTTTGTTGGTCTGATCGAAGTGCACACCATTTTCTACAAAATATATACAGTTACATGATTAAAGAAGAGTATTCCAATAAAATAATACTAGGAAAAACTATTACAAGGCGTAAAGTAAATATTTTTTATGAATATTGTAAACGCCATCTAGTGTCATGGCTCCCGAACTTTACGTATTCTACTATTATCCTTTACTGTCTTTAGCTTACCTGTAAACCACATTCATTGGGAGCTTGTAGACATATTGGCTTTCTAGCCCTGTAGTGAAAATTAAATTGGCGTCTAAAGTTTTCAGCATACGCCAAAAGGAGGCGTTCTTTTGTTGAATTTGTATAATAACTTTTAGGGAAACAATCTCGAGTCTCGAAGACTGGTTCAGTTATTTCAGGCCAACACAAATTCACAACACCGAGCTCATAAATAGCATTATCCAGTGATGGTATAGTCAACGGTTCTTTTACGTCTTTCAAACTGAATATTTTGGGGTCAATTTCTTCGTATTCCCCTTCTTCGAACGGGCGATCGAATATTGGTACACTCTCATTGACCTCCAATAAGGTGTCCATAGGTTCTGCAGACTTCTTCTCTCCTGCTATAGACTCCGTTGATGCCGACATTGTTTTGTAAGATCAAATTAAAATGCAGGTATGTACTAAAAATTGTAAATAAACTGTACTTAATTACATATCACTTCGTGGAATTTACATTGTTTTTACACCACTGAAAATATTTTTCAGGATTTCAGTTACTAAGCAACAACGATCTATTTATTTATCAGAAAGTGAAGTTGCATGCCTTCATCGATTGCTTAGCTTGTGCTTATGTATCGCATTGGACAAATTCAAATTCATTCAATTTATTAATTCTTTATACTACTTAAAATATAATTAAAAGCTAGAAAAGCGAAAGGCTAATCAATAAAATAATTTTTTTATTTACGAGATTATTTTTATTGTGGCTACCTCTTCAAAAATATAATACGAAAATACAGGGTGCCCTGAGAGCGACCGACACTCCCGAAATATCTTAAGAGGTTTATACATCTACTTTATGCTCGTGAAAGATTTTTTCTCTAAGTGTAATAGTTTCGGAGTAATTGACTAACAAACATTCCTTGAATAACTGTGTGTTTTCATCCCTAAATCAGCTGTTCCTTACGTACAGGCAAGAGCAGGTCGACCTTTACATATTGGACTTTGTACCGTTCCTAAGTTCTATGACATAGGAGCCAAAATTGTATAAAGCTCGACGTGCACCTGCTATGCATAGTAATTGTCACGGTTACCATAGTGACAAATAAATAAACTTCTGTCAATAGGTAAAATACTAAAACTAAATTATGAAAATTTCTAGTTTTATTTGTTATTTGTTAAATGGATTAGGCGTTTTGAATGGTGTTTAGTGTTTTACGAGTTCTTTAGTGGTTTTGAGTGTTGTGTGGCATAAGAGGCGCTCGTACACATCGAGCATTGTGTGTAGTAGATACTTTCCGGTACGTACTTCGGTTTTTAATGTAAAAACTTTGATTTTTTAAGTGATAATAAGAATTTCAATGAATAGGTAGGCAGGTATGTGTGTGTCGTGGCCTACGGACTGTCCGTAGCGTAGTAGTTTCTGTCCGTGTTGGTATTTTTGCCGTATGCACTGTTGTTGTGTAGTATTAGGGATACCTACACGTAGAAAATTAGCAGGTCAGTGCCTTTTTTTTCAATAAACTATTTTTAAATTAAACTTGCACAAAACGCATGTATGTAAGGTACATATCATCAAACTTTCGGCTGTGTTCGTCGTTTTTTTCCTCCCTGTATTACATTTTGTGTAACTTTTTAACTGGGAGCTATGGCAACAATTACAATGACAAATGAAAGAAAAACAAAGTGTCATGTCCATGTCAGTCAGTCAAAGTCTAATTCGTTCGATTCGAGGATTGTAGTATTGCTCATAATTCCGCAAAGGTCAAAAGATTAAGTCCAGAGAGAAAAATAAGACATATAGAAAAAGAGAACGCACTCACGGCCAATCCGTGCCAATCGAATTGAAACTACGCCATCTACAAATTTTGACCAAACTTTTTTTTTTTTTTAGCTTTCTACCTAGCTTGTCATATTAAAATTCATTCTATTCCAGACGAAGTTGACTTAATATGGAGATTAATTTTTTCGTTTTCAATAACAAAAATAATTAATCTCAAAATTGAATCAACCTCCATAAAAAAGTTATTATTATTAGAATTACCTATTTTTCATAGACTAATACGAAAATAAAACAATTTCATTAATTATAAACACCTATATTATAAAACAATACTTAAATTATAACACCACAGCACTTATAATCTAACAGAACACCACTTAAATACAATATTTGTCTTTAAACTATATTTACAAGTCAAAAATCTAAAAAAAAAGAAAGAAAAAATATCAGCACTGAATACCGTTCGTTACATGTTATTGTTATAAATAAAATAAGCATTTGTTTGTTCTCAATAACAATTACAATCTTATTGTTATATTGCCCTATTATTATTACTTTATAATTTTATGTTCAGTGGTAACAAAAACGTTACATTAATTACATACAGGCATACTGAATAATTGAATAATACAGATATACTGCATAAACATAACTTTTTTGGAAATACATATTAGAAGTTATGGATCAAGAAATATTGCACCAAATACAGTTTCATTTGAAGGAGCCTTCAAAGCCTTATTACTGAATAATTATAATACACTTCATTCCAAATAATCTAAATGCGAAGAAGACAACAATCAATGTTTGCAAACATTAGATCAGAATCAGAAGGAAACCAAGAAAATACCATTGACTGACCCCCCCCTCTGTATATATGATTAAAGATTTCTATATATTGCGTGAAGGGATTTACTTGAAAATTTGTAATTACATAGTACAATATGAATACTATTGATCAATAAATTTTCAAGTAAATCCCTTCAAGCAATTCTTAGAAATCTTTAATCATATGTACAGGAGGGGGGGGGGGGGTCAGTTACTCCTTTGTTGACTGTACGTAAATTTATAGCAAAAAATTTCAGGTAAAAATTTCAAAGACAATAAGAGAAAAGAGAAAATTTGAATAATATTTTTTGTAGGTAGGTAGGTACCTATCTCCCATACGTAGGTTAGGTAGACGATAAAGCATTTTTAAAAATGACTAGCCGTGTCATTGATGTGTTGATAAATTTTGAAAATTAAATTGACCAGGTTTAAATTTAATAACATTTGAAAATTTTGTGATTCTGGTGATAAGTCATGTAGCTTAAGTTTGATGTGATTTCGAAATGTGTATTATTTTTATAATGTTTATGTTTTTCGTAATATAATTTTGCAGCATTTTTTATTTTGTCTTCTCCTTCGTATAACAATTTACCAACCAAAATACTATTTTAATACTTTACCGTCCGGTGCAATTTTAAATGTATACATGAGAATACATCGTGTCGCCATATCTTTTCACGAAATGAGGTGAAATGTGTGGTGATTGTGTCTGGCTCTGGATCTGGATAGAATCATTGGCTGAAATTAATTTTATTAATTATTGAAAGAAGAACAAACAAGTAGAAGAAGAGAAAGTGATTCTAACTTACCGGTTAGATGTAATAGAATCTATTTTTTCTATTTTTGTGAATATATTTGAAATGAATATCGCAAACTTTTGATTTTTGATATTTTGTGAAATCTTTTTCTGAATTGAGAGCCCCCCCACAAACTTGAACCCAAGTTTTAAATCTTTCTGGGTATTACCTCGGTATTACATTGTATTTGGAAAAGAATGTAAAGGTACACCTGAAATAACAGTATATAATGAATATATATTTAGTTTTCATGGTATAAAATGAATATTAACATTATTTTAAGCTTTACCTTTTAATTACATCCAAAAATACAAATAGCAGGCATTATTATATTATTTTATAAATATTTATACAAAAAAGCTTGGAAATAAAATGTGAAAAGTTTTGAAGTTTAATTTATTATTTTTCGTGACATAGGTACTTTTTTGTTTTCTTTATGTTTCCATATTACAATACTTTTTGGTATCCTTTTCTACCATGGATGTAGTAATAAACTCTTATGTTTGATTTCTATATCCATGTTTTTTACAATGTTGCCAGAATAAAAAAAAGTGATCAAAAGTAGAAATTGGTCGTCTGGACGACCCTTAATAGAGTTGGTATCCGCGTGCTGCACTAAAAACGAATAAAATGGGTTTTCTTGGTAATGAAGCGTGGAGTTTTGTACCATAGAGAGCGTATCTTTTGACAGATAATTTGAGATGTCATTATACTGACTGTCATCCCACTGATTAAGTCGTAAATATTATCAAACTGATCCTTACATTTAATCCCTTTATCATTGAAAAAAGAATAGTTAAAATTAATGTAAAATTCTAACCTAACTTCCATTTTGATTGTATAGTGTTACAGCGGAAAATCAATTATTTGTTTATCGGTGTTTCAAATGCGCGCTTTATTTAGTAAAATCGTTACTTAAGGTCGTACGGTTCTTCCACAAGGTTAACTCAAGATGGGAAACAAGTCGTCTCTGTTACTGCGAGAGGAAGAAATAGCACAAATACAAGAGGAAACTGGATGTAAGTGATTTCCTGAAATTGTTTATACTTTTAAATTAATATTTTAATCTCTTTGAAGAACAGAACATTCAGGATATAGAACATAATTGTAATTAGCCCAATTTATTATAAGTAGGTACAGTATAAGTATAAGTTATTACAAGTTTCACTACCCTGGTTAACACTGATAGAGTTAACCAGGGTAGTGAACTACTGACCATAAGAACAGATTTGTAATTACATTTTAGAATTATGTATACTATACTAAAAATAAAATTTAGACCAAATCCCTTCAACGACCTCAGTGACATCATTATGTCCCATTGGTTACCATGCCGGCCCACCACCCAGGATGTTCTGGGTTCCTGGTGAGGTCATGATGAAAAATGAACTTGTTCTGATTGGCCTCAGGCCTTGGATGTTTATCTATTTATGTATTTTTTGTAATAGAATATAGTATTGTTTAGTTAGTATCCTATACAACAAGTTTCGAACTTACTTTGGGGCTAGCTCAGTCAGTGTGATTTGTCCCTATATATTTATTATTTATTTCTTTATTCATGCAATATTTAGAAATCTTGAATCATAATTAGAGCCTTGATTAGTTCTTTGGTTAGCTGTACATGCTTGCATACAATCCACACTACCACAGGTGCTGGAACCGGACTTTGACCAAAAGTGGACATTGGACTAAGGAAACTAATTGATTTTATAATAGCAGATATATTTTTTATTAACCTTGTAATTGTTATTTATTCATTATTATAATTATTTCAGTCACGCCAAATCAGATAGAGCGACTATACTCAAGATTCACGTCGCTGGACAAGAACGATTGTGGCACACTGTCTAGGGATGATTTCCTAAGGATTCCTGAGCTAGCGATCAATCCATTGAGCGAGAGGATCGTCCACTCTTTCTTTGCGGAGAGTCATGATGATAGAGTCAACTTCCTCCAGTTTATGAGGGTACTCTCACACTTTAGACCAATAAGGAAGAATAGAGAAAACAAACTTAACAGCAGAGAGGAGAAACTGAGGTGTAAGTATACCTTATCTGTCAGTTTCTATTGTTTGATTATAATTCAGTGTTAAGTGTCAAGCTATCTCCTTTTTTTATTATTTTGACAGTGATCGTTATAATAGTGTGTCATTAACTTTAAAAATGGTTGAGCAATTCACCATAAAATATATCAGACAAAGATTACATTGCATCAGTAAATTACATAACAAAATAATGAAAACAGAACGCAAAAGGCAGCCTTTTGTTGCTTTTATGCATTTTCTTCCAGGTAGCCTGTTACCAGAGTGTAAAGAAATAAAATTATTTTTGATCTAGTTTAGTTTTTAACCGACTTCATTAATTTACATTTTAATGTTAGTAAAATTCAAAACTTTTATTCAGAGAATAGGTTTTCACAAACACGTTCTCTTGTCAGAGTATACAGTAATAAATGATTTGTATAAATTAATCTACTCTATAAACTACTACCATTTCGGAAACAAAAGCAAAATGACCACTGGTAAAAAGAAATGGCGAAAGAAAACCAGTTACGGCCTTTTTTGTCATTTAAAAATATATCGTAATTTTCTTTTTTCTTTTCTTTTTCAACATTTAAAACTAGGTACATACATACAACATTACGTACGCGGAATGTCAATAAATAGTGCCATTAATTTGTCTCAACATAAAATTAAATCTAAAATATAAAATGCTAAATCGGTGTTAAAGATAGGAGCAGACCGCCCGCAAGGCAGCAACCGTTCTCGTGTATTTTCGAGTTGACGTGAGAGTCGGCCTTCCAGCCTCCATTACTGGGTAAATTTTTAGTAGTAAATTTTTTTTTATCCCTCTGAAAAACTTTTTCGCTGACAGACAATTCACGTTGGATGACATGAAAGTTACCTAGATAGCTGAAAGATAGTTTTATCATTGTAATTTTACCCAATAAAATGTTTTTTATATATTTTTTGTATGTATGTTTCAGTTGCATTCTCAATGTATGACTTGGATAACGATGGCAAGATTTCCAGAGATGAACTCTTGGCCATACTTCACATGATGGTCGGCGCAAACATTAGGTATAATTAAATCCATTAAGCTATATTTAAACAGATAATGATTTTAGTGATAAATGACGTTATTTTATGACTTTTATTGTGGTATTTAGATATTAGAATTCACTCGGTAATTGTATGTCCATGTGTCATAACATAAGTTGCCTTCAACAAATTAATATACAGCATAAAAAGATTTACAGGTTTTTTTTTGTAATATTATTCAAAATAAAATTGTGCTATGTACTTTAAAATCTTATATATAATTTTCGTCTATTGTGTGCTATTAATAGATAAATAAATTTTTGACTGTTTGTGCCAAAATAAAATAAAATTTTGATAGGGATTACATTATTATTTATAAATATTTGTTGTGTTATGTTCTTAGTTAGTTTTTTACTAAAAAAAAATAGTATTATGTAAGTTTAAAACGCAAAAGTAACAATATTTCTTTCTCAATTACAGTGAGGAGCAATTATCCAGCATTGCCGAGCGTACGATCCTCGAAGCGGACACCAATAACGATCAGATGATCTCCTTCGAGGAGTTCTGTCGTGCTCTTGAAAGGACAGACGTGGAGCAGAAAATGTCCATTCGCTTCCTCAATTGACCTCCGAACTCCTGAACCATATACATCAAGTATATATTGACCATAGCGCTTGTGGTCTTAATATATGGGCTTCTTACTAAAAAATGAGTTTGCCTTTTGGACTTTTAATGTGTAATATGTGTTTTAGCGTGTAGAGAAAACAAGGAAAATTGACGCTATATTTATTAAAATATATGAAATGTAATGGAGTGATCTTTTTGTTATGAGGCTAGAATTACAGTTTTGACAATTGTCGTGAGTAATATTGTGATGTTCAAAAAGAAATGCTGTTATTCACGTTCCCGGGATCATTACGGGAATGAAATTTCATTGGTTTAGTTGTAAGACTCGAGGTAATAATTACCGAGTTGAAAGAAACGGGAAAGATCACTCAATTATGCTGTTTGCATCTAATATTATATGTCATTATATTCTGTAGCATTTTTTTTTAGATGTCGAGTTTCCTAACTACATACTTTAACTTGTGAAAATTATTGATGTTAATTTACTTATTCGCTGTATTAGACATTTAATTAATCAATGGGATATTAGAAAATGTTATGTAATTTGATTATGTAAAATTAAAACGGTGACTTGCACAAAAACATTTTAAAATTGACACATTAAATCTCTAATGGTCGTTTTCACCAACCACCTACCGTAGGTATCGGTGGTTGGCGAACTCGAAAAAAATATATGAGCTAGGGAATACTTATGTTAGGGCTTGGTTAGCAATTCTCATGGTGAAGAGAAACTTGAGACTAATGTGTCATTAACTTTAAAATCTTTTTGTGCCACTCACTGTACTTAAATGTTTCTAGATAGAATAGACATGTATATAAATGTATAGAGGCATACGGTGTAAAGGCAATTAGATAGGAATTGAAGCAATTAGAATACAGGAGAATACCAATAGAACTATAGAAATACTATTTTACACGAGACCGACCAGCGATACTCTAGATCTGGAATCTAGATACTACATGAGGTAAAAAAAATACTTTAATAGTAGGTATGCGACTTCACAGAGTACATTTCCATGTTTTTCCTTCATTAACCGAATTCTAAAGAGTAACATAGAGGTAAAAATAGAAGTCACTATTTTTATATTACTCTATTCACCTCTTACATTCCAAACGAAATCGCCGTCGCGCGAATTTAGAAAACAATCGAGTTTTTTTTATGACAGAGAACAAATGACGCGACAAGAAAACAGCCTGATGTCGCGTAGATTTATCTTCGGCACCAGAAGACGCCTTTTTGATCGTCGCATAGGATAGGGCAAACATTTATGTATGTGATAGCATTTGTGTCTCCAGTCTAGTTCATAGTTCATATAACAGGCTGAGTCGAGCAAAAGTGAAACAAAGTTCGAAATTCATACTTATTACTCAGTGCATAACGTCAATCCATTTTCAATTGTTTTACAATAAACTAGCTTTTGCCCGCGGCTTCGCTCGCGTTAATTTTATGACATAGATCTCGTTTGACAACAAAACAACCAATACGCGCGACTTGTGGCGCCATCTGTTGGCCGAGCCAGCGCCGTCTATAATAGAAAAAATATTTTCCGAATGGAATGACATACTTTCACGGGATAAAAAGTAGCCTATGTTGGGCTCTGTACCCCTGACAATATATATACAAATTTTCACAATATATATACAAGGACTGTGAGGCGCACTCAAAAACTACAATATATGAGTATCGCTGGATTAGACTATTATACAAGGTGCATTTAAGACAGGTTGTTTGTATTTAGAAGTTTTTCGTCAAGTGTTGTGTAGTATATTATGTTAGGTATACTAGCTCTCTGAATATTTTACTCGGGATAAACTGGTGCACTAACTTTCAGTGTAAACAGCCATAAAGCACAAAATGAAAACTGTACTTTATCCTGTAACGCGACCACTATTATCCTAATAAAAACGGCTTCAATCTCATCTCAAACTCACGCACCTATTTTGTATAATAAATACAAAATATAAATATATAGTGACAAATCACACAGATTGAACAAGCCCCAAAGTAAGTTCGAAACTTGTGTTATGGGATACTAACTCAACGATACTATATTTTATAACAAATACATATAGATAAACATCAAAGACCCGAGACCAATCAGAAAAAGTTCGTTTTTCATCATGACCCGACCGGGGATCGAACCCGGGACGTCCTGTGTGGTAACCATTACGCCACAGAGGTCGTCAAAATGTGAGACCGCACTTGAGATTGACATGACTTTGTAACTGTTTTTGTTAACCCGCAGAAGACCGATGTCATCCTGATCACATCATCATACGAGTGAAAAGTCACTTGATAGGAAAAGAGGTCTTTGGGCTCGTTTAATCTCAAATTAGTCTTGCCTAATCAGCTCGATCTGCTCGATGCTAGAACATTTTTTCATTCGGTGACAGCAAATTAGTTTGAAAGTTTTAACCCTATAAGTAAGTGAATGTTAGGTATTAGTTTTTGTTGTTTGATTACTATTTAATTGTTACCAATAGATGCATTAGCAAAATTAGGATTATTTATTTGAAAAAGAATGTTAATAAAATTATTTTTACAATAAATCCGAGTTTTTATTTATTAACGATTTACAAATCATCCATGCTATATAATTTTTAATCTATACATAAGGATCAGAATACATTTATCTGAATCATATTTCGAACTGTACATAAAATAAAATTAGTCTATATTAAAAAATCGTATAAAGAAAATAATGCGCCATTCATCTTATAAATAAACAATGTTAGATTTATAATTGAGTCGGTAATTTGAATGAGAATCACTTATTTTTTATTTTGTGGAAGATAAGCCACAAAACCCTAATTAAAATTGTTAAACTGTCGTTTAGACTACTGTATACGATGCATGTCAATTATTACTTTGACATTATTGTATGCCACAGGCAATAAACTGTCATGGTCTAAATGAGCCTCAAAGGAAATAAGAACAGATTCAAAAATTATAGTAGTTCAACTAAATTATACTCTGTGTATTTTATATAAGTTAGAGAATAAAATGCCTTGTAAAAATTTGTACGCAATATTAAGTTTGAAGTCTATAGCGTTAAGAGAAAAGCTAGTTTTACTTAAAATTTTAGAATTCATGTGAAAAGGCCTGCTGTTTTATACCACTAAGATGGCAACAAGCTTACGGCCCAGCTGATGGTAAGCGGTCGCCGTAGCCTATGGACGCTTGCAACACCGGGGGTACCACTCGCGCGTTGCCGACCCTGTAAAATTTTTTTAATGCCCTTTTTGAAGAACCCCATATAATTATGTCGTTGGCAGTCAGACGGCGTTTTCTATGATCCATTTTAGGCCATTTACCTAATATGACCATAGAAATATTGACACAAAACCTTGTCAAATTGGATTCACAAGGGCACCGTGATACTCATCATCTACCGACTCAATATTTTTTTACTCCTAGTAAATGACATTTACAAAATATTTGTATTAAAATTGTTACATAATAGGAAAATGTCTTAACGTCGCTCACGCCCATAATGTCTCGATTCTACCTATTCACTTCCATACACATAATGGTCTGTCTGTCACAAAAAATATCAAAAACCACTCGTCAATCTCTATTTTTTATTTTAAAAAACATGCAGATGTAATTCATTATGAATAATCTATAGACTATGTTGATTCTATTATAATAATCATAGATTTGTTGTATCATTGGCAACAGTAAATATTCACAGCTACCAATGTATTGAATTTTTTGAGAAGTGAATAATTTTGATAAATTTTTATTTAGGTTCGTTCTTATAGAATTTCTCGGCAGACGACAGGGCGTGCGTTATGAGCGACGTTATTGGTTCTTGTTAGGCGGTTGATGACACCGCCAACTTCTTCAGGTGCTCCATAAACACTTGCAGGGAGACGTCGTCCGTCAGCACGGGGGCGCCACCGTCCTGTACAAATAAAATGAGTACATAACAATAATTACCTATATACAACTAGCCGATAAAAATTTTACCCGCCATATCCCGTTGTTCCCCAAATGATTTTTCGGGATAAAAGCTATCCTATCCGTTAATCCGTGTAATAACTACCTACGTACCAAATATCAACTAATAAGTAGTTTTTGCGTGAAGACGTAACAAACATCCAAAACATTCTCACAAACACCTTTATAATATTACCCCCTTAATAAACGTTGTGTAATACGTGTATAGTTAAACAATGTTTTGTCACTTTCACACTTCATTTAATTCTCATCAGGAAAGACAGTGACACAACAGTGAATAACTGTATACTCGTTAAACTACGTTTATTAGTAAGGTGGTTAGTATTTAGTAAGGATTTAAAAATTTATGTTTAGTCTTTCACTACAAAACGCATAGTTTCAATTAAACCGTTTGATTAAGTTTTTCAGTCAGCTCCGTTTACGTGTACCATAAAACGGTGATTTCGATATCACACTGCAAAGTGAGGACCAGCTATTCATCTTTATCACCCATGAGAAAACCAAATACATATAAACCACCACCTCTAATGATTCCCTAGTTAGGTGCCAAAATAAGCCGCAATAGTAAAATAAATAAATATTCTTGGACGAATCACACAACGCCATCTAGTCCCAAACTAAGCAACTAAGCTTGTACTATGGGTTCTAGATTGCTGATAAAATATACTTAAATACTTTTTTTGTAAATAAATACTTATTATGCATAGAAAACATCCAGACCTTGCGCAGGATTCGAACCCGCGGCCCTTGGGATAAAGTGACCATTGCTAGCCACTCGACTATCGGGCCTGCCAATAATAATAATACGTAAATACTTCGTAAACATAATAATATGAACCATTTTTCAAATAAAAACAGGTATCAGTGGCGAGGGGTCCTAATAACACGATTCCTGTCGGCTTCCCTTTTAAAAATAGTGAATTATCTAACAGCATCGACTCTGCTAATAACATGATTTCGATTCATACATAATAATGATATCCAAACGCCTATACAATAATAAATAGCAATATCACACATCGCTGTAATTAATTCTCGAGTTGTAGCCGCATACAGTTTTAGGAGCGGCTGTCTCTTTCTTACGCGTATATTTTGTTCCTAGCGCGGTCTCTTTCTCACGCCGATCATATGAACATATTAAAGCCGAGTTACGACAAGGATGGCATATATCAGATTACGTTAGTGCGACAAAGATAAACAGAGGTATTAACCTGAGAAGAAAAAAATATAGTTAATTATGTGTTTAGTGCTTGAATAATAAAACAACTATAATTTTGTCGCGTTGTAATTGTCAAACATATGACATTTTTTTTTCAATTCACTTTCGCCGGTGCTTTCGCTTGTATTGTTGTTAGTTTTTTTAATTTGTTTGTTGTTAATTTAGTAAATTTGAATAGATTAGAGTGAATTGGACAGGAGTCGGTGTGAATTGTGTTATAGTTATAGAATTTATCGGATTCAGGTGTAAGTAGTTAATTATTTATTTTGGTTTAGTCTGTTTTGTTTACATTCGTAATGGCTGCAATTTTAGACGTGGGTTGTTGTCTCACAAACTTTTTATTAGATAATAACTTTCAAACACACAGTTTTGAAAATAAAAAAGATATTATACAGCGCGGCCGTGCTTGCCCTTCTATGAAAATAGATTATAGACGGAAAGACGGCTTTACAAAACATTTTCATTGTAATTTGTACGAAAAGTATTCGTGGCTCACAGGTAGTTGTAAACTTAAAACGCTGTTTTGGTTTTCCATATTATATCAGTGCTTTTATGTATGATAATGGATAATTTGCAACTTAGATTCAAGACTTGATATGGTATTGGGAATTCTCCATCCCTGTGGTAAAATAACACTGTTTTTTTTTTTGCTCCGGCTTCCCCTGAGTAAAATTTCACCCTTCGCCACTGACAGGTATACAATGTATTTCTTTGTTAACACATTAGTATAACATTGTAGTGAAATTTCGCTAAGCTATAATATGTATTATAAATAATAAAATAATATAAATACACGCTTAAAATATAAAGTAAATTTTCTTCGTACTCGTCTCCGTGCCACTAATCACATGAATAAAAAAATGGTGACGTGCACAACAAACAAGTCATAATATTAATAATTTTGTTATTTTAAGCAAAAGCGTTATAGAACCAACACAAAAATCCCAATTTTGGTCAAAAAAATAAAAAAAATGACTACCGCTGATGGTATCGGCATCGCCTGGATATCGCCAAACAATGATGAAACAAAAAAAAAACAAAATTTTCAAAATCATGCTTCGTACAAACTATAAAAAGTAAACAAACAAACCATGCGTAGCACGTTTATAAAAAGTCAAGACATGCTCTATGATAAAAAAAATCTTCTGAGCGCCTTTCATATTAGCCATCTTCTTCAGAGGTCTTTACAGCACGTGCTTATTAGCGCTCTTTAGAAAGCCAATGCCTCATTATAATAAAACAAATAATTAATTATTTGATAATAATTACTTTTAAATTACTTTAATATTACTAATTACTTTAATATTACTAGTTACTTTATTTTATTTTATTAAAGATCATCAACAATTGTTACATTAATACTTATCTAATACGTGTGTAATTTTCTTAATACACAAATTAATCTAACTTTGTCTTCTATAGAAGTCATTGTAATGCCCAGAAGATTAATTTGGTCTCAAATATATTAATCGCATGTCAAAATAATCAAATGTAAAATAACGATTGAAATATGGTTTTCTTTCAGTATGTTAAATTGTGAAACAACACTTATACTTGTGCTTTCTTTGTGAAAATAAGTAAACAATACAATATTCCTTTTGTTAAGGACTCACCCCGCCGTACGCGTACATGTTGTTATGTGTCTGCGATGGATTCACCTTGGACAGCAAGAACCGGGCCTGGAATAAGATACATTTATTTATTTAAATTTATTGACCACAGTACATAGTAATGATGACAGTAGGCGGACTTAATTCTAATATAAGACCACCATCTTTATTTTGTAGCTACCGTCTCGCAAAGATTAGAATTTTAATATTATTAATTGCAGAAAAATTTAAATATTATCAGTCACACATATTGAGCTAGCCCCAAAGTAAGTTCGAAACTTGTGTTATGGGATACTATGGGATACTACTTTACTACGTACTTTGACACTTGATTATTCTTCTCATTCCATGTCATATTTGGCACGGATATTAATGCGGTGTGCTTTGTATTTCACGCATAAATTAGCTGAGCTACAATGTTTTTCAGATAGCATGGGTGCGGTGACATTTGGGATTTGTAGGGAATTTACAGGGAATTAAAAATAAATGTATCATTTATATCATTAATAATGCAAATTTGAATTTACTACTTTTTTGTAGTCGCTTATTCTTCACTCTTTTTTTGTTTCTTTTTGTACTTCGCGGATTTTTGTATCGAATAAAACATGCGTGAAATGAAATACGTGAAAATAACTCAAACGTCACCGTACCCATGCTATCTGAAAAACACTTTAATTTAGAATATAGCCGAATATGAATACTATTGACAGATAAATTTAAGTAAATGCCTTCACGCAATATTAAGGAAACTCATCATTTTTACAGCTTTGCTCACCTCACCTCTTCATTGGCAGACTGTACCCCTAACGAAAGGTCAATAAAAAATTTTAGTGTCGGCAATGTGACGGGCCAGTAACCTACTTATACTTCATGTAAACACATAGTCATTATCACAGATGAATGAATATCATACAAGTGTAAAACTAGTGAAAAAAAAAACAAGCTCCACCTAAAGTCAACAATGAAACAATGAGATGGCGGGTCTCGCGATAAGCCACAATGTTGTGTCGCCTCGTGCTGACCGCCGTCGCTGTTTCATGTACGTTCTCACGTGAAGTAACCGCGCGCATACAAAACGCGCAGCAGATAAAAGGTTCATATAACAAAATATGGAAGCGTTTACAAAAGAAAGAAAAATGTGTTTAGTGCATTAAAAATTCAAAAACAGACAAAACTTGAATCTGTACAAAATTTAGTTCTAGTATTTAGTTAAAATCTGCCCTGCACTATGTAGTAGAGAAAGAAATTCATAACAACTAATAGGTCAAGTTGAGTAGAACCCTAATTTAAACATGGGGCTTGTGACAGTGTGAGATTCTGATCATCCTCGGAGATACATGGTCCTGAGATGTAATAAGAAGTGGTATTATTGTTGTAGCTTTATCAGTTCCGGCGAATGTAAATTTTGTGAAATGGAATATTCCAAAGTAATAATTTTAAATCGACTGACCCTAGTACTATAACGGGATAGCAAACGTTCACACTAATATCAAGTATAGTATAGTGTGGTGTGTATAGTGTTATCTTATGTGTAAAAATTAACGATAATGTTTGTTTTACAGATTTGGCATGTATGCTTTGGTTGAGTGGTTTACAAAAAGATGATTTGGATGTGAACATGTTGCGGAAACTGCAACGACACAATGTAAACATCGACGATATGAATAACGAGTGAGTTGAGAACATTCATAACACTTCAATCTTTTATTTTTTATTTGTCTTTAATACTAAACTATATTTGCCAGAACACTGCGACAAGAATGCTTGTATAACGGAAATACCACAAAAAATATTACAGAAACAAACAATCATACAAATATTTGGGGATCTCGTAAAAATGGTAAGTTAATAAAACATTCAAGTAAAACATGTGAATTATTAATTATAGTCAATTTACAATTCCGTTCCAGATAATGAAATAAACGCGGATAAGGCATATCCAAGTAAAGTAAAAAATAATATTAACGATGAAATTGTAAAGGTTCTAATGCAAGAAAGAATGGCAAATAAGGAATTCAGTAATACTAAAGAACAAGACAAAAAAGAAAGCAGTACAGAAGAAAATATAACAAATTCAAACATTAAACAAATAGATAAAAGAATGGAATCTACTGCTGAAAAATTACCTGAGGATAAAAATGATATTGCTCAAAGCATTTTACAATTTTGGCAGGGGTTAGCAAAATCGAATTCAGGAAAGAATAACATTAAAGATAATTCGGTTCTTAATAATAAGTTTATTAAAGAATATAACGTACCGGTTAAAACAACGCCAACCAATGAATACATGAAGCAGTTTCTTGCAAAATATATATCTGAAAATAGTATAACTTTCTCCACTACTACAAAAATGCCAGAGACTTTGAAAGAAAGTATACAAAATAATATTGGACAAAAAACTCAAAACCCATATACCGCAGCAAATATAAATATGGATGATAAAATTAATTCTGAAATAAATAAGTTCAAACAACATATGTTACAGCTATATAATACGAGAGAAAATGTAAAACAGTCCGATGTTAGAAAGAAAAATGAAAATATTGTCCTAAATGAACCAGAAGACACGTTTAACATTCAATATAACATGCCTTCAAAAATACCTTATTATAACTCTAACAATGGACAATTTCTAGAAATAGAAACCAAAAGTAATGAAATTGTGAATGGTAAACAAAAAGAACAGGTTCCACTTGTAAACACGAATACAAACATTGGACAGACGTATGAAATAGAGCAACCGATAAAATATGAAATTGTGAATGGTAAGCTTAAATTTAAAGACCAGGTCGCAGTTACAAATCCAAGCGCTAAAGTTGAACAAACATTTGAAATAGACCAACCAATAGAATGTGAAATTGTAAATGGTAAACTAAAAATTCAAGACCGAAAGCCAGTAATAACTTCCAACTCAAAGAATGGACAATTGTTTGAATCATCGAAAAAATATGAAATTGTAAATGGTAAGCTAAAAGTTAAAAACCAGATTTCAGTTATAAATCCAAACACTAAAGTTGAACAAACATTTAGAACTGAACAACCAAAAAACTATGAAATTGTTAACGGCAAGCTGAAATTTCGAGACCGAATGCCAGAAACTCTCAACACAAACAATGAAATGTTTGAAATAGATCCATCAAAAAAATATGAAATTGTAAACGGCAAGTTAAAAATTGAAGATCAGATTCCTATTGTAAATCTAAATTCTAATGCTGGACAATCATTTGGGACAAACCAACCACAAAAATACGAAATTGTGAATGGCAAACTAAAAATTCAAGACCGAATAACAGTTATAACTCCCAACATAAACAATGGACAAACATTTGAAATAGACCCAGCAAAAAAATATGAAATTATTAATGGTCAAATAAAAATTAAAAACAAGATTACATCTGTAAGTTTAAATATCAACGATGGTCAAACATTTGCTATAGACAAACCAAAAAAATATGAAAATGCAAATAACAAACTGACAATGCAAGACCGAACGCCAGAAACAAATAATGGACAAACGTTTGAAATAGATCCAGAAAAACAATATGAAATCGTTAATGGCAACTTGCATATTACAAATCAAGTTGTAAATCCAAACACTAATGCCGGACAAACATTTAACATTCCCCAGTCAAAAAAATATGAAACTGTGAATGAGAAACTAAAACCTCAAGACCCAGTTGTAACTCCCAACATAAACAATGGACAAACCTTTGAAATAGACCCTGCAAAAAAATATGAAATTGTGAACGGCACATTAAAAATCAAAGACCAGATTTCAGACTTTAATGTAAGACAAACATCTGAGATAGACCCACCAAAAAAATACGAAATTGTGAATGATAAAATAAAAATTCAAAACCGAATGCCAGTTCTAAATAACACTAATATTGGACAAACGTTTGCAATAGACCAACCAAAGAAATATGATATTATTAATGCGGGTCAAAAAAATCAGGATCAGCCAGTTATACATACAAGCACTATCGTTGGACAATCGTTGCAAATAGAACAGCCAAATTCAAAAAATTATAGAATGGCGAAAGGCAATCTAAAAATTCAAGAGATAATTCCAATAATATCGAAGGATGTAATAAGAGAAATAGCTGATAACATTAAAACTCTAGTTTTAAAAGATTTACGGCAAGAAATAAATTGGGCAGTAAATTCAAATAATTCAACGAGTACGTCTACTACTCAAGCTACAACTTTGCTAGACACTACAACTACTACAATGACGACAACTATTTCTCACAATAAGTACACTGGTAAGTTTTACTCTTTACTCAGAAATTATATTTATTTGTGTAATGTAATACCTTGCCCCGTTGCCCCTGATTACTTTAATTTTATTAAAATATGTAACACTAGTGCTTTAACTTTCAGAAGTGACCACTTCAATAAATCCTCAAAACCAAAATGACGATACCAATGAAATGATGAAAAAAATTCTGAAGTTGATGGAACAAGTGAAATCTACAACAGAAAGTGTCGAGCGAGTGAAATCAACAATAGAAAGTGTCATTATAGCGGAAGATACTAAAATTCCAATGGTACATAAGAAACGCGAGTTTATGGACATTATGAAGAAAGTACCACCATTTAATACTTTTAGTGTCGCAAGTCAGTCAACGAAAACACAAAATATTGTCGATTTATCAAATGTACAACAAAATAGAAACATTCCTACATTTTTAACCATGACGCCACAGGAGAAATCTATGATACAGTCACCATTACTCTTACAGACAAATTCAAGAGAAATTGCGCCTATAGCTATTTCTCTCCCAAAACACAGGGATGTTATAAACCAAGTTCTGCTTGTGAAAAATACAAAACCCCCGCCAACTTTAGAAACAACCGCTGCACCTAAACCTGTTTACACAGATATTACAAATTCAAATACCAAATATAAAGAAAGTTACATAAGCCGCGACAATAACAACGATTTTAAAAATTATTATTATCAAACTGACGAAACATATAAAGAGGATCCCATACAGAAATATACATCAGACAATGATGACTATTCAATTCAAAAATTTATTGATCCTCGTAATAAAATGGTCAATATTAACAGCGGCAAAAATAAATTAGCTCGAGATCATTTTATCAGTAGTAAATTTGAAAATGCGGGACCCAAATTGAATTTAATACCTAATATGAATAGAGTTAAGGAATTCGTTATACCACGCGACGAATTGAATTTGGATAACCCACGACTACATGATAATTTTAAAATGGACAGCACACGACAACACAATTATTTTAAAGAGGGCAAAGCACGACAAAGTCATAATTTGAATATGGACAAGGCACGACAACGAGATCATTTTAGAGTAGACAAGACACTACAAGATAATTTTAATATGGATAGGACAAGACAACCTAGCAATTTCAATGTAGTCAACGCGCAACGTGAGTATATTAATCTCGATAAGACCAGGCAACATAACTACAATCTGGATAGCACACGACAACGTGATAATTTTAATATAGACAGAATACGGCATTATAATAAATTCAACATGGACAAGATACGACAACATCATAATTCCAATGTAGAGAACACACAACGTAATAATTTTAATTTGGACAAGGCACGACAAAGTGATGATTTTAATATAGACTATGCACGACAACACAATAATTTTAATATGGGTAAAATACGACAACATAATTATTTAAATGTGGACAGACAGCGACAACTTGGCTATTTAAATGAGGATAACAAAGCAACACACGATAATTTCAATATGGATAGCATAAGACAACGTGAAAATATAGAAAACACAGGAGAAGGTGACGTGAAAGGATTTCACGAGAAGTTAGAAAGAAATAGCGATATTTCACAGAATCGAGACGAACATTTAGACAATGATTACAGAGCAAGGCTACTGCTTCCAATAGATAAGATTAAAGCAATGTCGCGATACGACAAACATTTCAGCAACTTTATGAAAACGCAAGAAAAAGTAAATGATATGTTAGAAAAAATTCTGGAGACAAAGACAATAGGTAACTCGCCAATGAGTGACACTATTTCAATGAGAGTATAAAAAATGATGACTTCACTATTAATAATTAGATTAAAATGATAATTTTAATAAGTAAATTAGTGCACTGCTGCCTTCGAAGACATAAAAATCTATACATTGGCTGACTTCAAGTCCATGTTCTTTGTGGCTGACATGTCGTGCAGAAAATTCACAAGTATTAAATCTTTTATTTTTAAATAATTTTAAGCTATTCCTTCAAAACGTATATGCTTGAAAGACTCTAGCATACAGCATTGCCACGCTAATAATAAAAGAAATCAATTTAAAAGCGCCTTTGATTGTCCTTCGTAAAATACTTCAGTGTTAATTAGACCTCAGTTTGTTATCTTCTTTTCAAGGCAATGACACAAATTACATAAAATTTGACGAGTTTTTAGCAACGGCAACACCTTTGTAGGTTATATTGATAACAATGTTATGGTATACTGACCTGAGAGCCCCCATGCTCAGTGTCGATATATCTCGGCACCGGGAATCTGCTCTGGAGGATCTCCTGTGCGTCGTCTATGGGCGCTCGTAGGAGTTGCGCGAAGCTCTCATACTCCGCCATATCTTGGTAACGAAGGGCCCGCCATTGCGCAATTGTCTGTATGAAATTTACATGTATGTTAATATTTAATCTAGATTATTAATAGATTTTCAATCCTTACTAATATTATAATTTATAAAAAAAATAAAAAAAAATATATATATATTGTCAGGGGTACAGAGCCCAACATAGGCTACTTTTTATCCCATAAAAGTCCAGTGGGAAAATATTTTTTCTACTATAGAGGGCGCTGTATCGGCCAACAGATGGTGCCACAAGTCGTGCAATGGGTTGTTTTGTTTTCAAACGAGGTGTATGTCATAAAATTAACGCGAGCGAAGCCGCGGGGAAAAGCTAGTAATTTTATATGTTGCACCCCTCATGTAACCGTTTATAATGTCCCAAAGGTTAACTTGGAGACAATGCTTTTGCATTAAGTACACCTTTTTACACATTATGTATTTATGTGCAATAAAGTTTAAATAAATAAATATTTAATAAAATATTCAGTCATCGTCGCCAAAGTCTGCCAGGGAATAATTTAAAGAAAGTATAACATAATAAAGATTCTCCTTTTCTTTTAATTAAGGTCAGCAGTTGCTAACGAAGTAGCAAACGTGATAGCTACAAAACCATCGTGTCGTAAATGGTTTGCAAGTTTTTTCGTCAATTAATCCTTTATTTTATACCATAACTATCGAAACCCGCGCAACTTCGTTTGCGTGTATCCCGCTTTCCCGTGGGAATTTTAGAATGTATGATTGAATCACTCTATCAATTAAAAAAAACCGCATCAAAATCCGTTGCGTAGTTTTAAAGATTTAAGCATACAAAGGGACATAAGGACAGAAAAAGCGACTTTGTTTTATACTATGTAGTGATATACATTTATATACTATTGAAACCCGGGCAACTTAGTTTACGCCTTATGGTCGGTGCACATCTGACGGAAGATCCGTCAGAAGTGTATTATCGTTAGTATCTTACTAACACATCATTGGTTGAGTGTGCAAAGTCGATTGTCTTATTATGAATTTATCTGTTCTGACGTTATAAAACCTAGGATACCCGATGGATCTCGTCAGATATACCGACAGTAAGGCTGGTTTTAGAATCGCACAGTCAGTCAGAACCGTCGTCGTTGATAACTCAAAGCGAACATTTTTATGTCACCGCTTCATTAAAAATGCTTCTTAGAAATTCATACATTTTCGTCTATCAGCGCCGACGGTCGCGCGCGACTCTAAAATCAGAATTATTGTTATTACAAACTAACCTCTCCATGGTATATAAGTATCTGGAAGAAAGTGTCCATGAGCAGTATACGGTCAGGCTGGATAGATGAAGTGTCGAGCAACACCGGTTCTGGTGGTCCTTCGAAACTATATGAGTATAGAATCGGCTGGATCATGATCAGTGACTGTGTCAGATCTTCGCGCATCAGCATATGCCTGAAACATATTTTAGGTAAAATAAATAAATGTAATTGAGAACCATACAAACTCATTTTTCATATTTTATAAAGTAATCACAAAAAATTAATAAACAATAAGAAAAATAATTTGAGATAATTACATATTTCACATTAGTACAATTTCAAAAATAAATGAGAACATTCCAACAGTGAAATAATTTATGATAATGGACCATTTTTTAGTTTATTTGTACAAACATACAAAAATACTAGTCTTTCTCTTTGTACAATATTATTTTACAGCTTTTTATGCAAACATTAAGAAACGAATCTAATGTGTATATATTAATTTAACATAATTTTAGTGCTTATTAATATTATATTTATCCCTTGGTATCTACCAAGCATTGGGACATTTAAAAATGTATAAATGAATAAATATAATACCTGTAGAAAGTGGTTTCATCAGGCGAATTGTTGAACACCTGAAGGAACTGCGAGCGACGGAGGTGATACATGAACTGTGGATACAGGCTGAAGTTCTCTGACAGGCGGAAACTGTTCGGGTCGTCTTTGCCATACTCGCCAAATTTCTGACACTATATTTGAAAAAAAAAAACAGATCTATACTACTCAAAATAAAATAAGACTTCGTTATTTCGTACTTAATATATAGAGACAATTCATACAGATTGAGCTAGCCCCAAAGTAAGTTCGAAACTTGTGTTATGGGATACTAACTCAACGATATTATATTTTATAACAAATACATACATAGATAAACATCCAAGACCCGAAGCCAATCAGAAAAAGTTCATTTTTCATCATGACCCGACCGGGGATCGAACCCGGGACCTCCTGGGTGGCGGTCTGGCGTGGTAACCATTACGCCACGAAGGTCGTCGAACCACCATTACTTTTATTTAAAGATTACAATAACATTGTAAAGTTGAAGTAAATTAAGTTATTTATTTTATTTTCAGCAGTGGAGTTCAGGCTGAAATGAGATGATAATGATAATGAAATAAATTATATTATAATAAAGTTGAAGATTTCTTTTTAAATGCGCTAATCTCTGCAACTATTAATTGGAGATGAAAATTGTAATGTAACATATTTCCTATAAAATAATAAAATTGATGCATGTATGCAATCGATCAGCAACAGTTAGTATAACCATAGATAAAAGAAACTAACAGATAGACATTCTCGAAACTGTAACTGTACGTGTGATTTGACGAGCCATGCTTATTTTTTAAAAATACACTGCCAATCAAAGGATTCGGGGCGTGGTTCTTTGACCGCATTTGTACAGGGGAGTAAAGCTGCTAGTTCGGCAAGTATAACCCACCAGTCTAATGAGCATCCTGTCGAGCCACCGCAGCACGTCGGGCCCGTCCTCCAGCTCGGCGCGGTAGACCACCAGCCGCGCCATCACCACGGCCGCCGCCTCCTGGTCGAAGCCCGCCGCCACGTGGTGCAGGTTCACCGCCGCGTCGCCCCAACTGTTATAAGTATGCTATTACTGTATACATGTCTCCTAAAGCAGACCGCACACATCAAACGACTGTACTACTCAGGCCCGCTAAGTCTGAAGAGACGAACTATACGACTCAACGCTATGTATGAAATGATTTTAATCTTAAATTAAAGCCTCAAGCTTTTTTTTGTCTTAATTAATGGCGTTTCTGTCGTGTCTTAACGACACATATACAATTTCGCCAATGTAAAGTATTTTAAATGAACACTTTTTAACAAAAAAAAAGTACACTTTAAAAAGGCAACGTTGTACGGTGAGGATCCGTGGTCGCCATCTTGACGACCTTCGTTGACAAGGCGGCGATCTCGAATCAAGTCTCAAGCTATCAATTTTTTTTTTCTTTGACAGTGACAGTTATATTTTAATGCGTCATTAACGTTAATAATGCGTTCTGAGAAACTGGCGATCATGTCCATTAAGCCTGAGAGATGTCAGTTTGATCAGTATCGATATCGTGTTGTTTTTCGTAATTTCACAAGTATAAAATAAAACTTACTTGCGAGCAATGGTGGTCACGCGAACACGTCGTTGCCCGCTCGAGTGCTGGTACTGTGTGATGAGCTGGACGCAGCCGCGGCCGCCCTGTGGTACGGCCGCATGCTGGTTTACCACCTGACAAAGCAAAAACATTTTTTTTAAGTGCAATAAAAACTACCTTCACTTAGTTAAAATAAAATGGCTGACCCATGCACACCATGTACAGTGCTACAAACTGATATGTGCCGTTGGCGCTAGTATCGAAGCTATTGAAGGTAATTGTCAAGGTATTCAAGGCGTATTCATTAGTTCTAGTTTTGGCCACCGGCACAGATAAGTTTGTGGCACTGTAAAACTAAAAATTGAGTTCACTATATACAAAAAGAAATTGTCTATTCAGAAAATGGGCTTTCACATAAACATTATCTAGTCAAAGTCTACATACAATAATAATGATTTGTCTAATTATTTAGATAACCAAGTATTAGAATTTACCTCAAAGAATATGCCCATTGTTGTACTTGGTGTGAACGTACACATCTTCCATTGGCAAGTATTACCCATGCCGACTTCTTGGTCTGAGACGCAGGGGCCCTTCACGTTAAGAGAAACACAAGATCCTATTGCACCGGTAACTGAAAAAAAACGAAATACTAGTGAGGAATCTATACTAATAATGCCACTGGGGGCTAATTCTCGTACCAAAAACCGATTCTATTTCGATTCAAACACACTCGCTGTTCCGTTCAATTCTTATTTGGTATGAGTGAGACAGTGATAGAACTTGAATTGTTTTTGTTACGAGAATAAGCAGTCTGGGATCCGGGAACAACGGGATTTCGCGGGTGAAACTGTAGGTATCAACTAGTTTCATCTAAAAAGAGAGGTTGACTGATTGAATTGCTTAAACTTTTTGTTTATCCTTTAGCCATGGCCTCTCTCAACAAATCACCATAAAATTCTAACTATCCTTGATATTTAGGAAAATGTATGCCATTTGGCTTCAGATAGTTTTTTCACTTACTTTTTAGTTCTCTGCTGCACTTCACTTCTAATGTTCCGTTAAAAGCCATTTTGTAGTCACCCTTTTGATCTTTGGCGAAGACCCTTTGGAATGTCTGCTTGAAGAGTGAGGAGTTGAAAGAATCACCCATAACCATGTGGCCGCTGAAACAGAAAATATACCAATATGGTTATTTTTTTAAAACATGTAAGGAGATTGCTTCCAGCTGGTCAAACTGGAAACATTTGAGGGAGGCCTATGTCTAGAAGTGACCTACTTGTAGCCAAGATAAAAAATATTTTAAAACATAACAATGTTAGAAAAATCCACAACATACTGTGTTATTTCAATTTCTATTTCATAGAGTGAACCACGAGTGAACACTCAGTGAAGAGATATCTTTTTTTTTTTATTAAGATTAGAGAAAATAAATACAAACTTTTTGGATCTCAAACTGTCCCCATAGCAAAGTCTATCTATGCAATGGTTTAAGCATTAAAATGTAACTTGACAGAAAAGATTTAGAAAATTCAATAATACACTTAAAAATAAATCAACGAAAATCAAAAATATTACTAACCCAGTTGAGTTACAACATTGCTTCATCTCCATCAACCCAGTCTGATCAAGGGCACAGGAGTAAATATCTATTGAATGGCCATTAGTGGCGGCCCTTAATGACAAAGCTTCGTAATGCTTGACCGCTTTCTTCATGTACTTAGCATTGTCCTTATGAATATCATGGTGAGAACGAATAGGCTGCTTCAGCTCATCATTGACAACCTGACCCGGGCCCTGAGAGCATGGACCACCAAGGAATACCATGATTCTGCCACCAGCATTTGGGTAAGTCACCTCTAACAGACCCACAGCCAGAGACAGAGCAACACCACTACTTCTCAATGGACGCTTGCCTACACCAAGTGGCCATGGATCTCGGCCAAGTTCACCAAGCAAGTCTGTCAATGCCATGTCACATTGTTTCACCGGCTGCAAGAAACGGTGTGCTGGAGGCTGCGGTGCTGGACCACCGGGACGTTGTTGAGGATTAGTCATGTTCACACGGCCGATAGCTAGTTGCTCCTGTATCTGCTTTGCTGCTAAGTCTTTCGTTCCTTTAAAGACGTAGCATTTTGATATGCCTTCAGTACCTAGAATAGACCAGATTTATTTTATTGATATTTTAGTCAAAAATCCATTTTTTTATTTTATTTATTTTTATAATTTTAATATAAGTTGATAATCTTGCACTCTTATAGAGATTTCTTATGAAAATATAATGAGACTTACCTAACTCATGAATTTGTACCATACGTCCAAAAGTAATTAGTCCCACCAAAGCGTTTTGAGGCATCAAACTCAGAGATGTTTGCAGAGAATCCTTTAATGCACCGAGTTCCTCTTCATCCATACACGTGTCTACCACCAGAAGGTAGATTGGTGGCATGGTCTGGGCACGAGCTATGGTATATTCAATAGTGGAGAAATTTGGGATAAGCTCCGCGGGTTGATGTTGCTCTGATATAGCAGCATATTGTGGGGGGAACTGAAAAATAATTTTAACTAATCATTAGGTGAGAATTTGAAATTAACATTAATTTTATCATAACTGAATGTTTAGATGCATTATATCTTCTTTACAAAATTATATTATACCCAGTGATCAATTTGACCTTACAGATTTAGCCTTTTTAAATAAAATACTTCATTATAATTTATTAGTAATAGATAATTTAAAATCAAAACATTTTTTTTCGATTCAACTTTGCTAATCTTTGAAATCAGCATGATTTCATAAACCATTTTTAATCATTTTTTTACTAATGCTTTTAGATAATATCTAAGTAACCTTAACGTTTAAATAGAATTAATAATCAGTTTTTAGCAAGATGTAATGACTACTTTCTAGATCCACAGCTAATGATGATAGTGATGTAATTACTGTTAAATGTGAAATAATGCATGCAACATGAAGTTACTAGAAAGAGTTTTACAGTTCCTTTTAAAAATAACGAGCATCCTCCGTTCAGATATTTATCTCACTATTCAGAAACCATCATATACACTAAACTAAAAAAAAAAGCTGTAAGTTATCACTTACTGGATTTCTTTGGAAACAGAAGTTGCAGACCCACAATTTAGCACGGTAATCAACCTGGCACATAGGATTTAGTATCGCCCTGCAAGTATTACGTGTACAAAACACTGGTTCGTACTGTATTGGAGGTAAATCAGGTCGCTCCTTCAATGGCTGATACAAACAAGCTAGCGGCACAACAAGCCTCGTCGCTTCTATCCGGCTGGATGGCCATACGTTCCAGGTAAACCGTATGCCATCTCGATCCTCGTTGTTCTGGATAAACTCTTCGTACGTCGACATTTCCGTGATCTAAAAGCACAGGGTTTATTAAAAACATGACACACTAATAACAAAAATTTAAACGAAATTTCTCAACTTCACGTACCAAATAAGCATACGGCCACCGTATGCTAACCACATAAGCGAAATATCACGGTAAAATTATGTATTCATTCAGAAATTAATTAATTTACGGCTTTTCAAAGATTTTTTCACCATACTGTCTAAAGACAGGCTGATTTGGCAATTGTCAAAACCACAGACAAATCAGCTGTCATACAGGCCACGTCATTTTTGTTAGCATTGCATTCTTCGTGGCATTTTTCATAAACTAAGTATTTAAATAATTAGCATATTTTCAATTATATTATATTAATACATAACTCAAATAACTATTTTATTTTTAAATATTAGTAGTCACAAAAAGGACTCTAAACGAAAAGCTGTCTATGGTCGACAAAGGCTAAAGAGTCTTTATTCATAAACAATTTGAGCGTCTTTGTCTATTGGCATCTTAAAACGTTCCATTTCATGTTTAATAATAAAAAATCATTTGCTTTATTTTTATGCATTTCTGTAGACAACATATAGAAAATATGATTTAACATACTAATTTAGTAAGAATTCTATAAATATGTCGAACAAAATTTATTTTATTTGTTCAATTTAAAAAAAAAACTAGTGAAAAAATGTATAGAGCGAATGGTAAGATTTTTTTCTGCGTTGTAAAGAAACGTAGTTGAATGAAGTATTTTTTTTTATTTTTAGGGCATAGTAAATTAAATTTCAATTATGGACAATATTTGTAAAATAAATCCCATTGTAATTTAAAACTGAAATCTTTTCGTTGGAATTAGTGCCTACAAAATTAATGACATGTCATTGCATTGTTTAGAGAGCAGGAAGTTTACGCCAAAAAGTGCGACTGCGCACTGGCTAAATTAGTAGTGTGAAAGAAAATGGCGATCAGCGAAAGGCGTCCGGAGTTAACGTGATGAAAAACATTGTTAAAAGCTCAATTACATAGTGTTATAGTTATTAATTGTGTCAGATGTAGATTAAATAAGTGTTAATGAATAGTGATTGTGTATAAAAATGGCTGCGAACATGTACAGAGTCGGCGGTAAGTAGCATTAATTGGTTATTTTTGTTGTAGCTTCGCCGGTTCACCGCCAGCCGACTAGCGGTGCTTTGCTTTGATTGTCGTACCTTCATTAATTGTTCACATTAATTAGTTTTATATCGAAATATCAACTAGTTTAAGTCATCCTGAGTGAAATAATCGCGATTTCGAGCGATCAGTAGAGATATTTGTCCGCGTTTTCTGAGAAGTTACATTTATTTTACCAAATTTCGTCAAATAGGACATTAGCATTTGCATCTAGGTATCATTGTATCGGCTTGCGTATCTGCGTGCGGATGCTTGGACGTGAGTCGCCGTTGGTTATCTTGTAATGATTATGCGTTTTCAGCGTTTTGTGATGAAGTTTAGATGCTTTTGACACGAGATTTTAGGTTATATTTGATGTTGTCAAAACATTTTTATGGGAAAATAGAGTTTCTGTAGGTGAGTGGGCTATTGCATAGCATCAATGCAGGAATAGTGGGGTGGTGTTTGGAGGCAGGTCTCGGTCATGTTGTGTGTCGACGAGGCCGTTGCCGGCGCCCCGTGCTGCTAGTGGGTCGTGTCGCCGCGAGGAACCCGGGCGCCTCATGTGCCGCGGTCTCCGCGGTCGCCGCGTCGAATGTTAATTAAGTCTTCCCTTTATGTTCCTTCCTATTTTATTACTTTACGTCTTTCTTGTCACTCTTTGTTTCAGCCAGTTTCTATTATTTGTATGACTTTTTTAATTTTCAATTATTTTCTGTAACAATATTGGAATTCAGTTACTCGAAAAATTTTATATGTATTTTTTTCACATAACAACAGTTATAAGTTGCCTTATGACCTCAAAACACTTGCATACATAATACAGCTGTATCTCCAACAAAGAGTAACTTGACCTACATTCTCTACCTTGAGTTTTTAGCAATGAACTTTTTATTTATAATCTATAATTTTTTATATAATGGATGTATAGTTGAAATAATTGTACGGAATTTTGACAACCAGTTTGAGTACATCTTAGGATTTCATTATACACATACTTTAGAGTTTACATTGTCTATCAAACTTTATAAAAAGTAATGTATTATTACTTCTATTTCACCTGTTCCCGACACTTATGCTTACATTTTTTTAAATGCTAATTTACATTAATTCACACATTATAAGATAAATCTATAGAAAGTTTAGTAGTATGTTTACATAGCAACATGTGTAGCTATGTTCCAATAAATGATTAATAATTATTATTAGTGTCATATCACTCCGCAAAGTTCTCTCCTACCTCAATGAGTCCTGTGCTGTCTCCTACTAATATGACTAGAGCAAAAAAAGATTTAGATTTTTCCTTTGTTATGTAAGATTACACTTTGATTAACTTATTAATGATGTCATCTGCAATTGGGAAATTAGATGATATCTTTACTAATTCTTAATTATGTTTACAAGGCAAGGCACGTTTTATTTATGTGTTATCATGCCTTCCACGACCCCCTGCTCAACATAAGTCTCCATTTGTCTTGGCCTATGAGCCCTTTTCCTAACTTTATTGAATTTGGTTCAGTTTTTTTTTATTGACATTCATTTATATTTAAATGCATAAATATTTTATATTTTTTAGTTACTATTAGATTAGTTTACAATGTCCTAATAAGTTCCAGTTAAAAAAAAACATACAAAACTGTCTATTTATCTAGCAAATCGGCATTGAAATAGATAATTATAGGAATTTAAATAGTTATATACATGACTCTTGTTAATAAAGAAACTGCTAAAATACTGTTTCTGACCCTAAGTATTTAAAATTCATCAATAGATAATGTATAGCTAAAGTCTGAACAATTAAAGTAGGTAGGTATTTTTTTTATGTAAGTATTATTTTTATAATATGATGTCAATACATATAGTATAAGTTAGCAAACAATTTATTTGCATGGCCTTCAACTATGTGAAAGTAAAGAGTACATTGACCTCTGTTGAGTATGTAGACTGACTTGACTCTTTAAGTTATTATATTTAATTCAATCATTTTCATAAATCGAAGCTCTAATGGCTAGCCTCTCATATTAAGTGGTATACATACGGTGACTTAACTATCTTTAAAAATAACATTTTGCATCCAGAATTCAGGAAAGCACTGTTACTCAGTTGATATCTGAAGTTTCCTTATAGCAACTGGACTGAGCAGGGACCTATAAACAAAGGGTGCTGCTTAAGATCACCAATGGTTAAAGTAAAATAAAATATATCATTGGGGGATAGCTTTACAATATTATTTATTTCCAATTGATACAATTATTATTATAAGTTACCCTATTATGACCTGTTGCTCCCATTCCGTTGCTGATATCTGGGATACAAATTATCTTATGTGTTAATTCAAGTTATAAACTGGGTAGCAAATATGAAAAAAATTGATCAAGCTGTTTTGTGAAAGAAGTAACAAATCCATTAATTCAAAATTTCGTGTTTCAAATGTAGTTTAACTGATATAATTTTCCTCATTATATCCTATCGCATGGTATAACTTCAAATGGTTTATATTATATCCCAAAATATATTTGAGTAGGTACTTATTATGTTTAAGTCTACTAAATCATATTAGTTTGCCTCCCACTTTCTTGTAGATTTTTTTTTATTCGGCCTTATTCCTTGTCTAATGAACTAGTAATCTAATACAGAAAAAAAAAATCAGCTCTAGGTAGGCAGTGGGACTACAGTCCGTTCACAGTTTACCTCTGACAGATATAATAACAGGTTTAAAACACAATTTTGTAGAAGAAAATAATGTGTGAGCCGACATAGATGGACTGTTCGAGCAGTAAGCCATTGATCAACACACGGACTGCTCTTGCAATCATAGTCAACAAAACAACTAGAGGTAAAATAACTGTGAACGGACTCTAGCACCCGCGTCATTAACGATCCCCCCGACCCCCCTCGAGTTCCCCTCTGTTGCTCCATGCAAGTATGTACTTTGCAATACTGTGATATAGATATATAGAAAATGTGTTTTGTATACAAATGTGTATTCATTGCGAATATATATATATATATATAATATTTTTTAAATAATAAGTATGTGAATTTTATGATACTGTTGTACCAGTTTCATAATAATAATTAAAATAATCAGTCTACAGGCCGTCTTTATAATAATAAAAGAATTACAATATTATGTAATACACTTTTCTAAAACAGGAGAGACACAAGGTAAATAAAAAACTATTGTAGTTAATGTTCTAAGTTCTATCATTGATTCACAAAATTAAAATAAGTACTAATATAAAGTAATTATAAACATTTATTTAGTACTAATATAAAACAGCAAAAACAAGCTTTAACCCTAGTTTACTTTGGTTATATTATTACTTATTTATAGAATGTAGAAAATAATAGAATTTAGTTATTTATAGCACTTTTCTAAACTTTTTTGAGATTAGTATGGGTGACTAAACTTGTTTAAATGCATAATTCAATTAAGTTTATTCATATAATGGGATACTAACAACTAATTCACATAATAATAATAATATTATCTGATAGTTTTATTAAAATCAATATCAATTATTTAAACTCTGAAGCTTGCTATGAAATGATTCTTATTTATACTCAAAAGTAAATTATTTTAAATAAAAATAAATCCTGTCCTGTTTTATACCCATTCATTATGCAAGCTTAGCTCTTCTAAAGCCGAAACTCGATGTCCGATTTTGGCGGTATAGCTTAGAAAACTAAAATGCCAACATGTAAAGTTAAACATGTGCACTTGACTGTACAAAAAAACTGTTGACATCAAGACATTGTCATTTATTTATTTTATTTATTTATTCTTTATTGCACGATTGAGAGTACAATTGGCGGACTTAATGCCTAATGGTCATGTATGTAAGCTCCCCCTATATTTACTGTGATATCTAATGGGGCCTCCACACGCTCGCTGTTCGCCACAAACACCAAACACCGAACATCATATGCCAAACACCGATCATAAGCACCGGACACAAACGCGGTATCCACACGCTTGGCGAACGTGCCAGTCTATGCCGGTTTAGCAAACATGGCGGACGACGAACTTGTGGTGCAGCGATCACTTTTGGCATGACTTATTTTTATTAAAAAAAGGAAAGTGACATTAAACGAAAAAAAAGGTGAGGCCAGCCGGATATCGTGGGGTCGTGGGTTCGAATCCCACCTGAGGGGTTAAATTTTTCTTTCCAAAAATAAATTTCAAAATATGAAGGCTCAAAAAAAAGATTTAAAAAAAATAAAATGAAACAATAAATAAAATTATTCCTAATTTAATAAAAAAACTAGGATTAGAGACCATATTATATAAAATTAAATAAATAAATAAAAATAGTACCGAGATAATTATTTATTGAAATTTAAATAATTTGACAACTACTTTTAAATAATAATCAGAAAAAAAAGGAAACAAAGCTTTCGTTTGGCAATTACTACTGACTGCGGCACAAGCGTGTGGATACATCCCAAACATGTTCGTCGAACACCCTTTGATATGTGCACAAAAACCGACACCGACTCCGAACACTGGCAAACACAAACAAAAACAGACAAACAGCTGTCCACACGTTCGTGTTTGCTGTTTGTGCTCGCTGTTCGCCGTTGTTTGCCGAGCGTGTGGATACGCCATAACGTTTAAATTTCCCATTCGCCTCGATTCCGTCATGTATGCAAAAAAAAACTTAGCCTTGTCAGAGATAGTAGAAGTTTACAAAGTTCCAAATAAATTCTAATTACCATGTCTTATAATTAAAACTGTACAAAATGGCCGAGGACCAATGTAGGATAGTAGAAGTTTACAAAGTTCCAAATAAATTCTAATTACCATGTCTTATAATTAAAACTGTACAAAATGGCCGAGGACCAATGTAGAAACATTTAATATGAAGTAAGCGGACACTCGCGAGTTCGCTCGCGCAATACGTATAACCTCTCGTTCTTAAGTAAGACACTGATGCCAGGGGTACCTCAAGATAATTTTAATCAGCAATCATGAAAATTCATAGAATGGTAGACCATGTATAAAATGGGCTAACTCGACCGTGAAGCAGCAATGGGTTTCGGGTTTTGTCGTCGTAGGTTTCGTTCGGTGAGAGATATATCCCTTTTCTCCTTATTCTCTTCCTTGTATGAATTGTAGTGGGGAACGCATTGGTAGCGCTCCTAGTGTTACTGATATGACTATTAGCTTTGTCGTCCCTTATGAAACTAACATTTCGTTTGTGGCGGTTAGTACAATTAACTTTAATATTTTTTTTAAATAATACAATCCCTTTATGGTCCATATGCTTTACCTTTAAGAGTGACCAATAACATGGTTGCCTGGAGCAAATGCAATTTTAACACTGCACTGGTGAAAGCTGCATACCTATGTGCATTTCTGAACAATAAACTGGTCCTGTCAGTACAACACGACCGGTCGGTGTAAATCATTATTTTGTCTATAACCTCCTGACGAATATAGACTTTCATAACATACGTGTCAAAACCTGTCGTAAGTTTTCATTGGCTGTATTGAAAATGTTCTAATGACAGGCTTCACACGGTGATATATTTATATAAATAGATAGATAGTATAATACGCTTCATTTGCAAAACACAAACAAATGATACAGTAAACAGTATATATGTTCCGTAAAAGTAAATCAAATCATGAAGAATACGGCGACAAAATCTTGCGTGGTTTAAGAAAAATTTGCAGATTTTTTAATTCTAATCTATGACTATGTAGTGAGCGGTTATTCAGAATCTCAGCTTGAGACGTGAGTGATGCAACATTGAACTACCACAGCGTGACTATTGTAAAAACTGACCTGACCCCCTATTCTCGTAACAAAACCCGATTCTATTTCGATTCAAATTTGAGAATTGAACGGGACAGCGAGTGTTTGAATTGATTTAGAATCGGTTTTTGTTACGAGTATCAGCCCCTGCCTAAGTGCACTCGTTGGTCGGGACATGGTCCGGACCGAACCTCGGTTGTATGCTTTATAATTTCTTAAAATATACCCAAAATAATGCAAAAATATATAAATTTACCATTTATTAAATATGCTGGGAATCCAACCTGCCGTCACTGGAGCAAATGGCAGATCGAACAGCTGAAAACCGGTCTTGCACCAGACTGCGAATTTATAGTAAGGCTTCCCTCATAGCTGAGATTAAAAAAATTATCAATGAAAATGTTATCTTTGTAACGTGAGTACGTACTAATTATGAGCTTACTTTGTAGCGAATCTGTATAATAATGAGCCCCAATGCGTTCGGGACGGGAGCATGCGCCGCCCGCGCCCCGTGGCATCGCGTGCCCGAACTTCTCTCATTCATGGCCAAAGTATCCCGTTTTTTGTATATTTTTTTATGTTTTTGTTTTGTTTACATTTACTAGAGTCCCATAAAAAATAAAAAGGACTATCCTCAATCGTTCTTGTCTTCAACTCGTCGTCGGATGCTGCAATATTTACACTTATTTCGTAAACAAAACTTACTGTTTTTGTGGGTCCTATAATATGGTTAAATTGCAACGGTAGAACGTCTATTTTACACTATTTAAGCCTAAATAAATATTGACAAGATCAGCTGTGTCTGAATATCCACTTGTGACATCACAGTGAGTATAGGTCGACGCTCTTTCGCACACATTGCTTTTTCTATTATTTATTTAACTGACACTAAAACCAGTATTAGGATCTCGTAAACTTCCCGGCCGGCGGATGTTCGAGGAGTTAAATGAAATAGTAAAATGAGTTACGTTGTGGTTTCACAACGACACAAGTCAACCATGGCTGATGGTGGTTAGTTCTCGGTTAAATAAATAAAACGTTTTGTTATACCCATAAAAATGTGGTTATTTTTAATGTTAACAAATGTTTTGTAAGAGTACTAAAGAATGCTTCGGGACAACTAAACGGCATATCCTTCGTACATAAATATCTGCCGAAAAATCGTATGATAATCCACGTTTAAGTTTCTGAGATTAGCCCTAATAAACATAAAATAGCATCGCATCATAACAGGTACCCCTCAGCAGTGACGGTGTCAATTTATCCTTTATATTGAGATTTTCCATATTAAAGTTCCCCCTATTTGTAACACTTTATATGACATGTGTTGCCAGTACACAACGTTTCTCTATTATAAGGAGGTTTTTAACACTATGAAATTGATTCTTTTCTGACCGATACGAAAAGGCTAATCGCGTCGTTTCACAATGCCATAGACCTCTTGGTAGACAGCCATATGACTCAGCTGCTACTGAGTAGTAACCCCTTTCCACAAATGCCAAAGGTCACGTGTTTGATCCCACGTGGGGGGGACAAGCAATATATTTTATATTTTATAACTTATGAACATTTTTTCTGTTTCTGGGACTAGATTAACCTGAGAAAACATACTTTTAAAATCTTTAAAACTAAACCTCTGAGTTTGCAGATACTCAATACGTAACTATTTGTCCTTCATTATTTCCTCTCTCGCGATAAAAAGGTGACGTGGTAACATTATCGAATATTAAATGTGTATTTATTTATTAATTAAACTCAGATGGTTTCTTTTATCCTTGTACTGTTCGCTATTATAATTTTGCTGCTGGTTCGGCGTAGTGATAGTCCATTTTACTAACGATTCAGCAGTCTTGCGATACAATTTCTATAGTTTAGTATCCGTGAAATCCCGCTGTTCCCGTCCCTGAATAAGTATCTGGGATATAAAATATTTGTCTGTAAACTTCAAGCAAATCTGTCAAGCCGTTCATGCGTGAAAGAGTACAAACATCCACATATACATTCATTCAAAGGATAGGTAGGATCTACAATCGGTTGCATGTGATATTATCAGCGCAATCCCGTCGTTTCTTTTCCTATAAGAATTTCAAAGTATTTGTGGACATAATGTCTGTGTCGTGTACCGTAAAAATATGACTTTCTCAATGAGTACCGATTTTTTTCCGTTTTATTTATGGATTGATTAGGATTTGTACTGATTTGGGCTCGATACTGTTATTTGCGTGGTTTAGAAAGAAAGGGTGGAAGAAAAGATACCTACTACTTCTTTAATTGCTTGGAGATAAAACAATTGTTAGTTTTTTTTTTCAAGAAATATACCATAACAACTTTTTAAATTTAAGGGCCGTGGTGCATTTATGCTTACAAATTATGATGTCGTTTTGATGTCAACTAGACATTACCGACTAAAATAATAACTAATACTATTTAAAAACTATGTCAACTTGGGATCAACATCATATTGACATCAAAACGACATCATCTTTAGCATAATTGCGCCACCGGGCTCTTGACTTGTCGACGTAGTTAGTGATGTATCCTTCTCCAACTCTCCAAGGCACGTTCGTTGATTTATCTATAGGTACGACACGGCTGCAATCTTTGATAGATTGTTTATAATAGTTTAAAAAAATACAATAAAATTAATACATAAATACAATCTAACCAGAGAATTCAATCATTCCCCGCCCTCACACTATGACGTGTCCAGACTAAATTTATATACACTTACTTATTGACACGTTCCAAAAATACACCAAAGTCTTGGCAAAACTGAACGGGCGTTAACATCGCTATCAACCGCATAATGCCCCAACTTACACACGTATACATAGCTACGAACTATGCACACAGTTCCGACACGCTCACATAGATCTTATGTATCTTTAATGGTTATATTACATATACCTATAGCTTCATACCTATAGTTGCTAGTACAAGTGTTGTTCTTATGCATGGCAGGTCGCGGGCGTCGCCGTCTGTACTCTACATTCGTCATACACGTTTCATCGTAATATAAAACTTTCTAATAATCTAATCTTTTTTTTATTATCAAACTAATTGCAATATTTATTATATTGTTACTTCGATAATCATAGGTAATACGCAAAGATAATTATGGATTTTACACTTTTTCTTGATAATATGTATTATGTTTTAGTTAGTCTATAAATGTCCGATAAATTGATAGATTTTATAATGATCTTTTGTCAATTTATATAATAAGCTGACTAGATAAGGAACTTATTGACCCTTATTTTATTTTCCGCCAGACAAGGCGAAGTTTTAAACCGAATATAGCTTCTATTCACACGGACAACAACCACGCCACATCGCAGCAACAAAAAGTGGTGAAGAAGTGGTTACGTGTGAACAGTGTCGCCGCAGTTCCTTGCAGTTGAGTTGTGGCAATTACAAAATGTCAATGTGGTCGGGTTGTCGCCGCTACATTTTGTAGTTGCGATGTATTTACGTAGTTGGACCGATGTAGTTGTAGTTGCGTTGTTGTGGTTGCGATGTGACGCCAAAATGAGGTCCGTATAAATGCTTCTATTAATTTTCATAAAAAATAGCGCTTATGGACTTTAATCAAAGAAGACGTTGAAAGTAACTAATGTATTTCCGGATATTTCTATTGATTTTCATCTACACCGGTTAAACACGTCCTACGTAATTGAAATTTCCTTATAACTTTAATTTTGTATGGATGCGATCACGTTTCGCTCACGTTCCATATTGTTGACAGATTGTGCGATTCCTGCGTAATTTCTTACGGCTCGCACAGTAAAAATTTGGAACCGAACTGCCTCCAGTGATGTTTCTTAATAACTACGACTTAGGGACCTTTAAGATGCGAGTGTATGTGTAGGTTTAAGACTGATAACTGCTATGTGACTCCCCGTGTCCCTGTGCTCTCCGTGAGGTGGAGATTACTTACCATTTCATAAAAAAGAACAGTGGAACCCATGCAAAATGAACTCCTGAGAACACAAAGACCGCTCGAATTCGCGGCGTTCGTCCACAAAGGTCAACGAACAAAAAAACTCTTCAACTTTATATTATACCTAGCGATACCCTCGCAACTTTGTTTGCGTCTATCCCGCTTTCATGTGGGAATTTTTGTATGTATTTTTTTTACATATAAATCTTCCTCTTGAATCACTCTATCTATTAAAAAACCGCATCAAAATCCGTCACGTAGTTTTAAAGATTTATGTATACATTCAGAGAGGAGAGACAGACAGCGCGACTTCATTTTATATAAGTACGTAAAGATATAGATAATTTTAAGGAAAATCGTCTTATCTGTATAAGCTTCACGTGACAATAATCTCGTTCGTTATGAAAGAATTATTTGCTCTTTCCTACATTGCACGTGGTATCATGTCTCATCGATAGTTAATTATAGATCACCTTGCGATCCTACTATAATAGAAAGTTTAGTATGAAATACGAGATCCGAACAAAAGGTATCTGATCTACTTAATAATAAGAGACCTACCTATAATGTTTTCTATATTATAGTTATTATTTTAGTTAAGGTGGTACGTTTCGGTCCGCGCGGGAAATTTAAATTTTTTGGGGGTTTTTACAAATTGCATCTCAGTCATTGATAGGATTTTCGTGAAAATTGGTTTGGCGACAACAAATACAATATATCTACTGAATAATCATCATAAAAATTATAAATATTGGCTCTTCTCATTATGAATGTGCATAATGCACGTTTTTAGGGAAAAAGATGCATCGTGGACATTCATAATAAGAAGAGTTAATATTTATAATTTATTTGATAATTATTCAGTAGATATATTGTATTTGTCGTCGCCAAATCAATTTTCACGAAAATTCTATCAATGATTGAGATGCAATTTGTAAAAAACCATTAAAAATTTGAATTTCCCGCGTGGACCGAAACGTACCACCTTAATAGTCCGTCACGGAACCGTTTTCATGGTGTTGAATAAGGCCGATTTTTCGTTGTTTTTTTTTTCACAATTTGCGCATTATCATACATAACCAGTAATTTATCCCACTAATAATATAAAGGCGAAATTTTATGTGTATGTTTGTTAAAAGCGTAAAAATACGCTCAAATGACCGTGCAAATTTTTATGATATTTGGTATGTAGGTAGCTGATACCTTGGATTAACACATAGGGTACTTTTTATCCCGAAAAGTACGCGATTCTCGTATTAGGATTTGGTCAAAAGACTGAGCCAATGGCGCTTTGTAAAGTAGGTGGTGTTGCTGTACATAAATACATGCAAACGAAGTTGCGCGGGTTTTGCTAGTCTACCTACACTATCCACACTAATATTATAAAGAGGAAAGATTGTATTTTTGTGTGTATGTTTGTATTGTAATGACTTAAAAACTACTAGACAGATTTCAAAAATTATTTCACCATTGGGAACGTACGTTACCCCCAGACAACATAGGCTATCATATATTTTTTTTTTAAATTAGGGGTCCTAGTAAAACCCTTGCGAAGCCGGGGCGGTTCTCGTAAAAAAATCTAGAAACTACTTTAAATAAACCGATTTATTTACTACACTGAGTAACACAAAAAAAAGTACCAAAATTTTTTTTATATTCTGCAAGTTCTCAAAGTGAAAACTTCTGCTTCAACGATGATGATAAAATTATATTAAGTATAATAATTCCAATAGTTACGGTAAATAATCATTTTAATTATAGTAATTTGTTCGATTTATCCCTTAATTACACTGAATACTATCCTTATATCTAAGGTACGAACAGTAATTTATTAAAAAACATAAAGATTCCACATTCCCGCTGTCGAGAAGAATTTATTAGAGAGTACGCCACTGTCGTGAGATTAATCGTCCAAAACTAATACGGTTGCTTTCATGTAGTTTAGGATAAAAGGTTCGTAGCGTGCTATTATGCGTGCGCGGTATTTAGTTGTGTTACCCAGTATAACGGTAAAAACCATTTACATTAGTTGTCTATGTGTACCACCATGCCATGAGTGCGCGATCCGTTCCGCACCGCCAGCCAGCCTATACCGGGTATATACTCCGGGTGAACAAATAAAATTGTATATGGACCATTTCTGTATCTTCGATAGTTATTGTAAATCCAAATGCTTGGTTTTAAAAGTCCGCCTTAAGGCGAAGGCTGGATTTTCAGTGAAAACTGTCCATGAGTATCACATTCTGATGATGGTACAGCGATGAACTTTATTCTAAATTGGCTAATCCGTGCAACTTTGTCCGCGTAGCGTGATGTTATATTAGCCCTAAAAAGACTATCCATCACAAAGAATGATAGATAGAATAGATAGATAGAATACTCTTTATTTGCATTACACACAGGAAAAAGTACAAAAAACAATCTTAAAAACTAGTGTAAATGCAACAAGGCGGCCTTATTGCTAAAAAGCAATCTTTTCAAGGCAACCTTAAGGTAACGAATTTCTGTATGGAGTGGGCAGGGCTAGCATGACAAGAAAATAAATACTAGGTAAACAAGAAAATGATAGAAACGTAGGACATCAACTAAATATTAAAACAAAATGAATAAATAACTTCAAATATTATACCATATCACTATACTTACCATAATATATTATTTAAATATTCATATTCATCCTACCATAAATACATAATTATACTATATTATACAATACATATATACCTAATAATAAAATAAATAAAAAATGTCGTTGTACTTAAAGGCAAACAAAGGAATCAAAGACTCAAATCTAAGAGATAATTTTTCACTTGTCGTTTGAATAAATCGATGGATTTTGCAGTTCTAATGGCAACAGGCAAATTGTTCCATAGTCTCATAGCCTGGATAGAAAAGGATTGGTCGAAGAATTTGGAGGAATGAATAGGAATAAGGAGTGTGAGATTATCAGTGGAGCGGAGTGACAGGCTATGGGATGAGGAGGAAAAGGTGAAGAATTCTTTAAGATAGGAGGGAGTACAAGGATTAAAAAGTATGGTGTAGAGAAAGGAAAGGATGTGCATGTCCCTACGTTGGCGAATGGATAGCCACTTCAACTGTGTCCGGTATTCAGACACGTGATCGTATTTGCGTAGACCATAAATGAACCTAATACAAAAGTTCTGCAACCGATCTAATTTATTTAGCAAATCTACGTTAAGGTCCGGGTACGATGTGTCAGCATAATCAAGGATAGGGAGAAGAAGGGATTGTGCAAGAGCAACCTTGGTGGCAGTTGGCAAGAAATTTCTGAGTCGCCGAAGTGACGCAGATGTAGCAAACATCCTCCTACTTACCTCGGCCACCTGAGCTTTCCAAGACAATGTGGAGTCCATGATTAATCCGAGGTTTTTTACAGAGGTTTGAAAAGGAATGCAGATACCATCAAACATAACCGACGGTATTTGAAAATTATCTAACCTCGAAATAAAGGCCTGGCTACCTAAAATGATGCATTGAGACTTGGTAGGATTAACTTTGAGTCCATAGCGTTTACTCCACTGTGATATGAGGTTCAAATTTGCATTGGTATCTGAAACGGCTAAGGCTATATTACTCAATGACGACTGGCAGTAAATTTGTAAATCATCTGCATAAAGGTGGTAGGAAGAAGTAAGTGAACTAGTGATAGAGGAAATGAAAATAGCAAACAATAGAGGAGACAGCACACCACCCTGCGGCACGCCAGCTTTCGTATGACACCATGTAGAATTTAGGAGATCGATTTTGACACGTTGCTGACGCCCGTACAGGTAATTATGAAACCAATCACACACTGCCGGAGATATGTTAAGAGAAGAGAGAATACCTAACATAATATCAAAATCAACGGAGTTGAAAGCATTGCTGAAGTCGAGTAATGTCAATAAGGTTAGCTGTTGATTTTCCATACCACGCCTAATGTCGTCAGTGATTTTGACTAAAGCAGTAGTCGTACTATGACCAGGCCGAAAACCGGATTGAAAAGGGTTATGTATGTTGTTTGAATTTAGGAAACTATTTAATTGCCAATGAACTAGCCGCTCCAATACTTTAGATAGGAAAGGGAGTATAGAAATGGGACGGTAGTCACTGAAGGCAGTAGGATTGGTTTTTTTAGGCAGTGGGATGATTTGAGCCAGTTTCCAGCATTCAGGAAAGGAGCTTGTGGAAATTGAAAAATTAAATATTTTTGTTAGGATGGGAACGAGGAGGTCAATCAAAGGGATGATCATTTTACGACTAATACAATCACACCCGACGGCATCAGACGTGATGGACAAAATGCTTCTCTTAACATCACAGTCAGTGAAAGATTTGAAAGCAAATGGAGAGTAATTGGGAGTAGGCATCGAAGAAAGAACTTTTAATGTGTTTGATTTGATATTTTTATCAAGAAACGAGCCGGAAGAGAAATGACTATTGAGTGAGTCAAGATTTATATCAGAAGTACAGGAATTTCGCGATTTGCCAACTCCCAAAGTTTTAAGAAATTTCCAAACTTTAGCTTGGTCTTCATTTTCAACAGACTGGTGAATGTGGCGTCGCTGTGCGTCCCTACACACCTTGTTGCAGAGATTTCTGGCTTTTTGGTATTTTTCACGTTTGGCGATGTTTGATGGATCTGCTTTATGGCGCGCTTTTGCGCGGTTCTTTTTCTCTCGGAGCTGTTTGATTTCATCAGTTAGCCAAGGAGCAGGAAGATGCTTGAGCTTCACCGGCCTAATAGGTGCATGAGCATCATATAGATCGATTAAAAAACTATTGAATAACCTAACTTTCTCGTCTACAGTGTCAGTATCATCAATGCTAGACCAATTAATTTCTTGAGCATCGCGACGCAAATTTTGGATATTCATACCACCAAAGTTACGCTGCATGAGGATTTTGGGTTTCAATTTAGGAGGACGGATTTTATAGGAAAGATAGACAAGATCGTGATAGGAAAAGGCGTCCGCACTTAGCTGTCCATGCTTCGCAACATGATCGAGTGAATTAACCATGATAAGGTCAAGAAGTGAGGGGGTACAGTTAGGAAAGTAATGCGTAGCATTTAGAGGAAGAATATTCAAATTGGCTGAAGTAACCAGACTTTGAAGGCGTCGAGTACGGGAATCATTCTTTAAAAGACACGTATTAAAATCACCCATGATAATGGAATGATTGTATAGTGGACAAAGGACATCAAGAAGGGTCTCAAAGGCGGGAAAATAATTAATTGACAAGTTCGGGCTATAATAGACACCGAGAAGGACTTTGGTACAGGAAAGAGATAATTCTAAAAAGAGGTGTTCAGCCGTATCCGGCGGAGGAGGCTGTGGAGATTTACTAATTATAGTGAAAGAAATATTACTACGAAGGTAGATGGCAACACCGCCATGGGAAGAGCTAATTCGATCATTGCGGATGAGTTGGAAACCAGGAAGAGAGTACGTAGTGGAAGGCAAGGAGGGATGAAGGAACGATTCGGATATTAGGATCGCATGTATGTTGCTATTGTTGCCAAAGGTTGAAAGCAAATCTATGTAATGCGCCGGAACGCTTTGTGCATTGATGTGAACAATGTTAAAATTTTTAGAGACATTCGCAAACGTAGTGACAAGAGAGTTGGTTAGAGAGGATGCATCAAGACTATGGAAACTGTCGTCAGATATAGATAAAAAATCATCGGTACTTGACTCACTATCTTGAGTACACGACATACAATATAAAATGAAAATATATTTAAAATAATAATAATAATAATTTATAATAATAATAATATTACAGTAAACAACAACTCTTCACCCAGACAGAAATAGCCACCTGCCAGCTGCATTGAAAGAAAGAATTAACGAAAAAGGCGATGCTCCCGTTTAGAATTTAATTACACAACCCATTACAAGGTGAATACAATATATGGATGTAGTAATGTACAATGTCATGGAAAAAAAAAAAAACAAACCGTATGCCGTAAAACAATAAGTCATGCCTGGCCTGCATGACGAATTAGACCGAAGATTGCCAAAAAAAAAAAAAAAAAAAAAAAAGAACCAGAGTCAATAACATTGACATTTCATTCACTTGTCACTTGTGTTTCAATTCACTCACACTCAATGTTTCAATTCGGACCTATAGTTCCTATAATACTACAAGAATTGTTCATACAAAAACTGATAGGCAATCAGTCACTCATAAATTACCGATAAATATCACGGATATTTAGTGATCATCTAACATTCGTTTACTGACATAGATCCCATTTTTCGGGGGGACAGTGAGACTAGTGGGGATGTGGACCGCTACTTCCAAACATTCACAGTGCTCTCTGTTTTCTATGCAGCTAGGATAAACGTACAGTGGCAACTATAAATTGTAAACTGCTCGCCTTGAGGCAGGCGTCCACATTTTCGCATCGGACGTATCGTATTCGCATATTATTATAGATTCGTGCGATCCGTATGATGATCAGTGGACGCACTTGTATGGCTTTCTATACAAAGAATACTACAATCCGTTTGATCCGATGCGTCCGATACGTACGATGCGAATATGTGGACCTGCCTTTGGATCACGTCATTGTGAATTTAATAAGAAAGTAAAAGAGAAAAAAACGAGTGACTATCTACTACCTAAATAATGTAAAACAAAGAAACAAAGGAAATATACGAAATATACATTGCCATAAAATGTCGATGTTTAATGTCATTGAACTCGGACCTATGTTAAAAATGACGTACACTCATAGTTTTTATTTATATTATCTAAAAATAATGTCTTACTATAAGAAGAAAAGAATAAAATATTATTCTTCATTGTGTTATTCTAAAGATTGACGTGGATGACTTGTATCTTCAGAGCAGCTGTATTTAAAGGCTTGCGTCGGTGTAAAGTTCAGGCCATAACGGAAGCAAAACGAATCTACCTATGCCTTATTCCCTTTTAAAAAATTCCCTTAAATACTTCCTACTCTGTATTATTAAATATCTTTCTGATTTCCGGACTTTGTCAATTGGTTGCTGGTCGCCGTTATAAATCCTGGATACAGCGGTGGGAATGTATGGTTGGCTGGTTCCGGTGTGTACAAGTACAAACATTTAGTCGCAAAATTTACAAAAATTCAAAATATTTATTCAGCGAGTAGGTCCACACAGGCACTTTATCTCGCCAATGATTACAGTATTAAATTATTTATGTAATTAATCTACTCTATAGACTACTACAATTTCGGAAAGAAAAGCAAAATGACCACCGGTAAAAGAAATGGCGAAAGAAAACCTGTTACGGCCTTTTTTGTCATAACAATACATTTCATATTTTTTTTAAATAAAATACAGATCCAGGCACATACAGAAATTAAGTACTAAACGCGGGATGTCGATCCAAATAGTGCTATGGTCAAATCCTAAATAGGTTGAATATGTAGATGTTGATAAAACGAGCAGTTCAAACGATTCTAGTTCGATTCAAACACACTCGCTGTTCCGTTCAATTGCTATTTTGTATGAGTGAGACAGCGATAGAACTTGAATCGAAATAGAATCGGGTTTCGTTACGAGAATGGGGCGTCAGTCCCCCAAGATGACAACCACATCGAGAGAACTCTCAAACCTTTTTAATAGTTTCCCTTTGAATACTTCCTACTCCGTCTATTATCTTTCTGATTAAATAGCCCTATTCATTGCTCATTATCAATCTGAGGTCGCCGTTGTTGATTCTGTAAGACATAGCAGTGGGAATGTATGGTGGGCTTGACCCAATACATGCTAAGTTCTACTTTTCAGAGGTCAGAGGTCAGCCCTCAACAATTCTGAAGGAATTTTGAATAATTAAATCGGGCTTTCTCTATTTATGAATTGATCAACCATTTCGTATTGAAAATTGAAACCAACTGAATACGAATTATATGTTCCTCATTAATGCGACCTTGCTTGTACACTGAGAAGATAACCAGACGGCGGAAGTTTGTATAGCAACATGTTTGAATAGGTGATATTAATGTCAAAAAAAAATTGAGCAGGGTTAGATACATGTTATAGTTTTAAATGAAACAAACCTAAACCAAATCACTATCATATAATATCTATATAAAAAAATGTATTTTTTTTGACAAATTATTTAACAATAGGTATTTAATTGCTGATAAAATTTCATGTGGAAATTAACAGCCATTCATTAATATAATTTGTGTTTTTACTGCATTAAAATGCAAATTTGATTATCCAATGCAATTAAATAACAAATTCAAACGAGGTGTATAACTAAAACTCGTTACCAATTTTGATTATTTGAATGTATTTGTGTCGTGGTAACATTTTCATACAAAGATTGGCTCTATATCTTTCTGATATTCTAATTTCAATCTAGATAGATAGACAAATCATTTATTAATATATCTAAAGACATACATAAGTAAACAGAAATACTATAACAACAAAATCGCAGTAGAAATTTAGAGTGTGCTGCAGTGATACAAAGGAGCTCTGTGCATTGCTCGGCGACCAAATCATTGATTTTCAGCCATTATGTATGTTATCATTAATAGTATTATATCTTTGTCAACAGATTGCGTCTATTTCGAGACGTCGCCGAAGTCTCCGTACCAGATTCGGCGAATAGAGGAACTGAACAAAACCGCTTCTGGAAACGTTGAGGCAAAAGTCATGTGTTACTACAGGCGGCGGGACCTGCCCAATCCTCTTATACAGTTAGCTGATAAGCATCAAAGTGAGTACATTTTTAAATGACGTCACCACCAGTATTTGAAAATGGCCAGGACATATAGTATAACCTTATAGAGCAAAGGTGGATTAGGCCTAATTGCATGCATAGCGAAGACCTTATTTTAATTATTATAATAATTCATTAGCCAATAACTGATGAATGCATTGCTTTGCATAGCCCTTTCAATACCAGTCTTGCAGAGTTACCCTTGAAACTACTCCCGATGATTGTCATTGAATTTTTACGTTTACAAAGTCTTGCTCAACAATCTACATTAGCGCTAACTAAATGAAATCGTATTGTACGCTTACCAAATAGTAAAGTATTAAGTTTTAAGAGTACCTAATAGGAATATTCTATTTATTTTCTATTGAAATAAATAGAATATTCCTATTAGGTAAAATACAGAATTTAAGTTAAAATTGCGATTTTATACAAGCGTAAACTAAACAAGCTGGTCTAGTTTTTGTTTTGAAACTAGAATATATCTCTGGTTGTCTCATAATCCCTTTACATTTCTGTTTTTCGATGAAGTTTTTATGTACATAATAAACCATCCATGAAAAGTTATCTAACATACAGTGACAACCGCGTCAAATCTGTCGGGCAGTGTATTTCGCAGATGGAGACAGATATTTGCTGTAACCGACGACATACTGTGTAATATAGTAGCATTCAAGATTTTTTTTTTGTATGACAAAATGTAAGCACACAGTTCAAAATGCTTTTAGGCGTGAAATGTGACGAAATAATTAATGATTTTTAATTATTAACATTCCAGTAGCCGATACAGTACAGACTATATTTAGGGTTCCTGTAAGGGTTGACATTTTTTTTTTCGGAATTAAATTTATAATAAACCCAATATACTTATGTAAAATTATTTGCAATAGCCCCTTTTGGTTACGTGAGTATTCATGTGGCCTAACGCGTGTTGTGTTCGATTCTTTTCTATAAATAGCCCGATTTATCCATGAGAGCCGTCATTTGGTTTACTCAGCGTGTGTCTGGAAGTTGGACTATGTCAATCTACAATAATGTTATTCAATACAGATTTGAAACCGGGGTGAGCTCGATTGATGAAGAAAAAAATTATTAATAATTACACTAAATATTACCTACACCTTACTGACACCGCGACCGCGACCCTAGTATTCAGCAGATGCCTGTTCACTAAGCTGCACTGTATTTGTACTGTAGAGAATTTTATGTATTGGGCTAAACCAATCTGGGAAGTTCTCACAAAACGTTGTCACGAAGCAGTCATGCGTTTCGTTCGGTAAGTGAGATACGGAAGCCCAACGTAGATTAGCGTATTCAATCAAAGAAACAAACTCTCATGCGTGGCTTAACACAAGTGCATCTTTTCATCTTGAAACACTTCATGTCCTTCTCCATCGAAATGAATCTGGGTCAATCCTTTACGAATCTAACCTTTCGTAAAACCAAAATATTTGCTTTTTTTTTGTTTTTCGTTAACTTCTAATATTGATTTGGATAAATAAATTATTTTCCTGAGAATTTCTCACTGAATCTTCATATTATATAAAAAGTTTTCTAAAACATGAACAGGTAAATTTTAGCAAGCGTTCTAGCGGCGTACTATCAAACATTTTAGCGAAAGGACAACTTTTCTACGAGCTTTTTGCCAGAACTAGAGTGTGTTGACAATGACCGTGAAATTGTTCATAGTCAGCGATGTTTAGCTCTGTTCGTTGTTGAGTTCGACAATTTTAAAAACCGCGAGGGTTCGATGTTCTGTGTACAAGTGAACGCTCAAATCTATACCTTTAAGGCTTGCGTCCACAAGTCGTCTGTGGACGCAAGCCTGTATAGAAACGGGAATAACAACGTTGCACGGGTAATAACCGCGGATGGTCTCTATTAAAACAACATAAACAAGCAAAATACTTATTGTTTCACGTCCATTTGATATTGATTTATGAATGCGATTCCGTGTCATCAAAGAATTAAAGGTTACTTCCCATATTATTTCAATGCTGATGCCAGCTCGCGACAGTTCTCCGATGCGGTTATCAAAATGTGTATCGTGATAATAATCGTTCTAGTAAACTCACTTTGAAATCGATACGCCTTCTCACCACAACAATAAAAGCGAACACAGCCCCACGCGAGCCGGTTAATCGAACTTTAACTACAGGCTATTGGACTAGATTTCAACTAATTGTGTAAGTAAAATGTCAATATTTTTTGTGGTTTTTATAGGGTCAGAAACATGCTAAGTTGCTCTTTGCGCGTGTTCGTAGCATTCTTAGGACTTTGTCCAGAAACGGCGAATTCGCCTCGCGTTTTTGTCGCGTTTCATTATTCAACGCGGAGTTGCAATCATTTGACAGTAAAGTCTGACTTACAAATATTTTAATGTAGCACATCGCGCGTACACATGTGTAGAGTCATACGCAAAGCAAAACTATGACTGTAATCTTAAATCTTAATCTAAAAATGAGGAGTGTTTTTATGTCATATCAGTCATACGGCAGGCAAGCAAGCGATTAATTGCGTTATTTTTTTTTGTAGCCTTTGTACAGCTATGTAGGTAGAGCTATGTAAGTTACATCGTCTCTCCCAAGTCCCAAATATGTTGTCATAGTTAGAAAAACTTTAATTTCGAATTTTTCTATGAATGTAATTATCAATCTATGCATAGTAAAACAACAAACAGCCCGCGCGTTTGTTTGCACACTCCTATAGGTAACTACATAACGGATTAGATGCTTTCATCATAAAGTATCTTATTTTTTTTAATTGTAGTTTCCCAGAAAGACCATTAGGATCATGGCATATATCGAGAGTCGAGACCTACCGCGAAAGACCGCTAATGTTTAAGAAGAATGTCCCCATAACATAAAATACAGTTTTGATGCAACTAATTACATATTCCCCTATTCGAATTCGGGGTCCGCCATCTCCCCCGATTAACCGGCTAATTTGAAGAGCACCGTCCTACGATACGTTTTCCTTTGGACGCAGCGATATGGCTACTTTAATCAATTCTAATTAAAGCCGAAACATTCATCTCATCGACTTTCATTAGGCGACCCTCTACCTGAATACACTTCGTATTAACATTTCCAGACTCTGGAGTCGGGAGTTATATGGATACAACGGTAAAATAATATGCAGGGTTCTCGTCTTAATGAGGTCGTCTGTTTTTCATTATTATTATTGTATTTACGTTTTAATACATCAAAATCAAAATGTCCTTAGGGTGGGTTTCCACTGACGCGGAGCTGGGCGGAGCGTAGTGTGGCAGATCATGAATTGACCAATCATTGTACATTACACCTCGTACATTTCGAAGCATTGGTTATTTCATGATCCACTACACTCCGCTCTAATCAGCCCCGTGTCAATGGAAATGCACCCTAGTTCTCTACTTAAAACCCTACCCCTAATGCTTTAATTTTTAATCTACCTACAATTTGGAATAATCACGGACAAGAAATGTAAAAAAAACGCTGTCAATATGATGTTATTTTATTTTAGTCGTTTCTACTGTAAAGGTTACAGTAGAAAGTGGTTGTAGATCTAGAATACGGATGCTAATTTAATCAGTTAATTTCAATTTATTTTGCCTAGCTGAAATTTAGTTAACATTTTTAACTGAAATAAACTACATAATTAATGATCATATTAATATTATAAATGCGAAAGTGAGTTTTTTGTTTGTTATTCGTTCACGGCTTGACTAATCAGCTGATCATTATGAAAAGTTGTATACATATTGTCAGGGGTACAGAGCCCAACATAGGCTTTTTAATACTTTTTATCCCGTAAAAGTATGCCATTCCAATAGGAAAATGTTTTTTCTACTATAGAGGGCGCTGTATGGGATGGGCTATCGGCCAACAGATGGTGCCGCAAGTCGCGCTATGGGTTGTTTTGTTGTCAAACGAGATCTATGTCATAAAATTAACCGCGAGCGAAGCCGCAAGGAAATGCTAATAACCCATAATAATAAAACATGTTATTGTAAATTTGAAACTGGCTAATTCACTGAAAAAGCAATTAAATAAATAAAACATTTTGATCGAGTTCTGAGAAGGAAATATGTATATTTTTATTTTAAGACCACAAGACGTACAAACCTCTTTTTTTTACCTTTTATTATCGTTCAAGTACAGTGAAGATCACCTAAATTTTACACGTTGTGTTTTGTTCTGTTCTGCGCCATATCGCACTGAAAATGTGAAGCTTTACTCGCTCTTCACTGTACAAATAAACATAAATAGGGTGTTACAAAAATTGTTACATAAATGTCTGGGGCCGATGTTGAGTCGCGTGGTAATGACCCTGTGGTGCGGTTTGTAACTGTCAACGAGCTAACTAAAATGTCAATCGTGCTTGAACTACACGCGTGCACACAACAAGGAAAATATTACGATAAACTTATATAGTGGACCGCCCCGGCTGCTCACGGGTTTTACGTTAAGGATCCCAAATGAAAAAAATATATGAAATAGCCTATGTTACTCGGGGGTAATGTACATACCTTTCCAACGGTGAAAGATTTTTTTTAACCGGTCCAGTAGTTTTTTAGTTTATTCGTTACCAACAAAAATACAATCTTTCATATAATATTAGTATGGATAGGCTAAACATAAAATGAATTTAGTGACTTTGAACTGAGTTTGGATGTTAGGAAAATGATAAAACAAAAAAAATATAATTTTTCAATTTACACTATTAAAAAGCAATACAATCAAATAGAGGAATCCACCAAAAGTTCGATTTGGTATAAAGATTGTATATGCGCGATACAGTACGATCCTAGCCGTGGTCCAGGGGGCGCAACGGTCGAGGTTAGTAAACATAATCATGGCCTCCCGTTGTACAATTCAGTGGCTAAATGGGAATGAAGAGTAACCTCGCCCGGACCCGCACCCCTCACACCCTGTGTACTGTCTGCCGACCGACACCCACATGTCTTGTGACATGAAATTTTCTCAAAAATTGTATAGTTTAAAATTTCACTTTTGCCTCAGAGCATATAAACGAGTGAGATTTTAATAACCCTTATTATTTCCATACATGGAGCTGTAAATAATTTACACCGGTCATAAAGCTCGAGAATAATAGCTCAAACTAGACGTTTTGCTCCGGGTATCATAATAATAAGGCGGAGGACAGTCGTCATAATTATCTTTTACGCTATAAAAATAGCTCGGGAGACATCAATACTCCGTGACTTGTATTCTAAACTCCTTAACTGGATGCCTCCCCTCCCCGGGCTAACCCGTCCCTCTCGTATCGACCCTAGCGCCCTCATCTCAGGTACACGCAACACTTATCCCGGTTTTAATTGTCTCCACGCGCTGATGACCCTACCAACTCGGATACTATATAGACCGTTACGCGGCGTGCCCACCGCCAACAAACTTATTTAAATAATCCTCCGCGGTACCAACTTGTGCGCATAAAAAAGTATACTGTAATTGCAGTATCGTTTATTAAAGCGCTTTTTTATCACTCCACTTTTGCAGCTTAGCTTCCATTTATTAAAATGATTTTATGATGATGTATTAAAGAGACATAAAAAGCCGGAAAGTGCGAGTCGTGATCGCGCACTGAGGTTTCCGTACATGCTTGGAGGTACCTGTAACTGCACCGCTGTATACCGCTGTTTAAAGCACCTGGTGCTTTACTATTTCCATGAAAAACTGAACATAAACTGACATATCTTTTGATTGCATTAAGTCGGGTCCCCAGCGCGTGTTTTACCCTACACAATCAATAAAAACATGTCAACAATTCAACAAAATCGTCTACACAAAACTTTGTTTCAATACATATTTTTGTTTACATCAACAATGTTTTTGTTCTCCATTCCCGATGGAAAGCACGTGCACAAACTACCCCCGCGCGGGTCGAGGGGCAGGGTACTGTCATATCATCCGCCATTTTTGTCGTGATTTTGACAACTCTCGCCTCGGCTACGCGACCGCGAGCCGCTATGGACAGCGTGTGTAGAGAAACATGTTTCAAAAACAAAGTTTTGTGTATGTGTTTTTGTTGAATGTTTTTAAAAAAAAAATCGCTAGGGTGGCTTTATGATTTTTTCTTTTGTGCAAGGAACTGCAGACCTCATCTATATATATAAAAATGAAACCCGTTTTCCGTTGTCACGACATAACATGAAAACGGCTTGACCGATTTGGCAGTTTTTTTTTTTTGTAGTTTTCTAATACTCTGTACAAGGTTCTTACGGAAAAAAATATTAAGCAAATCTCTCAGAAAGATTGAAAAAAAAACGAAACAGTACCCGGGCGAAGCCGGGCCGGGCAGCTAGTTATTTAATATTAACTGGCACAATCGCTCCACCTGTTAATGAAAAATAAACGTTTGACGGACAGACGACGTGACGTAGCTATAAAGGTTCCGATTTTTCCTTTGGAGGTACGGAACCCTAAAAACATTGATAAGGATTACTAGAAAGTTTTTTTTAAAATTCCTTATAAAGAAGTCCTGTGTTACCTGAATAGTAAAGTAGGATATCCAGTATACAGTTCACTATTACGCAATTGATGATTGTATAATAGCTAATAGTATGTTTACATGAAGTAATATTCATGTCATTACTGCAACATTGTAAAACGTATTTAATGCAGCGGAAAGTAAAAGCGAATAATACATAGAAGCTTGTAGTGCTTGTATGTATTCAATACAAAGAACTATTTTACTCGTTTTGTTTATGGTAGATTAATATAATGGTTATTACATAATAGCTAGGGATATACCCCGACTTAGCGTCAAATGTTGCTTCCTTTTTGCAGTGCAAACGCTCCCTTTTACGACTGTCCGGCACAACTTTTACAATAGTTCTCCTCAAACCAATTGCGATCGTGGTATTGAAAGGAGACGGACCAGTTTAGACCAAATCTTCTTCCACGATTTTAACATATTTGGCCACTGTCGATTGTTGTGAAAATTGGGCAAATGTAACCTTTAATAAAAAACGACCAAGTGCGAGTCGGACTCGCCCATGAAAGGTTCCGTAGCAGCAATTGCGGTTTACGATTTATGACGTGTTAAAAAAACGTTCAAAGCAATTTTCGTTGGAAGTTTGTATGGTATTGTACAACATAATATATTTTTTAGTTTTATCATTCTCTTATTTTAGAAATTACAGGGGGGGGGGGGGGGGGGGCTCATTTTATCACTTTGGAAGTGTCTCTCGCGCAAACTATTCAGTTTAGAAAAAACATATTTTAGAAACCTCAATATCAGTTTCGAAGACCTAGGTACCGCTTTTTGCCATTTGGCTACGGAACCCTAAAAATGGGCTTGTTGATGATCAATTTCCAGACGTTAACATTGAGGCCCAGATTTGAATGAGAATTGGTTTTGTCCTTTGGTGGTTTTGCATGCTTGACATGTTACACCAGTGATAAATTAGTTTATTGCGTGGTCATTTTATCAACTAAACTAGCAACCCATCTCGTCTTCGGATAGGTTTTACTAAGGTTCCCAATTTTTTTGAAGATATAACAGCCAGCAGTGGGTCAAGGAAAGCTGACAATGATGATGATGACATAGCCTATGTCACCCACCCCTATGTTTATCTTCCCAACAACGGTGAAATGGTGAAATTGTTCAAATCAAACCTTTTCAATATAAACAAACAAACAATCAAATCTTTTCCTCTTTATAATAAGTATAGATTAAATTCGGTTTGTTTGTACGCTAATCAAATAGTAAACGTTCCAATAGTACGAATTATTTGACAATAATTGTAATCGGAATAGTTGATTTAAAATTACGATTGCATTGCAACAGTGAATTTGTCGGACATTGAATCTCCTTTTCGGAAATCCATTTAAAATTATCTAGTTTTATGACTCACGTAAATTATTTGGGTTTATAATAGGCGTGATCTTATTTTAAACTCTACTATTAACTTCGAAAGTCATAAACTAAATCATATACTGATGACGTCACCGGCTCTTATATCGCCGCTGTTTGTTTTACATTTGCAACAACTTGTAACATTTCACACTTTCCCTGCCATACCATATACTCAAAGTTCATTCTAAATTCCATAAAGGTAAATCAATTTATTTACACTCATTGATATATCGCATAATATCTTATTTATGTTCTTCTTCTTTTAGAGTCGTTATGGCTATTTAATTCCTTAATAGTTAATCTATTAGATAACAATTTTTGAATTGACGACAGCGACATCCCAATAACTTTTTCTTTATGAGGCTTTTAAATCTTTTATCAAAAATTTGTTTTTACATAATTTTATTCTTAGAAATAAAAGAAACGGAAATGTACGCGTCGGGCCAATGTAGGGTTCCGTATTTGTTGTGCTTTGCTTGTCTGCAGTTTAGTCCAATATCAATTCTATCACATTTGTAAGTGTTCATATTTTATAAGTTCGTCGGCTATTCGGTAACTAGTAGAGCCTACTTAACCGTTATAGTTTTCATTGAAAGTTCAGCATATGATACTACCATGATTTTTTTGTAATTTCTAAACATATGACTTCAGAGGACGGGAGGGCCCCCCCCCCCCCTCCCGTGCAAAACGAAAATTAACACGATAAATTCACCAGCTTTTTTTGTTCCAGCATTTGTTAGCATTGTTTTGTTGATATGTGTATACATACCATATTACAGCTTTTTAGCATTAAGCGTCTAGGCGTTAGAACGCGGACAGACAGACAGACGGACATGGCGAAACTATAAGGGTTCCTTGTAGTTTACTACGGAACCCTAAAAAGACTGTATTTTTTGGATATTTACGAGGAATCCTATAGATCAAAACTATAATAAAAATAAATCGCTATATTACATAATAAAATAATAATTTACTTTTTACATGTCTAGACAGTAGACACTAATGGCTTAAGTCAAGTGTGTCAGTCAGGGGTGAATTCCATTCCTGTTAGCACGGTTCCCATGGGTGTCCTAATGAAAAGCACAAACAGCTTCACGCTCTGTCGAGTCGCACCGTTGCGTCCTGACTATGACGTCACTGGCGGCGTCGGTGGCTGCGCGGGCGCACGTGGACGAAGAAGAGGCCTCGCATCGAAAGTGAGACCGCGGGCGGGTCGCGGAGGGGGCGACGGGCCTATGCCCAGGGTCAACGAACCCAGCGCATCCAAGCAATCCGCACTTGGTACAACACCATCGCATTGTTTTAACCAAAGGATTAAGTACGAACGTCGTAGGTATTATCATTTATAAATTACCTACATCTGTTGCCAAGTGGGGTTAAATAAATAATATTGGTGTCTATGACTTCTAATTGTTAAAATAGTATTTTTAACCGACGCGTAACATTTGTTTAAATGCTTATTCGGTTATGTAAAGAAAATTATCGATGAAGATTTTTTTTTAAATTTGCGACTAGTAGAGAAATGCGGTAGGTAACCGAACCTTAGAATAATCGAATTGAAAAAATCGTATGAAAAGCTGAACAATCGTTTTTTAGATTAGTCCTAATATACAAATAACTGACCTAAATCATAAGAATGGAATCAATTTACTCATGAATGGTCATAATTATTAATGTTTGTTTATGAAAACTGTAATATCATAGACAAAACATTACGTAATGTCGAAATGCTAACGAATTATTATATTTAGTTGGTACGTTTTCTTGCAATTATCCGACGGAAGCGAGCAGGTGAAGCGAGCATCCGTTTCGTCGCTCTCCCGGTATAGTCACACTCGTTATCATTATGGCATATAGCTGTTCATCGAAATTGTATAAATTATTACGTATTCACAAAAATGTCATACGGCAGCAAAACAAGCAAGCTGGCCTGGCTACCTAACCTAGACTTAAAACATGGTGCAGGAACGGGTCGGATTCGTTTCGGTCAGTATACGCGGGCTACCGAAAGCATACCGAGCGCTTATATTTCAATTTGCGTTTTCTGATTTGACAATGAACGGTGCGAGTGGTGCGACAGAAGCGCGAGATCTGTAAGCTCGCTACTGAAACGATACAATGACAATCAACAAAACAAATTCGTTTTGCTACCGCACTGACAAGTCAGAAAGCGGCCTTATTGCTTCATATCGGTACCTACTGATCCCGTACCGACTCTATCAGGAACCGGACTTCCGGATCCTTTAAACATTGTATTTTACTCATTGGAATTGGTTCTCCTTTCAATTCGCACAGCAAATGTAAAACTGTAATTGACTTGACTTAATTTAAAAATAACTCTCGTTATCTAATCCTAGGTTAAAAGGAATATGTTGATAATCTTTTATTAGTAAAAAGCGCCATAAACAATGTCCAGAATAAGTCCGGTGCAAATGCTAGTATTATTGTATTGCAGAAAGTATTCCAGGTAAATACATTTGTTTTAATTGGGATCGATGAAAACTGCATATTTTAATGCCGACTCTACACTATAAACACCATAATAATATGAGTTCTTAACGTACAACGACAACGGGCATACCTGCTTATAATGTTCAAGACGTTCTAGTAGAGTCAGTCAGTGAAGCGAAATGCACACTTCACATCCTCGCTATGTGTTGTGTCTAGTGCCAATCGTATTTCTGATGAGCGTTGCGAGTACATGGTACTCGATATCCACTCGATTATATCGAGCGAATCGTCCAACACCTGCAGAGCCTCAAAGCGTGCGGCCTTGGAACTCAATCGCAATACCGACTTGAATGGTCACCGTACGGTATATGTGGAATAATTTAAATAAAGCTATTATTATATTGACACAAAAAATATAAGTATAGTAATCATTTATTCGATACAAACCGTTTTTAATGAGACTGATATATGGAAATAGAAGTTCATCGTAAGAGTATTAAGATTTTTAAAAAAATGGTTCGAAGAGAAAAATCCGGAAGCCCACTAATTTTTACAGGCAAGAAACCAGTGAATCCTCTAAAATGAAACGTTTCAATCTTTACTTACCATCTGGTCAACAGTGTCAAGACACTGGGTAAGTGCAAGTCTGACACGAACTATTCTGATAGACAGACGTATGGACTGATGATTCTCAGTTTCTCTTACTGGCTTAGTATAAGTGGACAAAGTTCCATACAAAAATACTCCGCGCGAGCGTCCGTCCGTATAACTCGGTTTCAGCCCTTAGGATAGTTCTTAACGTGTTGATAATCATTCCAATTCTTACATCACATAGTATAGATTCTTAAATTTCTAATCAATCTCTATCATAATAGTCCTTAAACAATATTGACCCAAACACGGTCTCGGCCATGTAGCGTATAATATTCATATCATTTGAACTTTTCTGCGTCGTCGGCAGACTGTGAACCGTTAGGTCTTAGAAGGAATATGTATATCATTAGTACAGTTTACTAGTTGAGTGCGCATTCTTTGTGTTTCGTACGGTAACTGTATCTTTATAATAGGCGTTATGTATCATATAGTTTGTACCGACAAAAATATGTTAGAACTGGCTAGCATTAAGCGTCTTTTACACAAGGAGAGTTTCTCGCACGCGAGCGGCGATTTCTTCCAGGCAATAATATGGTCGCCTAGTGTAAACAAATGCTCCGAGTTTTGCCTCTCGAATACAATTCTCGCTACTTAAGCTCTCCTGGGCCGCGAGCCTGTGTAAACAAATCATACGAGTTTCTCTAACGAGTTTCGCCATTCAAAAACACGACTGTTGTTCAGAAGTGTCAGTGGTGGTACTTTATGGCGGAAACACACTACCGTGTCGGGGCGTGTCGTGTCGCGCCAGAAGCATATCGCGTTCATACATTTTATAATGGTTAGGAGCACATTTGTAGGGCGTGTCGTGTCGTGCGTGACTCGCTCTGTCGTGGCGCGGACTGCTGGCCGCCGATTGCGCCACGGCGCACGTTGGAACGAAAACGGCCGCTAGTGGACATAGCGACAATCGAAAACCAACTTCGATTATACAAAAAAATTATGATGGATTTCGATTCTACTATCAAATATAAGACATTAATTACTTGTACACTTTTTTGATATAATCGATACTTTATTAGTTATGAATTATTTAAAAAAAATATGTATGGAGAAAAACACAAATTCCTTAAAAACTCCGAACTCTCAAGAGCTCTCAAAAAAAATATTTTAGGGTTGTATTATACTATTTTTTTTACTATTTTTAAGGTACGTCTGTAACTGCGCTTCGCTGCGCTTTTGCGACAATATTTTTTTTTGTTTTTTTCTAACAAATTCCCTAAAAACTCCGAAATCTCAAGAGCTCTCAAAAAAATTATTTTAGGGTTGTATTATACTATTTTTTTTACTATTTTTAAGATACGTCTGTAACTGCGCTTCGCTGCGCTTTTGCGACAATATTTTTTTTTGTTTTTTTCTAACAAATTCCTTAAAAACTCCGAAATCTCAAGAGCTCTCAAAAAAATTATTTTAGGGTTGTATTATACTATTTTTTTTACTATTTTTAAGGTATGTCTGTAACTGCGCTTCGCTGCGCTTTTGCGACAATATTTTTGTTTGTTCTTTTTTTTGTATGGAGAAAAACACAAATTCCTTAAAAACTCCGAACTCTCAAGAGCTCTCAAAAAAAATATTTTAGGGTTGTATTATACTATTTTTTTTACTATTTTTAAGGTACGTCTGTAACTGCGCTTCGCTGCGCTTTTGCGACAATATTTTTTTTTGTTTTTTTCTAATAAATTCCCTAAAAACTCCGAAATCTCAAGAGCTCTCAAAAAAATTATTTTAGGGTTGTATTATACTATTTTTTTTACTATTTTTAAGGTACGTCTGTAACTGCGCTTCGCTGCGCTTTTGCGACAATATTTTTTTTGTTCTTTTTTTTGTATGGAGAAAAACACAAATTCCTTAAAAACAGCGAACTCTCAAGAGCTCTTAAAAAAATGATTTTAGATTTGTATTATACTATTTATTTTACTATTTTTAAGGTACGTCTGTAATTGCGCTTAGCTGCGCTTTTGCGACAAATAATTTTTTTGTTGTTTTATTCTCAATTCCACACCACCCTAGAGGTAGAGAACCAGGCTCGTTTTTTTAACAGTGGTATCCCCTGTAGGCCTAATCCACTTAATTATTCTCTTTAGTTAATGTCCTCAGATTCATCATTTTCTAGACCGCTTATGTCTATAAACTCAAAATTTTCTTTTTCTTGGTCATTGTCAACAATTTCATCTAGAATGAATACTGAACACTGAGTAGATGTACTTGGTCTAGGTTGATCACATGTTTCCACTCCCGTAATAACCGTACTTGGTCCAGATTGGTTAGTCGAGGTCTCAAAAACTTTCGTAATAACTTCTGGCCACACTATATTTGCCTCTAACCACTGACTATTATTATTTTTAAATTGAATTTCTTTTCTGTTAGCACTTATCCACCTCCTATGAAGATTAAAACAGTATTTATAGCAAAACTCTTTTAGATTTTTATCATCTTCAATATTTAAATTTACAGGTAGTCGAGATTTTAAAGTTTCGTATAAGAAATTATTATTTTTAATACCCCCACTTTCTTGTAATTTCACAAACATGTCAATATTTGTCACCAAATCTTTAAACATTTTGACGAAATTAAATATTTCCCGAAAATTTGATCGCAAAGTAGTCCGTATGTTATGTATCAACGTACTGGACGTTATTTTAAATGTTTTAAATTTATATAACATTGATATTTCAAACGCAACCGAACTTTTTCCTAATTGATTTGGATTAACCAATGACAATAAGACACGTCATGGCTATCTGCGCTCTGATTGGCCGACATAGAGAGGAGGGGGGAATGATAGAAAACAAAAAACGTCATTAGCTAATGACGTCCTTTGTTTTTATCAGACAAACAAGGTCGTTAACAAATGACGTTGTTTTTTGCTACTAATAACGACGTCATTAATAAATGACGTTGTTTTTTTAAATAAAATCGACGGCATTAACTTATGACATTATACGTTTGTTACTAAAAATTTGTTATTAACAATTGACATTGTTTGTTTTGTCACTAAAAACATTTTTCTTCTAAACAAATAATGTATTTTTTTTATTCAAATTCAATAAAAAGAGCCTTGTTGGTGGTGTGGAATGTCATTTTAAGATTTTTATTGAATTTACACGGTACAAACTAAAAATATCAGAAATAAAAAAAAAAAATCTCCATACAAACTTTAAAGTGTTATATTTCCAAAAATATCGAATATATCAAAAAATGTTATATGACATTAAATTATCGTATTAGTACATAGAATTCAAAAATATGCATAAAAATCCCTATGTCCCAAATTTTCATTTTCGTTCCACCGTGCGGCGGTGGTGGGGGTTATGACGCGACACGACACGCCCTGCAAATGTGTTTCTATACCCGCGCGTGGTTCGTGGCGCGAACAAGTGGACGCTTTTTTTTTAAATTTGTTTTTGCAGCGTTATAATGAGTTACTAGGTAATAGATTCCTGATAAATATACTTAAATACTTTTTTTTGTAAATAAATACCATTATACATTAAAGAAAACACCCAGACAAAGGTAAACACTGCGAGCTTCTGTTCAGAAATGAAAGAAATAAACGTCTGGCGTTTATTTCGTTCATTTCTGAACAGAATCGCGCCCCGACACGACACGTAAGTGTGCACACCCACCGTCACGACAGAGCGCGACACGACAGGCCCCGACACGGTAGTGTGTTTCCGCCATTAATGTCTTCGGAGGTGGCCCAAGGTGTACTTGTAAATTAGGTCACGAATGGCGAGTCTCGTGTCAAAATCAGTACGGAGTGATTTGCGCGAGTCTCGCATCGACACTTGCGATTCTCGCCCGAGCATTGTTTATACAAGTCGAGACACGTATGCGTTTTTAGATCTACGATTACTCGCTTGTAGTGTAAACATATTAAGAGAAGCGAATCTCACCTGTGATACTCGCATTCGAGAATAGCTTGAATGTTACGAGTTTTTGTCAAAATGTAAACAACCGCAGGCGAGAATCGAAAGGCGAGTTTTGCCATGGGATAATCGCATACGATTATTCGCCGCTCGCGTGCGAGAAACTCTCCTTGTGTAACGGACGCTTTAGGCTAGGCTAGGTTGGCTAGGTCAAAAATACATTGTTAAAAACAAATTTTCTAATTGCCCAGCGAATTAGATAATTGTATAAGATTGTACTAATATTGTAATGGATCTGTGTAATCCCGTTGTTGCTATTCCCATGGGTATTTCCAAAAGCTTTGTACAAATAAACGTTCCACATAATAATAAAAATTGTGAAAACTTTAGATCAGTTTTGAATTTATCTCGTTCAGACAGTTCAGACGCTGTTAGGGAGTTTGTTTTATGCTATGTTCTGTGTTTATGTTGTAAATATATAAAAAGAAATGTCGAATTAGACTAGCTGGCTTTTTTGGCCATTTCTAACATAGAAATAAACATAAAATATGAAAAAGCTTAAAATTAATAAAAAACAATAGTGCCTATCATATAATTTTAAAAAAGGCAAATTAGTCGTATACATAAGGAATTTAAATGTGGTTTTACAAATAAATATTTTCCTTTAGTTGAAAATTATATTAAAGTCAAAAAACAAAAATTTTTACCTAGAACAATTTACGTGGAAATATTTGAAAAGAAAATGTAGAAAAATTTTGCTAGCCAGTGTTGGGTCGTGCGGCGCGGCGGCGTGCGGCCTCCTTGAATACGGAGCTTTTTCCCAACACAAATTTCTTACCGTTCTGGGACTCAAAGCTGGATCTAATTGACAGGTCTTTGCCACTGAGTTACCACTCTTTAGGCTTAATTATTACTTATTTACACATTAATTTCCAAAAGCATACCATGTTCTCTGCATAATGTTATAAGTTATTCATAACATTTAGTGCTTGAATGGGTGTATTAAGCAAGGCTATCTGTACTTGGGGATTTAGCCTGCTTGATTGAGCACTAGCATAATTGGGTGCTTTGACCAGAGCTCTCCTAGCTCTATTTACTTGTCTATAGAAACTTGTCAAAATCCTTGTGAAATTTGTGAATAGCTCTCAATTACTAAATGTTAAATAGATTTTATATTATTAATTTGAATGTAAGTTTTCCGAATAAAGAAAAATAAAATAAATCCCATTACTAATACAAACATAAAATTTTGTGAAAATATTACAGTCAGAGGAATAAATATGTTGTCTGTCTCTTTTGTATAATATCATTTTAACTAATGAAGACTTTTGAACATGGTCAACAATGAAAATAAGAAGGTTCTAATGTGGCAACATGTTTATGATGTTGACTGTACCTACAAATTTTAAACTTAATAATGTAAGTAGTCCATATATAATAAACCTAAAAGGAAAACTAGTTACCGAGTAATATCCGACGAACTTATAAAATAAAATTTCTTTGATGAAAATGTACAAATGTATGAAATGACAAAGTACAATGCCATACATAGAATATGGTACCTATTGCACTCATCTGCAAGCAAATACGGAACCCTACACTGCGTGGCCCGACACGCACTTGCCTGGTTTTGTTCGTCTTAAGTTTGACAGTGACCGCCGCCGTCATATAAGTTGATCGCACATTTGTCAGCACCGTATACGCCGCACGCGCCGAACGCGCCGCATTTCTTAATAGCCTCGCACATTTTGTCAGCAACGTACGCGCCGCACGCGCCGAACGCGCCGCATTTCTTGATGGCCTCGCACATTCGCGTACGCGCCGTACACGCCGTACGCAAATTTAGTGTATTGCCAACAATTTGAGCACGCGCTGTACGCGCCGCGGTATATGACATCAGAATGCTTCCTTCAAATTCGGATGCCTACCGCACTTTACGAAATGCGGCGCGTACGGTGCGGGTGTAATGTGCGAGGTTTCACATCATTGTATATGTTGCAGTCAAAACTCTTAACCAGTCAAAAGTACTATTGACTAGCAAAATCAGTCAAAAGTACTTTTGACCGTATGCTTTAGTCAATAACACTTTTGACTAAAATAACAGTTAAAAGTACTTTTGCCCAACGGAGCTGGTTAAAAGTACTTTTGACTAAGTGATTCCGTCAAAAGTGGTTTTGACTGGTTGCATCAGTCAAAACTCTTAAAAAGTTAAGGTGGTCGATAAAAATAACGACAAACGCACATATAAACTTTTATATTACTCATTATTAGTGGAGAACGTGCTGTTAATAGAACAAAAATGAGTGACTACGAAAAGAAAGAACGCTTTTTACAAAGAATTTTAACGATAGAAGATATGAAAGATAGTCATTACAATGTGATGACAAAAGAAAAATTTGAAAAGTTTGCAATGGATGTCGAAGACGCGAAATTTGATGAAAAGAAAACACCATTACAGTACAGTAGACTAAAACGCTTTAACATCATTGAAGTTTGTGGTATAAAAAAATTAGTTACAAACACAGAACCTGTCAAATATTTTTTGCCGGCTGAGGAAATCTACGACATTATTGATGCTGTTATGTTACATTATGCGCGAATGCTCGTCAGTGTGGGAGGTAGATTGTAATGTAATGCTCAAAGTCGAATCTAAAATGTTACATTACACGCGAATGCTCGCGGTGAAGGAGCACCTTTATACAATCACGAATTATGTTTTGATTTTTTTCAATTTCAATTAAAGTTAATAATTATTTAAGAAAAGCGATTAACGTAATATAGGTTACTGTGTTTTTATAACCTGTGAATTTTCTGATTACCTATTTTAATGACAATTTTTAAGTGTATGTTTTCTTTGTATTGAATATAATGCCAAATTTTTCATAATAAACGATTTCATATTTAATAAATATTTATTCACATCTAACGAGTTAATAGTGCTTTTGACTAATGCTTTATTGCAGTTAAAACTACTTTTGACGAAGAACGTCAGTCAAAAGTACTTTTAACCGCAAATTTGCAGTCAAAAGTACTAATAACCAATAATTTTCAGTCAAAACCACTTTTGACCAACCTGTTCAGTCAAAAGTACTTTTGACTGACTTTGCTAGTCAATAGTACTTTTGACTGGTTAAGAGTTTTGACTGCAACATATACAACGAATTCAAAATTGCGGCGCGTTCGGCTCGTGCGGTGCGTACGGTGCTGACAAATGTGCGATCAGCTATAATGTCCGTTTAAAAAAGGATTTGAGCATTTCACCTATGATAGAACAAATATTTAAGTTACTATTATAAAAATAATTATAAAGTATACATAGAGCTATATAATGAGTGTTTACACTTTTTAGTTTATCAGTTAGCTCCTGTGTTATGGGGCTTATGTAATAAAAAGATCACTTTTAGGATTCCGTACAGAAAGGATTGTAGAACCATGAATAACCAACTTTGCACAATAAAGAATTTGTTTTTTTTTTGTAGCACACCGCAGGCAAACAAGGTTGCGGGTCACCTGATGGAAAGTGCCTATCAACGTCAGTAATTAATACCATAATAAGACAAGAAACAAATAAGATATTAATATTTTAAAGCATGAATCTAGTGTAAATACTTGTCGAAATTGTCTCTCAAGAATATAAAGGTCATGACTCACCTATGGCTATGACGCTTACAATGGTATGATTGCAATCCCGTAAAAACATTTTTAAAACAGTTATTTTGCATGAAACTGTAAATCTAGATCTAACCACTGTACTCGTTACTATTAAGTGTTATTTTTCCGTGGCAAGGTGACCACCTAGAAGCGAGATTAAAGCGGAATGGTGTCATTAAAGGGCGTGAATATTTAAAGTGAAGATGCAGGGCAGGGGATCCCGCAGGCCTGAGTCCACGCCGCACACCACTCCGATTAAAGAGCTTATGGGACTGCTGGATTCACATTGAATTAATGACGACCTTAGTGGTCGAGTGGTTAGATGGGCGATAGACATCTAGTGGGTTGTTAGTGTTGGTATCGTCGGTTTTGGGGGAGGAAATGTTGTTTGAATATTGTTGCATTTTATTACCTTAAGTTATTGTACTCATTTCATATTTTCCTTTCCTTTCTACTTTTATTCTTCTGTTCTTTATGAGAATTATGCTTCTGATGTTGTAATGGGCAACTACTATTAGTATTGTATAATTATTCTTATACTTCAACCAGGTCACTGCATTAAAATTATTTTTGCATTGTTTCTACATTACATCACGCGAAAAATACACTGCAATTGCAGTTCAAAGGAGCACAGTTCGAGCGGTTAGCGTTACGTAATCAAGAGGGTCATTCTGTCCGCGCCCAAAAGTCGCACCCGCGAAGTGGAGAACAGTCATATCCTATCGATTTGTTAAGATGGCGTGCGCGGGGGTTGCAGGGTGGCGCGGGGGGTGCGAGGGTGGCCGCAGCCTCCGCGCGGCGCAGCGTGCAGCCCGCTTGCACCTGCCCGTACCGTAACCACCGCGACACACTAACGACGCCGCCGTGGGACGTACACTGCACCATATGTGACGCCGCGGCACGCAATTGTCGTTTCGCGGTTTCTTTTTTTTTATATGGTTCTAGGCTTCTAGCGGAGATCTGTCGTTTCACCCGCGTTATCCGGTTCCGATCTCGGGATAAAAATTATCCTATGACCAGGGATTAAATGTTACTATATTCCGTTTCTTTAATTAAATGTACACAGTACTTATATCAATGTCGTTTTAGTATTCTCTAGAAGATTAGCATGCTTTTAATATTGTACCGTGTCAAAATACCTGATATTGAAAACTGCATCAAAACGTATTTAGCGAATAAACAGGAAGAAAAACAGTGGAAATCTTCTGTTTTACTAGAGTTTCGGGATGAAAGACCTTATTATGGTCCACGAAAAACTCAAAAGCGATTTCGGCACTTGACAGACACTCGCGTCGGCAGTTAAGGGGAAGACGGTAAACTCTTTGACGACCTCCGTGGCGTAATGGTTACCATGCCAGACCGCCACCCAGGAGGTCCCGGGTTCGATCCCCGGTCGGGTCATGATGAAAAACGAACTTTTTCTGATTGGCCTCGGGTCTTGGATGTTTATCTATATATGTATTTGTTATAAAATATAATATCGTTGAGTTAGTATCCCATAACACAAGTTTCGAACTTACTTTGGGGCTAGCTCAATCTGTATGAATTGTCCCTATATATTTATTATTATTTATTTATTATTATTATTTATTATTTATGGAAGTTCCGTTCCGAACGTTATACAAACAAATTGTCACATTTTAAGCATTAAATGTGTATTTATTTTTATATTAACGATATTTACTCATCAAAACATTCATGTTTCATTCATGTTTACTATTCATAAAATCATTCACTGGATGTTATCGTAGGTCAGGGATTTGGTCGTTGGCAGCGTACGCGTACCCCGGCGAGGCTTTCCGTTCACGACAACTACAAACAGAATGATGCGGTGGTGCATTGAAGGTCAAAAATCATTGACAAGACCACATGATTCACAATGTCATAGTTCAATAGTGTTGTCTCTGTTGTCAGTCAATAACTTGGTATGCTTATGCTTGCGTAATAAGATTTTGCATGCACTCCAACCTAATGCAACTACGGATTATGATGTTCTCTCATAGCCTCGTATATACATTATGTATGCACCGATGATAGATAGAGTAGAAGTAGGTAGAAATGATTCGATTAAGAAGGGCAAAATAAGTACTCATACAACAAGTGTAATCTATATATATAAAAGAAAGTCGTGTTTTTTACAACACTTATAACTCGAGAACGGCTGGACCGATTGCCATGGTTTTTGATTTGTTGGATTTGTTTCCGTCCCGAATAGCAGAATACATCTTAAAAACAATGAAAACTCGATTAGGGGTAGGGTAGGGGTAGGGTAGGGGTTGGGTAGGGTAGGGTAGTGCCTCTAAGGCGGAACAAAATTTGCCGGGTCAGCTAGTTCGTTAATGAATAAAAAGACTGCCGCTAACCGCTAATGTGTAAGATGTAAACAGTTTCTCCCCCGGGACGTCACTATACTTCATTGCTTATTGTCAATTTGAGGTCGCCGTTGTCGATCCTAGGTTGACAGGAGACACAACATGATAGGAATATTGGGAATAGCCCACCACATTGAGAAAGATTTGATTGTTTGTTTCCATTGAAAAGGTTCCGAAACTTCTTGAGTGATTTGAAAAATTCTTTTACCCATAAGAAGCAACACTATCCACGAGTGACATGTGTTATATTCTTATTACTAACTGACCCGGCGAACTTCGTATCGCCTAAAGAACCTTCATGCTTAATTTCATTCGAATAACTTCAAAACGGCAAAGTTTCATACTAACTTTGCACCCCCGTTTAACCCCCTAAGGGATAATTTTTGAGAAAAATATTTTACTCGTGTTTCATGCCTTTCAATAAAGAACCTCAATGCTGAATTTCATTTAAATAACTTCAAAAACGGCAAAGTTTCATACGAAATTTGCGCCCCCGTTTAACCCCCTAAGGGATGATTTTTGATAAAAATATTTTACTCGTGTTTCCTGCCTTTTAATATAGAACCTTCATGCTGAATTTCATTCGAATAACTTCAAAAACGTCAATGTTTCATACTAACTTTGCACCCCCGTTTAACCCCCTAAGGGATGATTTTTGAGAAAAATATTTTACTCGTGTTTCATGCCTTTCAATAAAGAACCTTCATGCTGTATTTCATTTGAATAACTTCAAAAACGGCAAAGTTTCATACTAACTTTGCACCCCCGTTTAACCCCCTAAGGGACGATTTTTGAGAAAATATTTTACTCGTGTTTCATGCCTTTCAATAAAGAACCTTCATGCTGAATTTCATTCGAATAACTTCAAAAACGGCAAAGTTTCATACTATCTTTGCACCCCCGTTTAACCCCCTAAGGGATGAATTTAAAAAAAAAATTTTACTCATGCTTCATGTTTTTCAGTAAAGAACCTTCATGCTGAATTTCATTTGAATAACTTCAAAAACGACAAAGTTTCATACTAACTTTGCACCCCCGTTTTACCCCCTTAGGGGATGAATTTCCAAAAATCCTTAGTGAGCACCTACGCCCCAAAAGGAACCCCCTTGCAAAATTTGAGACTCCTGGCACTTGTGGTTTCGGAGATTTCGTGATGAATCAGTCAGTGATTTTCTCTTTTATATATTTAGATATTGACGACCTCCGTGGCGTAATGGTTACCACGCCAGACCGCCACCCAGGAGGTCCCGGGTTCGATCCCCGGTCGGGACATGATGAAAAACGAACTTTTTCTGATTGGCCTCGGGTCTTGGATGTTTATCTATATATATATATTTGTTATAAAATATAATATCGTTGAGTTAGTATCCCATAACACAAGTTTCGAACTTACTTTGGGGCTAGCTCAATCTGTATGAATTGTCCCTATATATTTATTATTATTTATTATTATATTTTCAAACAAATTAGGGATCCATACTAAAATGCGTAGGAAGGGTGGAAGGAGGCCGCGAGCATACTTATAAAATACTGAGTGCCACTTATTTGTTCTTAGTAAAGTCTTCCAATTAACCTACGATCGGTGGAGCTATTGAATTTAATTTAATAAGTGGCGTATTAGAATGAAAATTATTTATTTCAGCCCATAGAATTAAGTTAATGATTTTTGGCGCTGAGAGCCCTACGCTCCCGCAACAGTCCGGTGTCTCAGAAAAGGGTGTTAGTACACCCGAACTGAACTTTTCAATTAATAAAAAATAAAAAAGTTAATGATTTAGGCCCCGTTGTTTGATCAGTGGTTAAGTATACTAATGGTTAAAATTCGTTGAAAAAACTAGTTACAAATTGCTACGAATTTTAATCATTTGTATACTTAACTACTGATCAAACAATGGACCCTTATTTCGGTAATCGTCGTATGTAAATTCTTTGAATACTTTTTTTTATTGTAGAGAAATATTTAATGAAGGTGGAAAATCATACTTGTCATATAAATAATATGTCTTGTTGCATAACTTTCCTAACTTTTACTGTATCAAATTGTTTGTGTATTGCAAATAAAACTTATTATATCTATCTATCCATAAATAGCTAATTGGCGTGCATGTCATATTCGCATACGATATGGAAAAAGTCCATGCTAGTAATTTACTTGGTAAATTCACAAGATTCTACGTTATATCCAGACTACAGATATTTTAACGGTGAATTGCACAAAAATAAACAGTCACGGGCCCATTAATGTATCATTAACTTTAAAATGTTTTCCTGTAACTCAACGTACAACAAGTACTACAATTTGGTTCATTGCCATACAAATATGTTCTAAAAATAATGTTTAATTCAACTGTTTATTTTCCAAGTCGCGTTGTCGGTGTACGCTCACCCGTAAACGGGGTTTCGAGTCGCACCCTTGACGACGACCGGCGTGCCCTGCCCCAGACTCCGATAATCGCCGACGCTGTGCCCTTCAAGGTCGCAAACTCGCAAAAGACCTGATACAGTTAGTTCACAATAACACACGTTGTTTTAAACCATACTAAAAATATAAATAAAATAATCGGGTCCTGGATTACTCATCTGAACTTCGAAAATTATTCCAATCATAGATAGGATGCTTCATGTCAATAATCTGTGAGGTTTTACATTGTGGATAGAACCGATCTTTGACAGCCAGAGAACCTACCTTCGGTACCAGAAGATGGTGGTTCGAACTCTGCAAAAGCTAAACATTTTATTTGATGTTTGTCTAGGTCTCACATTCTGTTTTCTTTTGTATTATAAGTATAATTTTATTATAATGTACAATAATATATCCTTTGTCTTGTACAGCATAAACTATTTTAAGCCTAGCTTTACTTTCAGACCAGGTGGTGCTGTGTGAATTATGTACAACTTATTTATTTAATCTAACGATGGCTACAGTTCTCACTAGTATTCAAGTTAAGTTTGTATGAAATGACATACCCGTGAGCGAAACTACGGATCACTATAATATATCTTTACATAAATAGGTGTTATTGCTAAAGCTTTACTAGATTGACCCAATACATGACACAGAAACTTACGTCATGGCAACTCCGACTCAGGGCAATATATCAAAGTCACGGAAAGTTTCATGTACTGCAGAAATTATGACCTTAGCTTAAATCATATTTTATGATTTGACTTGTTCATATACTAAAGAGGTTCACGTATATTCATTGTGTCAAAAATAACAATTTAAACAATTACTATTTCGATGTTCTTCATAAAATAAGTTTTTATGACTTGTCATACATAAGCGTAATAAATTCTGAAATTAAATAAATGATTGAGAAATTGGAACATACTCAAAACATTATTTGACTAGAGAACTGCGAACTGAGAGACAGCGTTTATTATTTATACAAATCAATAATGAACTCTAAGTTAACTACTATTCTGGAAACAAAAGAAAAAGACCACTAGTAAAAGAAACCGCGAAAGAAACCCAGTCACAAACAATTTTTGTATTTTCTTTTGCATTCTGTTATATCAAGGTGCGATAGCATTCCGATCCAAGCGACCGGGACACTACTTCGGTAAAAATGGCCACGGTCGCAGACTTGGTCTAATAAGTAAAATATTCACAGTGCTCCATATAAATTCATACAAAGCAGTGAGAACCGCGACCCAGATTCGGTCGCGGTCGCTAGGATCGGTATGCTACCTTAATTCGTCACTGTTGTCCATGACCCTTCTAGAGTCTTGGGTGAGTTGTTAATTTTAAGATCTGTAGAGAAAGGACGATTTTGTAAGAAACTCCAAAGTTCTACCTACCTATAGCTAAACAGAGAACATGTCAGTTACCTATTGTGTGAATTCACCAAGTGGGACAATTTTGAAAACTAATGTGTAATGTGTTGCAGTGGCCCAGTCGGAAGACTCCCCGGTCGCGATGAAACTCAAGAAAATATGCCTTAAGACGCCGGTTGGCGAGGAACAGGCGGCACAAGCAGTCCTTGACCCTGCGCTAGGTAAGCTATTGCAAAAATTAATTGATATTTTCCTTTAGAATTAAACCATAAAAACTGAAATGAGATCGGTGCATTGCGACTTCTTTTACATTCTCACCCCTCTCTCGTCTAACTACAAGTGTCTTCCCCCATTTATTCGTTTGCATTATATGTTCTGAAAATAGATGAACATTGAAGACTTGGCGTACTGCAGGAAAACTGTTTTTTCCTTTTCTAGATTAGAAATAATCGCTTATTCAAATACTTGAATAAACGCGTCCGATGTATGACCGCGCCGTTGATTGAATCCTGCTTTTATTTCCCATCACGCCACGCATGAGGCTATGATGTCATCGATTTAATTGCGGCCACCACTTCATTACCTACCTATAAAAACGACATTTATTTCAGTCTCCGTCCAAATAAGCTTCAGTAACTCAGACACGCGTTCAATCGATTTGTGGAAACTTTACTACGTCGTTATCTTTTTATGCAATGCTGTCGGTTTAATTTCATTTTCAATGTCAAGATTCCATTTTACTGCCGCTCGGTTACAATTCATCTATTTTATTATTATTGAGTGTTGTTTTTGCTTTTTTGATAATCCTTATACCATGAATGACTGACGTAGGTATCACAAGATGCATGCACATCCCGCTTATAAGAGTTACGTTATAGATGTATACGGGAACATTCGTGTACAGGTCGTTTATGGTTCAACGTGGATCTGTTATGTGGTAGGCGGGTGGAACAACCTATAATTAGATGCGCGTACACCAATCCACAGTCGGGAAACTGGTAGATGTCTCGTTCACTCTATTATATCTCCTGAAATATTTCACGGTTACATAATTAAATGTAAGTAATTTTTTATAAGACCTGGTGAACCGGTGTAAGTTCTTGTATTTTTTACATAGATTTAATTTAGCCACAATTTCTATGTTCTAGTACTTCTAGCACGTCTTTAAATGACCTATAACCCAAATTGGTTATTAAGTATAACTTTTTGAGACATTCCGTGCTATGTAAGACGGGAATTCTACTTGTGGGAATGGTTCTCCACGAAGCCACTGAGAAAGAGCTCACTGACAAATGAATCCGAAACGTCTGAAGTGCAGCTGCACCATGTAGTGAAAAGCTTATTCTTGAGTCAATTCAATATTCAACCTATAGCCAGTAAATAAAAGTTAGTGTAATGACAACATCAGATATTTGAAATCACACAATCAAAAACAGACAGTCATAACACTGCTTTCAATTACTGTTAATTCTCTTTTTTTTACCATTAAAAAAAGTTGTAATGTGGCTTTTACTGTGGGTAAATATTAATGATGTACGCGGCAAACATAAAAAACCATTTAAATGGGTCACTCATCTATATTCATTATGACCATTATTATTTATTTACACGACCATCAAAGTGCAGGTGCAGAAATAAACTGCAGTTGCTTTAACAGGGTGTGTGAATCCAATATATGTATGTACATTTTATATTACCTAGTCTACATGTAGAGAACAAATTGGAGCCGAGCAAAGAGGGGGTTAAGGGGGTAGCTCTCATGTATCGGGCGGTTTGATAAGTGACGACTATCCGTCAATGTGTTGCATTGGCAAAATGTATGTGAGGCGGTGGTGTTATCGGACAATAGATTTTCCGGTGCAGTTTCGGCGTCGGACGCCGCCGCCGCCCGGGACGGCGGCGCGGGCGGGCTTCGGCGGCGTGATGTTTCTCCGACGTGCGTGCCACTGCAGCTCTCCTCCACGGCCGGTAATTTGATTGGGCCCGAGCTGTCACCTATGCGCCGCAGTCGCCCGGCCGTCGCTCGCCGGCTATCGATTAGAACCCCCGTCCCCGACCCCCGCGCCGCCCGCGAACCGGATCTCGTCACGCCGCCATTGTGTACCCGCGACGCTTAAACGCATTCGTTTCTCCCGATGCGAAAACGACGCATTCCTTCCGCGCGCCCGCCCGCCCCGCCGCCCGGCCGGCCGCACCGCACCGCAAGCCGCACCGCGCGGCGCCACAGGACCAACCGATAATCCGACCCTCACTCATTACACTTTTACCAGTCGCCGTCGCTGTTGTCACTCTAATACTGAGTCGCACAGAGAGTCAACTGTGAACTAAAATAAACAAATGCAATAAAATATAATCTTTTTATCTTTACTTCATTAAACTTTAGTTATTATGTGACCATTAAAAATATTATATATCATTATATTTATGTTAATTAAGCGTCAAAAGTCACAATCACGATCCAGGTAGAGTGCAAGAAAATGTGGAGACAATTTAGAACAATTATTTTTCTTATGAAAGCTAATGTAAAGCTACTAGTTTTAAAAATTACCTGTATGTTTATTGAATAACAAAATCAATGTGCTCTTGCGCAGTCTAATAGCCAATTTGTTTCTATTTTTAACCAAATTAGGAATGTTGAGGTGTCTTATGTAGATCTTGTTTACTGAAATCGGTGGTGTACAGTCAGGTGCACTTTGAGCTTTACACTTGCAGTGCAATTTTGGCTCTTATGACATAGAACTTAAAAATGATACAAAGTCCAATATGCTCTTGACTGTACAATGAATCCATACTAATATTATAAATGCGAAAATACGTTTGTTTGTTTGTCCTTCATTCTGTCACGTCGAAAGTAACGAATGGACATGATTTCTTTTTTGGGTAGGTTAAAGTCCAGTGGAGAGTGACATAGGCTGGTTTTTATCCCGGAAAAACATTTTATTCCCAAGGGTAAAAATAAAGTTTATTGTTATTTGTCCGATCCTTTGAAGCACGCGAGCGAATCTGCGAGTAACAGCTAGTCCCTACTTCATAAATCGCATTCTTGACATTGTTGACATAACACCACATAACACTACTCACTGTTAATAAACCATATATGGTAAGAATTAATAGCCGAGAAAGTTCCTCACTTGCACCACAGTTCCAGCCAGCCGTTCCTACGAGGAATGTTATTATGAAAATTTTTATGATAGTCGTACAATTAAATTTTTAACTAATGTATATTACGATAACAATTTTAATTATGATCCTTTCATTCCATGACTAACATGACATACATAGACCAAATGATAATTTTTTTTTAAAACAAATAACTTTTTAAAATAAAAAAAAGTTGCTAAATCCGTGTCGGGCGGCTCACATTGTAGGGTTCCATAGTTGCTTGTGTCTTACTAAAATTTGCATTAAATATAATAATTTGGCAATCGGATAAACTATATTTAAAAATTACTCCTAATGTTTTTAATCTCGAAAAAAGACTTTACGAGTAGGCACCCAAATTTTTTTTTCAAGGTATTCTAACAGTTTGTTGGCATAGTTAATAAGGTGTATAAATGCACAGGCTATGTATTAATTCAATAAAATTAATCACATTCCAATGGCATATTCATACAATACATGTACCACTAAACTACAGCTTTCTAGCATTCAGCGTCTCGGATCTAGACTACGAACAGATGAACCTGGCGAAACTATAAGGGTTTACAAAGCAACCCTAAAAACATACACCTATTTTTGGTCTGAAAACACGACTTCTGAGTTCTCATTCTCCATAGAAAATGTTATTACTACAAAAGATACACTTTAAGAAAGAGCCTGCATTTGGTTTTGTACGAGATGTTCACGTATTCAAAATTTGGACATCCCTCATCTCGTGTAAAAGATAGAGGCAGGCAATAAAAAGAATCTTTAAAAATTCTGATCCTACCTTGGATACTAGAAGGCGCAGGTTCTATTCCCGCTCGGGGCAAACATATTTATTAATGTTACGTTTTGCGTACAGTAGTGACATATTTCAAACTAGCTGTACCCGCGGCTTTGCCCGCGCAGGACTTTGAGTAGTTTATTTTCTTTTCCAAGGTCCTATCTTTATACCAAAATCCATCAAAATCGGTTCTGCGGTTTAGTCGTGTAGGCGTAACAGACAGAGTTACTTTGAGAGATACATGTTTAAAAATGAAAGAGAAAGGGAGACATTACGTGGTGGAAGATCCACCCTGGGTGGAAGGTCATTGCCACCTCGCGAAAGTTCATTACATACACCCTGCCTGGGTGTAGTAAAGAACTCCTGGGTGTAAAGAACTACTCTTAAGTAGTCTTGCGTTCTCTTGCATACTGTGCTGTGGCGTACTCATGCGTATTCTTGATTATTGTGCGTACTCTTGCGTACTCTGGCGCACTGTTGCGTACTCATGCGTATTCTTGCTTACTATGGCGTACTCATGCGTATTCTTGCTTACTATGGCGTACTCTTGCGTACTCTGGCGTACTCTTGCGTGTGGCGTATTGTGGTATACTCATGCGTACTGTGGCGTACTGTTGCGTACTCTGGCGTACACTTGGCGTACTCTTGGCGTACTCTTGGCGTACTCTTGCGTACTCTGGCGTACTCTTGCGTACTGTGGCGTAGCGTGGTATACTCATGCGTACTGTGGCGTACTGTTGCGTACTCTGGCGTACACTTGCGTACTCTGACTTACTCTTGCGTACTGTGGCGTATTCATGCGTACTCTGGCACCAGCAATAATACACGACACGTACAGTCCTATTACTCCTGTTCCCGTGGAAATTCTATAACATCCCGTCTTTGTCCTTGTCAACATCTTATAGGGAACCTCTACACAAAATTCCAGCTTTCTAGGTTGAGCGCCTGCGATAATACACTTACAGTCCTATTACTCCCTTTCCCGTCTGAATTCTATAAAACCCTATCTTTATCCTTGTCAACATCATAAAGGGAACCTCTATACAAAATTTCAGCTTTCTAGGTTGAGCGCCTGCGATAATACAATTACAGTCCTATTACTCCCTTTCCCGTGGGAATTCCATAAAATCCATCTTTATCCTAGTCACTATATAAGAACCTCTATACAAAATATCAGCTTTTTAGTTTGAGCGCCTGCGATAATACAATTACAGTCTAGTACTCCCTTTCCCGTGGGAATTCTATAAAACTCCATTTTTATCCTTGTCCACATCATAAAGGGAACCTCTATACAAAATTTCAGCTTTCTAGGTTGAGCGCCTATTAGAGGTCAGACTTTAGTGGACGGATGTTCCTGAGCGACGATCACTGACCAGTTAAATAGACCCGTGGAGATACATTTTATTCCGACAGTTTTCATATTTTATATAATCATCCCACTTTCCCGTGGGAATTTTGGAATGTATAATACTCAAAAACCTTCCTCTTGAATCACTATATCTATTTAAAAAAAACGCATCAAAATCCGTTGCGTAGTTTTAAAGATTTAAGCATACATAGACACACAGACACCAAAAGCGACTTCATTTTATTCTATGTAAAGATAGGCATCTCCGGACCATCGGCATGAAGTCAGACGACCCCACGGTTTATGCTGAATAGATATAACAATTTATAGGGACAATTCATACAGATTGAGCTAGGCCCAAAGTAAGTTTGAAACTTGTGTTCTGTGATACTAACTCAACGATATTACATTTTATAAGAAACTAGCTTTTTCCCGCGGCTTCGCTCGCGTTAATTTTATGACATAGATCTCGTTTGACAACAAAATAACCCATCGCGCGACTTGTGGCGCCATCTGTTGGCCGATACAGCGTCCTCTATAGTAGAAAAATTGTTTTCCCATTGGAACGACATACTTTCACAGGATAAAAAGTAGCCTATGTTGGGCTCTGTACCCCTAACAATATGTATGCAAATTTTAATAATGATCGGCTGCTTAATCAAGCCGTGAAGGAATAACAAACAAATAAACAAACAAACTCACTTTCTCATTTATAATATTAGTAAGGAATACATATATATGACCCGACCGGGACTCGAACCCGAGACCTCCTGCGTGGCGGTCTGGCATGGTAACCATTACGCCATGGAGGTCGTCAAATGCCTATTTGTTGTCCTATCTACATTTCTTGGTTCTACTTGATTGGGACGCAACAACATCCGAAGTGACTTCAATTTATACTATGTAAATAATCATTAACTATTGAGCAAATCTAACAAACTCTTTTTTAAACTTTAATGTGAATGCGAAGCCACTTTTGTGTCATGTTTTTTTCTGGATTGAACTGGATTTATTCCCAAAATAACTGAATTTTCCGGTAATATGTATGTATCTATGAGAAAGATTTTCCAACTCTAAAGCAATTTGTGAAGAGAGCAAATTTTCCCATACTTTACGTTTTCATTGTTTGTACAACTATATTGCAGTGAATCGACTTTGACTGATAATGATGACGGCACCTCTATTATTGAATTGGAAATGAATAATTATATGATGGGTTATGTATGAGTATCTGTTCAAAAAAGTTTTCATTGTAATGTCTACAGAAAAGCATAAATATTGAATGACTATCCCATTTTTCTGATGTTTATCATGCAAAATAAAGAGTCTGATGTTTTGTTTTTCAGCTATTAGAATTGTTAAAGATTGACCTCTTGGTTGCCGTCGTAACGGTGAATTTCTCATTTTTTATACATGTGACACTCGTCATCATTCACAGTCACTTATTCAATTTATTTGTTTCATATTCAATTGCTGCTCTCAAAATGGCGTAAAATAAGGCTTTACTAATAGTCATTCGTCCTTAGTTGAAAATTATTTGTATTTGTGCTAATTTTATATGTACTCTCTCTCTCCTGTTCGTCTACTACTCGTTGCATTCTTTCATTGTTTTACAAAAAACATAATTAAATTATGTCTGGCTTATTAATTCGTGCAAAGAAAGAACTTTTGCCTATTTCTCAAAACCTCTGCAGCGTTGATAAATACATTTGCATAAAAGCTAAAAAGTAATTTCAACTAGGATGATTTGAGATTATGTGCTTGTTACATACAAGTTGTAGTTTCTTATTATTGGCCGTGTGAATTACATTTCGGTTTCAATTTTCCTCTACCTACAAGGGCCTTTGGAGGACTTTGTCAAATTGTTTCATTGTATGCACGCCTTTTTTGGAACTGCTGCGTCATTTCCGAATATCAATAGTTATTTTGTAGGGCTAGTTGGTAAAGCCAGTTTAAGAGATTTCCAATAGCTTCGCTAGTAATATTGTTTTTCAAGATTTGAGCATTTCGATGGTTGTGATTCACTTAACGTTCCGTACAATTTAGTAGCTATAATAGAGTTTGTGACTATGAACAATATTACACGTGATCTTTTGTTTAGAAATGAAACGTCATTGACCTCTATGAAGAGAGCAAAAGCGTCGCGGTTTAGCCATAGGTACCTACGACGGTCGCGCGCATGCCTGTTTCTAAGGTCGGGCTACCGTTGCCTTCCGATGGAAATCATTCCAATTAAAATGCCATTTGCTAATTTTTACGTTATGCTCGCAACGGCCGCCGAGCTCGCCGACGAAGACGGGCTTGTTCTTGGTGATGGTTGGATGGAGACGATGTGGCCACTTCTTACCGGCGACCGCTGTTGTCACTGCGGTGTTTCGCGGGCGGGCAGATTTATTTGGACGTACCCCCTTCGGGGAGGCGCGGGGCTGGGCGCGCCACCCACCGCGCCACCTCCACACATTTGACTGGATCAATAAGTAAGCAAAGGATGCCCGAGCAGAAAAACCATACACCCGACCACCCCAAGGGGGCACACGTAACCGACACCCCCCCCTCCCCCCACTAACGGGGAGGACTCCACAGATTGCCATTTTCTCTTTGCCTACGCTTTAATTAGTTGCGTAGTGACGCGTGTGGATCCATAATCCTATGTTATTATATATCCGAATAAATATGACCAACAACCCAGACGCCACAAGTCGCAACACTTGGAGTGAAGCATTTCGTCCAATGCGGTTGTATCCACGGCTCGCGTACCCGCTGCCGATGGTATAAAAAACAACCATAAAAACGAGACTAAGGTCTACGTTTTGTCTAGACATTTCACGGAAAGGATTACCAGCTTCTCGAAATACATAAATCTCATCGTTCCTTAAATCTCAACAAACATAAACCTTTGTATTGGATACTTTACCAAATGCCACCGTGGAAGAGAGATTAGATAAACGTTTACTATAATATAGATAATACGTGACACATGCATCGTACACCTCGTGGAATTTGAACAAAGCTTTCTTTGTACGTACGTATTACTATGCATAACTAAAATACATCTAAATGTACCAAGTTACTTATAAGAAAGAAGTTTTTACTGCTCAATCCCTTGTTCTCGTCAATGACAAATTTGGTACCATGTTTCACGCACAAACTATTGTGTTAATAAGACAATGTGGAAGAGTAATATATCTTGTAAACATGCATGTACATACTGTTACTATCTACTGACCTTTTCTCTATCTGAAAGCGACCAAATCCTCTTGAACAATAAAGAACTTTACACACCGAAGTTTGCGAATCGTCGAGATATTGTCGGTGTTCGCGCATGATGCGTGTCGTGGGTTCTTTGGTCGGACTGAGTCGAAAAATACAAAATATTATTATTCAAATAGGACATCACAAGTTCTTTCGAATAAGAGTTTTATGGTTGTAAGTCTTTATTTATTTATTAATATAACTTTATTGACCACAATTCATAAAGTACTAATACAATAGGCGAACTTAATGCTAATCGCATTCTCTACCAGTTAACCATTGTGTTGAAGTGCAGAAATTCACCATTGCAGCATAATTAAAATATTTCTAGGCTAATAATTATTATAAAATAATACGATTAATACGAAATATAAATTTCATGTGCTGACAATAAAAATTACCCATTGAATCTTTTCTGATACCACAATCAATGTGTATCAAACCAAAATTTTCTCTCTCAGATTGTTCCAAGAAAACTTTGGTATGATATACAGCCAGGTGCAGAAACGCATTTTCATCTCCCACAACGTCTAGCTATCTCTTTTTTTCTTCTTTAGTTTGACAGTGACAGCCGTAATTTATTGTGTCTTTAACTTTAAAATGCTTTCGTGCAATTTACCGACAGTCTTCAATTCTAAATCAAAGAGCTTCTAATGGTAGGGTTCCTATTCCCATCTAATTTTTTTCTGATTAAATTCGTTATTCCAAGACTGCTGCTGTGGTAGTTTCTCCCCGGGTAGTCAATAAGCATAATTGATTGTCAATCTTAGGTTCTTGTTGTTGTTGATATTGGGTTTACAGGAGACCCAACAGTGGGAATGTATGGTGGACTTGTCCCGATTTAATGGTACAGTTATCTCTCCTTGAGCATTAATTAACAAACTGTCTAAATAAATGGGTCGGCCCAACTTGATATTCATAATAACAATCTGATATGATTGCCGTTAAATTCGGCTAAATGCAATCTCCAGATCCGTAACTAAAGTAATTCAAATGCACATGTCCAATTCAACGTAATTAGATTTTTGTTAATTCCAAAACATGGCTATCAATATGAAATAATTGCGATAAAATATTTTATAATCCTTATTTAAGATCTTGTCTTTTACGGTTCTGCTTCTAAGTAACCGAATATTATTACTAAGGTACGGTCAGCTGCAATAACATGGGCATTCAAATTTACACCTTACGACATCGACTTAAAAACGATAATGTACCTAGAGATTCCATGGCAATTGCAACTGACTGTACATAATACTACATGCATGTCTCTTTAATATCGTTACAATTTTTTACATTTCAAATTAAACATTCAATTAAAAAAATAGCTTTATCAATAGTTTTGTCAAGTTACTTAGAATAGTTACTCGAGAAAGCAGTGTGGTCTTTGAACCAGAAACCGCACAGTCTGTTTGTTAGTTGTGATGTTCGCTTTGTAACATTTCTATAATAAGTATCCATACGCTTCTCTCTTGCTATTCCGCATTCTAGCTTCTAGGAATTTTGCGATTTTAAATTACTTATACCAAAGTTCTCTGTCATTAATTCTCCATAACCTGTTTAGAAACGATATTAAAAGAACAAGCAACGGTAGCAGTTTCCACGAAATTTTCCTAAAGTGCTGTCGAACTCTTTAAGAATCTCGTTTTCTTCTATAATAATAATATTTACTAAAATATAATGAAAATCTAAAATTAACTTAATTAAAATTGCTAAATTGCTTTCTAATTTCAACCAATCTGCAAATTACCCGGCGATGCTAAAAAGTGGTTCGGTGTAAAAGCTGTGATTTTTACGGGCACTTCGCGTCGGTCGTCTCGAGTGCCGAGATCGCGTCGAGAGCGCCCTGGCTCCTTTCCTCGCGATGGCAATCGAAATAATTATCATAAAGTAAATCCCCCACAATTCGGCGGCCGCCCCAGGGCCGGGGCGTCGCGGTAAATGGCGGGCCCTCGCCGCGCCGCGACGCTCTAGTGATGGCTATCGGAAACGGTCTGTATCATATCGACGAGTCGACTTAACACCCGTATTGTGAGATGAATATCTTTCTCCCGAATTAAACAGTCACTATCTACTGAAAGCAGAATTGTTACGACTGATACACACTTGTATACACGTCGTCACTTTAGTAAATTTTCCTATTGAAAGTAAAATGTTTGATATTAGACAAAGACCGAAGCGAAATTCCCCTTTCCATAAGTACATAAAATCCATAAAATAAAAATAGAATAATCATTATGAATAGCTATATCGATGTGAACAAGACGACACTCTAATGCTCTGCCCGGGGAGAAACAATCGCGTTTTCAGTTTTTGCCTCGCACCGATCCCATCTCTTACTGGCAATGGAATTAAATTCGCTCGCTTGTTGTATCGTCTTTCGTTCCTTTTTGGACGCCGTTCCTATTAATTCCATTAATGGGTTAACTATACTTATGTTTGTAGGATACAGATTATTTTTAGATCTTTACAATGCTTCAGTTTGTTGGATTTTTAATATTTCTGGCTTCGATCACATAAATTTTTGTCAAACTGTAATTAAAGTACAATTTTGCTTTTCTTTGTTGACATCTGTCGCATCCGCTCCCTATTCACGTTTAAACCGAAGCTTTTGTTAATATGTGTGTGTGATTAGTGAGGTGTCTGCGTGGTAATAATAAGTAGCCGGTACCTCAACAGCCCACCCCTGATTACCTCGCCCCCCGCCCACTGTAAACGGCACGCGTCTACCATTTCGGAATCTTAAAACTGTCGAATAACACAACATTTATTCTTGTTCTAATATGACCCACTTTTCTATTAGAATATTGTATTGAGGGTCATGAGATCTCGATGCCTCGGAATCGGAAGTGTGTTGGCGCGTGACGCGACACACTGGTTGAGACGGGCGACTTCGCCCCGCAGGGGTCGAGCTTTTGTCAGCCCGAGGCCTCGGGGACGCGTCCCTTGTGTTTACCTATTCGCCGACAACGCCCCGTTTGACTTTACAACGATATAAAAAAACACAACATTGATTATTCTGCTCCGGATGTTTCGTGAGATTTAATACAGTAACTAATATTGGCCGCTAATTATGTATTCTAATACATACTCCATTGCTATGATGACAGTCGTTAAAACGTTACGATTACATCTTCGATCATATACAACAGGATTACATGGTCATTTCATTACAAAGATTTTAATCAAAATTAAACTTTACTTGCACAGTAAAGAGGCTTTAAACCTTTAAGGTCAATTATAAACGGATATCAGCGTAGTTATCGGTTACTTTCAAATTCCACATGTACATAAGCATTATATATAACTGGTTATGTAAGTTCATCCGCACTAATAACAACTGTACAAGAAATTAACTAAATTTCATTCAAGCGTGTCCGTGAACCGTATAAATAATTTAAAAAAATGACAATAACCACGGAGTGCTTGCTTCAAATACGAATGAAACGATAGCGGACATGTTGTCTGATAGCAATAACGCGTGTTGTAATGGCGGCCGGCACATCGGCACATAAAAATGGTAAGCTGACGTGTGTGCATGTTTCGCAACGAACACCTGCCGACGCGAACGCCACGGCTGCTGCGACCCGCGCCACACCCAGCAAATGATCAATTGAACATACTTCGCCATCGTTTTATCAATCTTCATAATTTAAAATACTCATAATCATAATCTATACATATAATAAAACAGTAGACCCCGATATGTCTGTACATTGGACATATTTGGCAAAAATGGAGAGGGAACAGTTAGAGTAAGGTAATAAAAGCAAAAAAATTATTTTTTATTTTTTTGTCTGTCTGTTTGCACATCTTCTAAGTTACTGAACGGATTTTAATGCTGTTTTCACCGGAAGATAGAGCTCGGGATGGAGCAGAATATAGGCTTTGTTTCATTTAAATCGCATGTCAGGAAAAGGAGTTATCGTTATTTTAACATTTCACGCGGACGAAGTCGCGGGTAACAGCTCGTCATTAATATGAATGATTAAACAAATAGATCTTTCGAATATAGACTGATTGATTATACAACATGTTTTCGTTAATTGAGATTTATTTTACTTAATTTTTATTTTTTTTAAAAGTAGGATTTCATGTAGGACGTTATTCTGATTAATTTCTTATAACATCTGATAATATTGTTTAATAGCATAACAACAACAGGCCTTTAAAAGATGTAACAACGTCAACATTAAGATATCTAAGTTTGATGTTTTTTTTTACTAGTGAGCGTAGGCGCATTCTCGTGGGAATTTCGAAAACCATTATACGTTTCATAAATAATATCGGATTGAAGATGAAAAACAAGAGTCGGATACCGATAAAAACTATACGATATATTAAATTAACTTTTATTAGGTATAAATATAATTTATCGTAAAACTATTGACACGTAGATGACTTGAATGGTGCGCCACTTAATTAGTCTCCGCGGTGTAATGACCAAAGTGCAATCCAAGTCGTTTCCTTTTACGCAAGAACAGCATCGCTCCAATGCCCCCGTCTCGTCTATACGACATGGTGATTCATTCTTCTATGTAATATCAATGATCCAAAGATGTCTTATGTAATCACCATATTTATAGAATTAATGCTTTTATTAAATAATACACCAATATGACCCTAATTTGCATCCAAGATAAACATAAGTAGATATACAGAAATGAAAATTAACTCGTGTATTCTGAGAGTAAGTCTTCACAGTCTCATTTTCCAAGTGAGCTGTGAACAACAGTCAGGACTTTAAACTTTATTTATAATATTAACTTGGAGATTAACATAATTTCTTTGTTTTTTCCAGCGGCAATGGAGGAGGAATCTACAGAATTGCCAGGCACAGACGGCCTGGCGCCCAAGCAGCGGCATCAGGCGAAACACCGCGAGCTGTTCCTCTCGCGGCACGTGGAGACCCTGCCCGCCACTCACATACGCGGCAAGTGCACCGTCACGCTACTCAACGAGACGGAGTCACTGCTCAGCTATCTCAATAAGGATGTGAGTATGTACCGACAGAGGAACGCAGTGTACACCTTGCTCTATGCTACCAATAGTTTAATGACTTATTTTCTTATTCGGGGTGCGGGAGATTTCAGTAATGCATGCCATAGGGTTCGCATACTGGGAGGCTTTTCACTGGTCAATATAGCATTCGGGGTGCTAGAGAGAGTTTCGGTTGGCATGTGGCAACCGGAATCTCTCTAGCACCGATCAAAAAGCATATTTTTGCAATTTCAATGTCACCTCGAATTTTTTGAAGTCCTTTTAATACTTCCTACACCGTCTTATTTCTTTCTGATAAAATTCGTTGTGAGTTCCAAGACAGCTAACTCACAACGAATTTTCGAACGAAACTACAGCTGCAGCTGTAGTTTCTACCCTGGGACATCAATAAGCTTCTTTGCTTATTGTCAATCTGAGGTCGCCGTTGTTGATCCTGGCTATACAGGAGACACAGCGGTGGGAATGTGTGGTGGGCTTGTCCCGAGATGAGATTTTATATTTCCCCGAGCCACCATACATTTCACAATTCTCCAGGGAACTCTCTAGACGAGTCGCCGACGTTAGAATAAATACGTGTAGACTGGTTAGGCGAATCCGGAGCACTAGACGTGTTAAGTGAACACTTGGTTGATTTGCTTTGGGTGACCCGGAACTTTGTTCCAATGTATGAATATTTTTTACGATTAAACAAAGAAATATGGTAATATTTTGTACTGTGTCTGGAGCCGGTATTATTATTACTGCTCCAGACTCATTTTTTTTACGAGGATTTACTATGATAGTCGTATAGAGACAATTAGATAGAATGTGATATCAGCCTCTTGGTTATTCTCGACAAACTGTGTTTATATTTAAATAATTATTGTTCGGATATTTATATACGTATTTTTAAATATGTAGGTGTATAAAATTATCTCGATTCCACTTATTGAAATATTTATTCATTTTATTTCCATTATGAGACAATATAATATAGAAAAATATATATATATAAAGCAGTTCCTTGAACTTTAATATTAATATTTGACACGTGTATCTTTTGGTATTGAAACTATTCTGTTCATAAACTTTATTATCTATACATAATAGAACTCGAGAGTTTGAACGCGCTAATCTCCAAAACTACTAAACGGATTTGGAAAATTCATCTTGTATTTGATAATCTAAATTATTAAGGATGGTTAAACCTACGTCCCTTGGGAACAGTAATGAATTACAGATGTTTGCTTGTTATCCATATCCATACTAATATTATAAATGTGAAAGTGTGTTTGTTTGATTATCCTCCCTTCGCATCAAAAGTAATGAACAGATTGATATGATTTTTGGGGATAGTTGAAGATCTGAAGAGTGACATAGGCTACTTTTTTCCCACGGGATAAAGAGATTCCCATGCGAATAATTATTGACATTTTCCCTTGACCACGCGGGGCCGCGAGTAACAGCAGTTTATAATAATAAAATAACATGGTTCTTGACTTATTACACGTTGTGTAAGTCATTTTTACGGACCTAGCATTGGCTTATTCTGGCCAATGCTTTAAACCGAGGAGTTATGGCTTCAGTAATTTTTATCTGTGTCCGGTTATGCTGACTGCCATTTGGTACTGATCATTTTTACACTATTAACTAATGTAAGACTAGCACTTTTATTTATTAGCTGACCTGACAAACTTTGTTCCGCATTAGAGGCACTATCCTACCCTACCCCTACCCTCCTTCTTCCCTACCCCTAGCCTTACCCTACCCTACCCTAACGGGATAAAAAGTATCCTATGTCCTGCTCCTGGTTCTAAGCTATCTCTCCACCAATTTCTTATATTATCTATACTAATATTATAAAGAGGTAAAGTTTGTGTGTTTGTATATTTGTTAAATTGTAAGGGGTAATCTCGGGATCTACTGAACCGATTTTAAAAATTCTTTCATCAATAGAAAGCCACATTATTGCTGAGTGTCATAGGTTATATAAAAAACCAAAAAATAAAAAGGCTTTTATGTGGTAGTCGGTTTTGCAAAGTAAATCGGAGAAAAAACGGTCGAATGAAAGCGTTTCTTACGAACGCCTGTACTAAAAAAGGATTATTAATCTATACTAATATTATAAAGAGGTAAAGTTTGTGTGTTTGTATATTTGTTAAATTGTAAGGGGTAATCTCGGGATCTACTGAACCGATTTTAAAAATTCTTTCACCAATAGAAAGCCACATTATTGCTAAGTGTCATAGGTTATATAAAACCCGAAAAATAAAAAGGCTTTTATGTGGTAGTCGGTTTTGCAAAGTAAATCGGAGAAAAAACGGTCGAATGAAAGCGTTTCTTACGAACGCCTGTTCTAAAAAAGGATTATTAACATTATGCCCAACGAAGTGGGCACGGGTCAGCTAGTAATATTATAGTATGAATGGTGTAACTAACACGACTTTCTTTTAAATATATAGATAGATAGGTGAGAACCGACAGCTTTACTATAACAATGTATAAAACACAGTAGAAATAAAATAGCCAATGAAAGATTCCAACTGATAGAATGTTTGAGAGCCATTTAAATAAAATAAATAAATATATAGGGACAATTCATACAGATTGAGCTAGCCCCAAAGTAAGTTCGAAACTTGTGTTATGGGATACTAACTCAACGATATTATATTTAAAACAAATACATATATAGATAATCATCCAAGACGAGGCCAATCAGAAAAAGTTCATATTTCATCATGACCCGACGGGGATCGAACCCGGGACCTCCTGGGTGGCGGTCTGGCGTGGTAACTATTACGCCACGGAGGTCGTCAATTTAAAAGTACATACATTATGCTATGATTAAAATATTGTTTCTCTTTTGTTTCAGGACGCATTTTTTTATTGTTTAGTATTTGATCCTTCACAAAAGACTTTATTAGCAGATAAGGGAGAAATCAGAGTTGGTAGTAGATATCAGACTGAAGTAACTAATTTATTAAAAGAAGGTACGTTCAAACAATAGATTTTTAAGGTTTATTGTTTTTATTACAAGCTTTTACTATTATTATTATAACTTTATGTTTGTTGAAGTCAAAACTTCAAATTGCATTTTTATGATGGTTGCTTAAAAATTGAATATATAAAATTAAATATATATTTAATAATAGTCATGAAAAACCTAAGTATTGTCTGTTATTACTTAGTCTTAAGTCAACTACTGGTGGTGGTGTACAATAAAATATTAAATGAGTATTAAATAAGAATTTTTAAGCAACTACCTTAAAAATTCAATTAGAAGTTTTGACTTCCCTTTGACGACCTCAACCGATAGAGAAAGATAGAATATGCTTTATTTGCAATGAGGTATAACACAACAAAGAAGTTGAACACAATATACACGGACAACTTACAAATATAATAATAGCAACAAGGCGTCCTTCCTTATTTCTAAAAGCAACCTGTCATGGCAACCTTAAGTCACGAATATTAAGTATACTTTATATGTTAAGATTTATGTAGAGCTGCATTATGTAAATCTCGTAAGAATACAGTTGATATAAAATTTATTTGTTACAGGCGAAGAGGACCCACGCAATAGTGAGGAGTTAGAAACACTGGTGTGGACACCTGAGCACGGTCTGACGGACCGACAGATCGACCAATTCCTAGTGGTTTCCCGCTCAGTGGGCACGTTCGCGCGCGCCTTAGACTGCTCCTCCAGCGTGAAACAACCTTCGCTGCACATGTCCGCAGCGGCCGCCAGCCGTGACATCACACTTGTTAGTATACAACTGTTTCATCTATTCTACGCTGTTATCGCACTGAAGTACTCGGTATGACAGTTTTACTCACACTGGAAAATGGTCTGATGGACCGACAGATCGACCAATCAGTTTTAACCACGCTGGAAAATGGTCTGACGGACCTATAGATCTACCAATCATTTTTGAGAATTGTTATATTACGATGTGCGCTCTTTATTTGTTTAAACCTAGCTCAAAAACACGTTGTAAATGTGAGCATAAGCTCTTGAGCTTTCAATTGACACACTCAATACAGATGCACAATCGTAGTCGGTCCATATAATAAACACTATTTAATTTATCGTAATTGGCTGACTGTCCAGCTATCCTGATTTAGACTGGTTTTCCAATCGTGCAGATTGTCGGCAAATAGCTATGCAACCTGCGTCGCTGATGATCGGTTAACGTTTATTTCACTATGTTCACCTGGGTGAGTAAAGTGGAATAAACTACTATGTTGACCTAGGTGATATCACCTAGGTGAATAAAGTGGAATAAACCGATGGACGGTGGTGGTTTAGTTAACCCGATTCTGACACGGTCACTGTTAATTTCATTTAAAAAATCACTAAGCGCTGACGATGACGAAACCAGCGGGTTTATTCTTGTAACAAAAATAGTTAAAATCTCGTGTCAATCGCTGTTTCACTCATACAAAATAGGAATTGAGCGGGACAGAAGACCAGTGCCATGGAGTCGGACGACCCCACGGTTCATGCTGAGCATATGCCTATTTGTTGTCTTATTATGTTCTATTATATACATGACTGTATATGTCATATACTATCAACGTTAGCTATTTATTTTGTTTGTTTGTATGTTTTAAATGTTGTTGAATTTCAGTTCCACGCCATGGACACCCTGCACAAGTCCGGCTACAGCATAGAGGCGGCGCTGTCGTCGCTGGTGCCGGCGTCGGGGCCGGTGCTGTGCCGCGACGAGATGGAGGAGTGGTCGGCCTCCGAGGCCAACCTCTTCGAGGAGGCGCTCGACAAGTACGGGAAGGACTTCGCCGACATACGGCAGGACTTTGTGAGTATTGCTGCATTTATGCACCTTGTCACCAAAAACGTATAACATTATCGACACGTACCAAAAACAAGGTGACTTAAATTTTGGTGAAAACGGACATTAGTTTCTTTGAGTAAGTTTTCGATTTATGGAAAGTAGTCATTCATAGAATCGTAACATAGTATAAAATTAATTTTATTGCAGTTTCAGCAGTAGATAAAGTTATTCAACAAGAAGGTTTATGTGTACGATACATACAAATATTTTCCGAAATTCCCACGTGAAAGCGAGATTACATGAAAACGAAGTTGCGCGGGTTTCTCTCGTATATTATAAATGCTGCTTTTACAAATTAATTAAAAGTTTTCCAATTTATATTTGCGTATATGGATCCCTCATTTAATTATTGCTTGCTATTCTGTCAAAGGGTAATTGGTCTCCCACACCTAACGAATACAGTGGCGAGACAGTGCCCTCGGCCGAGTGCTCGGTATACCCTGTTTCTTTTGACTTGACCAATGTAGTAAACAATCTTAGCGTGTCTTTTTATTCAAATATCCATGTGTAAAATCGATAAATCGCCAGAATAATAAGACTGTTCTGTTAAATGCCATTTCTAACTATATTATTATTATTTGGGTGTGAATGATAATTTTAATTGCCTATTTTCGTTAAAAAGTCGTGCTAAGATTGTTTACTACATTGGTCAAGTCAAAAGAAACAGGGTTTACATATGAACATTTGACGAGCTCGGCCGAGCAGAGTGGCCAGAGAGTCACTAGAACTATGATTTGTTTACTAGGCCGAGTACCTATTCTCTCGGCCTAGTATCGTTTTACTGTCTCGCCACTGTACTCGTTAAGCCGGGTCCAAAGCGCGTGTTTTGCCCTACACAATCAACAAAAACATGTCAACATTCAACAAAATCATGTCAACATTCAACAAAATCGTCTACACAAAACGTTATTTTAATACACATTTTTGTGTACATCAACAATGTTTTTGTTTTCCATGCCCGATGGAAAACACGTACACAAAATACCCCCGCGCGGGTCGAGGGGCAGGGTACTGTCATATCATCCGCCATTTTTTCGTGATTTTGACAACTCTCTCGCCTCGCTACACAATCGCTATGGACTGCGTGTGTAGAGAAATATGTTTCAAAAACAAAGTTTTGTGTATGTGTTTTTGTTGAATGTTGACATGACGAACGTTCGCTGGGGACCCGGCTTTAGGTGTAGAAGACCCATAACGAATACGAGATAAATTATGCATACATTATCTCCTGCAAAGGAAAATTCTGAACTTGGATGACTGTTTGATCACATTTGTTTTTAATTTCATCAAAACTTAAGTTCACTGCTACCAATATACCTTCAAAACACCAGCTTGAAAGTTATACCATAAAGATCTAATATAAATTGTATTCTCCGCAGCTGCCATGGAAGACGTTGAAAAACCTAGTGGAATACTACTACATGTGGAAGACGACAGACCGCTACGTGCAACAGAAGCGCGTGAAGGCGGTCGAGGCGGAGTCCAAGCTGAAACAAGTGTACATTCCCAACTAGTGAGTGTTTGTACCAACGATGTCATAATACTTGCATTATGTATTGGTTGCTCTTTATTTTGTGTTCATATTGATTTGTTTGTTAGGAAAACTAGATGTTTCAATACTTGAACAAAATATAGAAACATTTCGCACTTCATTCGAGTGTTCTACGAGAATGATAGTGTCAAAACAGGTTTTACTCGGCCTAGACCGATCTACTCAATCTCAAATAATTTTTTCTGAGACTAAGCCTTCAGACACTTTACTCTAGTCATCATAAAACTTGTACAATTAAATTAATATAAAATTACCACCATTTCGGAAACAAGCAAAATGGCAACCGGTAAAAGATTTTTATTATGGGGGTCAATTTTTAATGGTAGGACCTGATTTATATGGTTCGGCTGTCCATTTGTTGGAAATTCACGCTTTTTAATAGTTATGCACACTTCTTTTTAAATTGTTTATATTTATACGATAAACTGTTATCAAAATTCTTGGACTATTATGGTCGGTTTGTTTACGTAAATTATTTCTCCATCTTGGCCAAGGTAGTGTCCCTTTTGTGACAAATATTTATCTCAATTTCCATGGTTGAAATGAAATGAAATTATTTTGAGTGAAAGAGGGTGGGTGGATACAATGAGAATTTATGTATAATTTGACTTTTTAGACTTCTAAACCACTTTGATTGAAGAACTCGTATTCCTGCAGTGAGATGATAGCCGTTGATTGACGACTTGTAGACTAATGATACTCGCGATTGTTACTTGCAGCAACAAGCCGAACCAGGCTCTGATCACGAGCAACAGCGGCGGCAGCAAGGGCGGCGCCGTGCTCAACGGCGGGACCAACGGCACCGCCGCCATGCCCGGCGCCCAGCTCTGCGCCTCTTGTCAAGGTAACGAAGTCAATATTGTAAAGGTTATTTATTGTCGGTCATTTTGATGAACTTTTCAAGCGGTAACCGAATGCATTCGACGAGCAAGACATGAAGGAAAGATTGCCATTATGTATTAAAGTAAAAAAATAAATAAATTGGGTTGCCAGAAAATAAAGATTATTGTTCTTATTTTAGTGACAAGTTCAAACCAGTGGTACGCGTGGGGTCCAGAGCATTTACAGTACAGACTGTGTGGCTCCTGCTGGCAGTACTGGAAGAAATACGGCGGCCTCAAGGTACGTTCTATTTGTCACAATTGTATAAGTGGGTGTATAATGTGTGTTCTATATGTGCTTCTCTCTGCCGTGCAGACCGCCGGCGTGTTCGGCGAGAGCGAGGCGGAGGCGGCGAAGGGCCCGCGCGACGGCGACGAGGCGGCGCTGTCGGTGTCGCACCGCCCGCACCGCTGCTCCGTCGTCAACTGCGCCAAGGAGTTCAAGCTGCGCGCGCACCTGGCGCGGCACGTGGCCACCGCGCACGGCAGCGGCGAGGGCGCGCGCCCCGTCATGAAGACGCGCGCCGCCTTCTACCTGCGCGCGTCGCCCTTCACGCGCCTCGCCCGACGGCTCTCGCGGGCGCTGCGCCGCCCCCGCCACTTCGCGCGCTCGCCCTTCTCGCCCATCAACCTGCAGCAGGTCAAGCACGAGTGTGAGTACACAACTGGCATACACACCGCACACCCAGATGGTACAAACGAAAGTACGCAATGTGATGAGTTGTTGTTTGGCGCAGGCTCGATAGCGATGGCGGGACTCGGCGGCGCGGAGATGCGCGCCGCGTCGGCCGTGGGCGCGGGCGGCGCGGCGCGTGCGGCGGGGCGGCGCGGGGCGGTGGGCGCGGTGGCGGCGCGGCTGGCGGCGGCGCGCGGCCACCCCGTGCCCGTGCGCGCCCCGCAGCACGACTGGCTGCTGCTCACGCCGCGCGACCGCATGCCCATACCCGCACACGTCGCCTTCCCCAAGCCGCCCAAGGCGCCCGGTAAATATACATACGTTACTTACAAAAAACCACTTTACATACTCCACGTTGAGTTGACCTGTTTGCTAACGCGTGGCGCTCCGCAGACGGCAGCCTACTGTACGAGCGCGTGGCATCCCGCGCGGAGCTGGAGGCGCGCCGCGCCGAGCCCACGCCTGCGCCGCCGCTCAAACGCCGCGCCTACGACGACATCAACGGCCTCGACAGTTAGTATTTAATTGTACACGCATTGTTACGACAAATATATATTTTTCTGAACTTTCTAAAACAATATTTTTATATCAATGCTCTCCTCGGAAAACAGCAACAGGTTCGTATTCGTGCTATGAAACATAAAATAATTGTCATTCTGTACAAGCTTTATTAAAAGTGGTAATGCGTGTTCAGGAGCGGGCACGCCTCGCGAGGCGGCGGCGGCGCCCCCGCCGGCCAAGCGGCCGAACAAGCACCCGGCGCCGATGCAGCGGCCTTCGCGCGAGCAGTACGCCGCCATGTGCGCGCGCGCGCAGGCCACCGGCCAGCCGCTGCCCGCACACGTCTTCGCACACGTGAGCACCGCATAACACATTTCTGCTATATAAATATTCGCCCTATGTATTGTACCCAACAGCGTTGATAACTGGTAAATTTTGTAAACAGGTAAACGGAAAACCGACAAATATAACCGGTCGAGGCGGCCGTCGCCACGTCATCTCGTGGATGGATGCGCCCGACGATCTGTACTTCAGAGCGACCGAGACGGCCAAGTGAGTATCGCCGGCTAGACGTGTGTTATTTTTACACGTGACATGTGACTAATGGCGTTATATGTTTGTTGGTCAGGGTGGCCCGGCGGACGATGAGCAGCGGCGAGCTGCGGCGCGGCGCGCGCGCCCCGTGGCGGGCCATGCGCCTGGCGGCGGCGGCGGCGGCGGGCGCGACGGGCGGCGCGGCGGGCGGCGCGGCGGGCAAGGCGGCGCCGGCGGCCGCGCCGCTGCAGCTGGTGATCCTGGACTGACAGGAGCCGCCGCGCCCGCCGCCCCCGCCGCACCCCTACACCATGGAGGCGCTGCTCGGCTGAGCGCCGCCGAACGCTCTGTTGTATATTCGTGATGTAAATAATCTCTCGCCGCGAGCCGCCCGCCGCGACCCACACGGTAAAGATTAAAAAACGAAGATTGTATTTTTGGTAATCGAATCGCCGAGAATGGATTCTGTAGATAATATTTTAAACTATATTGTTCTTATGTGGTTTGATCTGGCGTCGAGCAAAATAATGTATTTGATACATAAAACGATATGTAAGTCTATTTCATTCGGAGATTCATTGTAGGATAATTTACAATTTTTTTCATAAATAAAGCACAAATTGAAATATGTATTAGTTTCATTTATCAAACGTAAGGGATTGACGAAGGTACTAATTTTTACTCGGAGCGACTGCTATTACACCACAATCCAGAAAGAAAACAAGACCGGTTCTATATGACACGAGCTTTCCGAAATATAATTTCTTTCAATGTTTTCCTTTTGTAACTCTTGACGTTTACATCAAGGTTTTAGTTTGCAACTGTTTTAAAATCATCATAAAATCCATTGACCACAGTCATTTTTTAACACTTGCTGTGCTGTATAGTCAAAATATAATTTGCCATTACCGTATTGCCGCAAGTAACAGTTTCTTGCCTTGAATGTCCCAAAATTAAATGTTATTTTTTTAAGACCCATCGGACGTAATCGTGCATCTACACCAGAGTTACTTTTTTGTAGTTCATATTGTATGTCACATTTCGACAGTTCTCCTTTGGCAAAATGTATGAAAAATGCCACAGTAACGCCCTTCTACAAACGTCACTTACGTTCATAAAATATCATTGTAGCACTGTACTTATTTTTTGTAAATATGTATTTACTAAGTAGGTATATAAAAATAAACATACACACGTTTGTCACCATTCGAACCCCCAACCCTTATGAATCTTGGGCATATAGAAGCCTACAAGCCATTTCTAGCTACACCTCACCTCACCTTCCCTCCACACGTCCCCGTCCAGGACTCTCTGTTAATCTTCTTTGATGTTTTCTGACCATCTCATCCAGGTCTACAAGGAATTTTTTTATGGTAAACATTAAAAAACATTTATTTGAAAAAGTTATATTTATTCGAGTACATAACTACATCTTAATATAAATGGATAATAACTATTTTCCGCGTGATAAATATGTTTAAGTTGATTTTAAGACACCTGCGTCCTCGCGTCTTACATTATTCGAAAACCTATCACATACACCGAAAATTGTGGTAAATGTTTGCGTAGAAAAATATGTTAGTAACAACAGTAAAATAACGCCGATTGGGAGGAAACTTGCTTTAATATTTACATCATCGCAGACCAAAAACACAGCTCCATTACAATTAGGCTCTATATACATAGAGACATTAACTATTTATTATTGTAGCTTTATAAAGCTGGTAAACTTTTATACCAAATGGACCTGTTTTTAAATATATTTATTTTATATATGAGCTATATAACAAAGTCGATCAAGGAAGAACTGTGTGTAGAACCATTTTAGTCCTTAATTTAGCTTTTGTATAGTATTCATTTTTGATCTGAGACGAACATAATAAGATAAATTACATAAAAAGTTTTCTCACAAACATGGACCAACTGGAATGTCTAGAATATAAAGATATTGGAAAAATCTAGTCTATAGATTTTAGTTAATCCATGCTTGTAATAGTTATAACGAAATTTAATACCCACCACGTCGCCTTCATACATTGCTTGCATACTTCGAGAAATTAATGTAAACTCTTACCCCCTTACTTACAAACATAGTTTAGCGAGTATTTAGTTAAACAATGTTTTGTCACTTTCACACTTCATCTAATTCTCATCAAAAAAGACAGTGACACAACAGTGTTTAACTAATTACTCGCTAAACTATGTTTATAAGTAAGGGGGTTAGTCTTCAATAGTTACAAATGAGGCATAAAGTAGGCCTTACAACAATATCACTTTACACAAGTAATGCGACAATACATAAACGTTACATTTCATGAATTCAAATAAAACTATTGGGGAAAGAATTTGTGCGACACCATTTTCCTAAACATGAAATATTAGGAAGAACTACGAATCAAAAATTTTTTAGTTATGAGAACAATTGAGAATAACAGATTCGACATGACATAATATAGTAGGCATCAAAATTAAATAGAAATTCAATATGTAAATAACTAAATATTTTAGGTAAATGACTTTAATGCTACTCATGCAATTTTATATGACTTACTAAGCATAAATATTAAATTCAAAATACACAGTGTATGCAATTCACAAATGTCAATGAACGAATGCACAAAGAGTGCAAGTTATTGCGTAATTTTTAGTATGTCATTCAATCGTAGAACATAATATTATATCTATCGTTCAATGTTCAATCAAATAAATCCATAAATAAATCCTTATTACAATTTAGTAACTTGTATTATAGCATAAGTAAATAATTAATGTTTTAGAAACACAAAAATAAATAGCAAGCTTAGCTCCCAACGTGTAGGCGTTAAAATAATGCTGTTACCTAACTGTACTCACAATTAAATTGAGCAGGGTCTATTACAGCTACGTTTATGCTAAGTCAACTTTGTTGGCAGACGATACGATTGTTACAGTAGGCCTCCGATTACATGACTATTTTATACAATTCCATTAATGATAATATTACATCAGAAGTCAGTCCCTTACCATCATTAACTGTCCTTATAATACATAACCCGATACATCAACTAAAATTGCAGTAAATTAGCACTATGTTATAATCTCAAAGCCTATAGAGCGCGGCGCGACCCGTGCGCGACGTGTGCGTCTCGCGCGCGACAGCAACGAGCATCATATACTTTGCGCGTGGGCTCCACGATATACCTACTACAAGTCACCCGACTGCATCCTAATTCATAAAATACTCATTACAAAAATACTGTACAATTACAACAATTATTTGAAGGTAATAAACTCTCACGGATACATCGTAAGCGAATAATTGCTCTGATAAATTCTACGCCGGAACCGCCCTCAATAATACACCATTCACAATTATATACAATGTCCCTTATTTTAATATACATGATACATAAACACACATCCAAATTTGATCCCAAAACTGTAGTCTTTATCTCGTTTTATTTTCTAAATTAAATAATGAGATCGAACATAAATTATGGAATTTTGCAAATGAGTAAGGAACAGCAACAAGTACTTCCTAAGTTTTGAATATATTGCATAATGAAACACCAGTAACAGCTAGCAGCGGAAGGCCACTACATACACTACCAATTTAGTAAATTTGGACGAAGCCAGGAATCCTTTGATTTGATATATTATGTAATACTTTTTAGGTCATTCATAAATATGTTCATAATATCTTTATTTGTTTCAAGGCACTGATCGTTAACAATTGATAACTGTTTTTGTTTATTAATCCTCATTGTTTCTTATCCTAATGTAATAGCCAATATTAAAATATTCAACTCACAGTACAAATATTTCGTATGAAAATACACACAAGACTCTGCATACATACATCTATACTAAAATATAATATTTCAGTGTAATATACATTGTAAATAGATCTCCCGACAAATATCGAGTCGAAGAATCACAATTTATACAAAAATATTTTCGCGAGAAAGCATAACATACAAGTTACTGTATGTAAATTTTCGCAATGAAATAAATCGCAAAAAGCGACTTCTACATTGGGTTAGGTGGGATGTAGTTTTTGGATTCAGTACGCGCCAATCGTTTAGTGTGACAATGGAATGTTAATGTGACATTTGATACCACAAGTTACACGTTCTCCAAATTAGGTGTAAGTATCAGGTTGCGGCGTTTGTATAAACTATAATAGTCTTTCATTGCCTTTTGTTGTACATATAGAACTCAAAGTTTATTTTTACTAATGATAAAACGCCAGTAACATTCTATGCTCAGAATTAGACCGAATATCATTTTTAAACCACACTTTGTTTACTTGTGCTCAGTCTCACGTGTCAGACTCGGGTCAGCGCAAAGGCGCCTTCAATGCTTGGACAGGTTCAATGGCAAATCTGAAATAGAAAGACGTTCGTTATTATCGTAGGATAGGTGATAATCGGCATGGATACATCAGGAAAACAGATTCATCTGTCTACTCACCTGAAGTGGGTTCATCTTTAGGTATATGGTTGGTAAGGAGCGGGTGCGCCAGAGGCGCCCACGGGCCCGGCGGCACAGCCGGCGACATCGGGTAGTGCGGGTGCATCCAGAGCGGGGCCGGAGGTCGGTACAGTTGCGGCGGTACGTAAGGGTATGGATACACATAGCCCATATCGCGCCACTCGTCGCGCGCCGGTGACCCGCGGTACGGCGCCGGCGCCGCGCTCACTACCCCCACCGAGCCCCATTGTCGCGAAGAGCCCGCGGGCGTGCCATATGGCGACGCGGGCGCCGCGTACGCTGCGCGGTACCGACTCAGTTCAGGTGGTGGTGGTGTCGGCGAGTCCCGCGCCACGGGGCCCTGCCCCGGAGAACCCATGAGGGTCGAGTACCGGTAGCGGTAGTTGTCGGGGCTCGGACTGAGGTCTGGGGAATTGATACTCGACGGTGACTCCGTCTTGAGCGAGGGCGGGTACGAGTGTGGCGACCGCTTGGCTTCGGGGGATCGTCGAGTCGGACTCTCGTCGGGCATGCTCAGTAGCGAGTGTATGCTGTAGCTGCTCACGTTTTTGGAGACCGGCGTCTCCCGCCGTGGTGCCGTGCCGTTGTGCGAGCGGGAAGGAGTCTCGACGGGCGGTTTATGAGACGTTTGACTCGGTCCAGGCGACGGTGGATACGACGCAGTGCTCAAGGCAGGGACTGTTTTCGCCCGTCGTTTCGTACTCTGGTCCTCAAGACTAACCCTCTCCAGTTCCCTCAAAATACGCTTTCGAGGAGACACCATCATGTGTTCCTGTCGGCAGTTTGCCAACTTTGCGTTCACTGGCACAGGCAGGGAGGCAATCTTTTCGCGAAGCTTTTCAATAGTTTTGGTCAATTCTTTACGTCTAATCGCCGGTCTCGTTTTCTTGTAAACTCTTAATTTACGATGCTGATACGGTTTCTTTAGTTTCATATGATAATATTTCTCTCTGTCGTACTCGTTCCATCGTTCATCATCCGTGGTCGTCCGAGTTTTCGATACGGAACCATCTACTACGTCTTCGCTCTTAGAACTCTTATTTTCCGATAAGCTGACGTCACCGTTTCGTTTTTTATCGCAAACTCCATTGCTCAAAACACGCCTGGAATTGCTGCCATTGACTAGCGCATCAAGATGACTGATGTCATAGGGCCTTCTCTTCTTGACGCGACTGACCGCTTCAATGGCGGCGATGTGCAACGTGCTCGGCCTGCAGTAGTACATAGCTAACTCTTTGGAGACATTTTTGCGCGGAGCGGTCTGCTTCCAGCAGTGGTCGCGCTGCCAGGGCGACGACTGCACGGAGCTGTTGTCGTCGGAGACGCTGAGCGACGCGGAAGGCGCGTGCGCGCCGGCGGGTGGCGTGGGCGGCGCGGCGGCGGGCGGCCAGAACGTCTTGCGCGGCACCGACACCCAGCCAGCGCGCTCGCCTTCGCGCGCACACCCTCGTACCAATTCCAAGATAAATTTTCCATCTGAAAAAATACAACATTTTTATGATCTTTAAATTGGTGTTAAAATTTGAATGATATCTATGTATAATTTTGGTACCTAGTAGGTGACGTAAGACCCAGTGAAAGGTGAAAATTATATTCTAACTTCATAGGCATTTTATACGTAAAAACTAGCAGGTGACACTTCTGCATTTTGAAAACAATAGACTACATTTTCAGAACAACAGAATAGATGGAAACAAGTTCAATGTTACAAGTATGAATAATGTGACTAATTGCCATCACAAATAGGACATAGTTTATATGGCACTGATAACATTCAAAAACAATATTAAAACTATACCTAGTTCTACCATTGATTACCTATTGAGTAATCTGTAGTCCTATTTCTAGAGTTGTTAAGAAAGAATATTTAGAACAATCAACAATCTCTATTATATAGATAAGTTTATTGAATATTGCACCATTAGGATGTACATATTGTTTAAGTAGTTACAAGTGTAAAGTGACATTACATTAAGATTACACAATTACACTTGTTTTTAAATTTTAATATTAGTATTAGATACACAGAACAATGAAATAAAAAACATTAGATAAATTATAACAATAATTTCTTCATGGTACAGTTAACAATATACTTTTTTAATTGGATGTTGATTTAACTAAAAAAAATATAAGTATTTAATATAATTAAGTTTAATAGTCTATAACAATAATATTTAAAATATAGGTACTGTATGTGATGAATATTTGAGGTTCTACATTTTGTACGATGTATTTATGCACAATGCAATTTGATAATTATGCGATGAACAATTGAAATTATCTCGAGTTTTTGATTATCTAAAATTACTATCGATTATTTACATAGGGGCGTTAGGCAAGGTAATATTACTATGCTATAGATTTTATTTTTTATTTTTTATAAAAACATGACATAATAGATTCAAGTCTTCCCAAACTTGGGACTAGGTCGAACAGTGTACAAAACATACAATAAATAGAAATATCTAATAATAGTAAATCCAAAAAGCCCAACTCCTTTCCTAGCCTTTTTCATCCCAGTCCCGACTTCTTTGTAAACACATTGTTAGTGCCCCTGTTCATAAGTGACAGTAATCACTTTCCATCTAGTCAGCTTGCTTGTTTATCTGTCAATTGACATTAAAATCAAGCAGATGACACACAGGTTTTTATTTAAAATCTTGTGTTTCTAGGTTTTGTGACATACAAAAGTGTTACATTCAAAATAAAATAAAGAAGCCCTGGACTATAAATTTAATGTCATAGCACTTTTTAATGTATTCTAATCTAAAATACAGTCAAGAGCATGTTAAACCTTTACATATCGGACTTTGTACCGTTCTTAGGTTCTATGTCATGAGAGCCGAAATTGTACTGCAAGTGGAAGCTCAAAATGCACCTGACTGTACATTGACTGAATAGACTTTATTTAAATGAAACACTTATAAGTGAAACTTGATATCAAACACCCACTTCATTGGTTTCTGAAATGTTTCAGTTAAACTGTCAGATAAATTGACACATTTTATGAGATCTTTCAATGATTTCTCTAACTTGTAACTAATATCAAATATTTATATCACCATCATCTTACCCCAACAGAATTATGGGTCAGAAGACCCCTACTTTTGATATAGGTCAGTACTCATAGGAGTACTGCACTGAGCATAAAACTAATAATACCTATTTGGGTCAGAGAGTTGCCTTAGCGGCAGGGTGTATATTATTTATCAATTCAACATGCATTCCTTACAATAATAAACTTATGATCTATACAAATTTTTATTTAAATATCTCCTAAATACTTTTGAAATAATTATCTTCTCTAAATAATATGATATGGTCATTATGTTTTCATTTCATCAATTTTATTTTAAGACACCATGTTTCTTTCCGCAAGGCTGCCCTCAACACCTTACGAAACTCAAACAATAAACAGAGGCTGTGCTCAGACAATTGGCAACAGCTTGCTCAAATGTAGGTACCTATGTGTGGGTTTATCAGAGCATGAATGACTTTCTCGTTTTCCTCAGTACATTCACAGACCTAAGTACTATACTGAACCTACTCCAAGAATGAGGGATTGTTATGAGATGTACTCATCACTGACCTTTGAAGAACTTAAGCCGCCCACCAGTCGCGCTGCCGGCGGGGCTGTGCACGACAGCATCCTCGCCCGCGCCCTTGCCACCACTGTTACCATTCACGCCATGTCTTCTGTCCACTTCTTCTGTCATTTTGGTACATGTTGTCAGAGTTGTGTTTGTTCCTTCCTGTATATGCATTTCATGTCTGGGCGCTCATACAGCAACCGACCGACACTTTAGTCCGTATACGCTCGCCATGGCGCACCGAGCATTGACAACGGTGGATCGTCAGCTACTCGCACATTCCTATTCACATTCGATAAACCCGTCAAAGTCCTCATCCTAAGGCCACCTGCGGGATAAAAGCGAGTCCAAAACTTTCGTCTAAACACATTACCGACACCGTGACTACCGAATTGAACCAATATATCGACTAATCCTGTTCCCGATAGCACTAAACTTCGTTCACTAACTTAATTATTACAAAACAAGTCTTCAACGCCGGATTCCCGATTAAAATCGGGCCCACGACACAATTCAATAAAAAGCTGTTCGTTTTTCAGTACATAGTTCATTCACACCCAGCATCCATTTTGATTCGTTCAAAATCAAATACGATCATTCTTTTTGTGAAATCGGAATGCGTTGTTAAAATCGTTTCGTTACTGCACTAACTAACTTGATAGAACGATTACCATTAATAAATGCGTTTAATTTTAAACTTTTTTCAGAGATTAAAATTATCAGAGATGTTTTATGTAAAATTAAATTTGGTCTAGATTACTATTACTTGATTTCTAATGTATTTGTTTATTTGTGCAAACAAATAAAACGTTTGTAAATATTTTTCATTTCGGATGCGTTCAAGTTAAGGAAATATCCAATCGAAATTACGTGAAATGCTCATATCATACAGAGTTCTAATTATACAGTACATTGTGACAATAGTACCTATTATTTGTGAGTTAAAATAGTAGAAAAATAAATATGTTCATAACTAATAGTACAAAATGAACTACGTATGAACGCGTTTCCACATTGCTGTTCCGTCCGCCATATTGAATCTTTTTATTTTTCAGTTTCTGTCTCTTCGTCATCATATACTTGTCCTTATCAGTTAAATGGCGTTAGAGAAGATAAGGTATACGACGAAAGGGTCGATTGACGTTTGACAGGAAGGAATGAACGTGAAAGTTTGTTTGCATTTTGCATGCTTGTAATCACGCATCGTTCATTTCATTCATTAATTTTAGTTTTATTTTGCCGTGTGTGTAGTTTTCTATTTTTCATAATATTTAAATAGAAAGTGAATAAAGATGACGGCGTCAGAAGTATCATTTAATCGTAAAATAATATCAGAAGATCTGTCGAATGTTGAATTCGACACGAGCGAGGATGTAGAAGTTATTCCTACATTTGATTCGATGGGTTTGCGGGATGAGCTATTACGCGGTATTTACACTTACGGTAAGTAAATTAATAACTTTCATGTTGTATACTACTATTCTTATTGTTACATCCTATTTACACAATCAAAAATTATATATTAAATTCCAGGGTTCGAAAAACCATCTGCAATCCAACAGCGTAGCATTCTGCCTATTGTGAAAGGGCGGGATGTGATAGCTCAGGCTCAGTCTGGTACGGGGAAGACTGCTACATTTTCAATATCCATATTACAATCGCTGGACACCACTTTACGTGAGACACAAGTGTTGATTTTATCTCCCACACGTGAGTTAGCCACACAGATTCAAAAAGTAATCCTTGCTTTGGGAGACTTCATGAATGTACAATGCCACGCTTGCATTGGTGGCACGAACCTCGGTGAAGATATAAGGAAGTTGGATTATGGACAGCATGTTGTATCGGGAACCCCTGGGAGAGTATTTGGTATGTATTTAATTAAAAATTATCCATGTACAATATGTTGATTTGTTGAGTTGCAATATTTGTATAGAAAATTTTATAATAATAATCCATTCACACTGGAAACATTTCGGGGCTCAGGTTTAGATTAGACAACACCTGATATTAGCACCATATTTTTTTTATAGATAACTTTACTAATGATGAGTATATCACTAAAATCTCAAGTTGCGAAGATGCATAGTTTTTACGCTAGAAATCAGGGTTGCAAATTATCAAGATAATTATTTTCAAGGATAATTATCTGATACTTATTTGATAATTATCCATCTGCGGGTAAATAATTTATGCTTATATTATGTATAAATAAAAGTATTTTGTATTTTTATTAGATTTTTTTATAATATAATATATGACAATAAAAATTTAAATTTGTGCCTAACATCATGGCGTAAAAACAAAGTGTTGCCTGTGTTTGGATACACACGTTTTTTTGTACACGGTATTTATTATCAACGATAATTATCAATACGTAATTATCTTGATAATTATCCAGTGCAACCCTGCTAAAAATCAATGAAATTTTAAAAATAATTGTAATAAAATCACCATGTTTGACATAAATTGTCAAAACAAATGTTAAAACGTTACAATCTAAAATGCTTTCTTTGAATTTTTCAGATATGATCAAGAGACGTGTCCTCAGAACGAGGTCAATCAAAATGTTAGTTCTAGACGAAGCTGATGAGATGCTGAACAAAGGTTTCAAGGAGCAGATCTACGATGTGTACCGTTATCTACCTCCAGCCACACAAGTTGTATTAATCTCTGCTACATTGCCCCATGAAATACTTGAAATGACATCCAAGTTTATGACTGATCCTATTAGGATCTTGGTAAAACGGTATGTATTAATTTTCATCAGTATTATTCAATATTTATGATAACACGAGGAACACCTCATTTACCTCTCGAATTTTTTTTGTTTCTATATTTATAAAGTCATATTATTTAATGCGGGTAAAATTACAAAGATTAATACATAAAAAAATATAATATGAATACAATATTTATGTTGAAACGCTAGTAGTATGCTACGGAATTACTAATACAAACAGATTATTTATCTTAGGTACCTAACAATAACTTTAAACGTAGGCAAAGGTTTAAGTAAGGGCTCTGTGGTATCAAACCTAGCACATCCTGCTAACATCAACAGCTAAAAACTATTTAATATTATTTTCTTCCTGTTCCAGTGATGAGTTGACACTAGAAGGTATCAAACAATTTTTCGTAGCTGTGGAACGTGAGGAATGGAAGTTTGATACTTTGTGTGACTTATATGACACACTTACCATCACACAAGCGGTGATCTTTTGTAACACCAAAAGGAAGGTCGACTGGCTGACGCAAAAGATGCAGGAAGCCAACTTCACAGTCAGCTCTATGCATGGTGACATGCCACAGAAAGAGAGGGACAACATTATGAAGGAGTTCCGTTCTGGACAAAGGTAAAATTGTTTTTTTAATTTTATTCTCCTTTGTAATATACGCGGTCCAGTGACGTCATGTTGCTGACGATCGGTGGCATGGCCGGACAACGTTACGAAACAAAAGTTGCGTGTTGCCGCGAATTAATTAATGTTAAATAATGTAATGACGAGAGAAAGTGCCTGTGAAGGCCTAGTCTAAATAAAATTTAATTCTTTAGAGAAAAGTTAGTAAATAAAAACCGGGCAAGTACGTGTCGGACCACGCACAATGTAGGGTTCCGTATTTGCTGTGCTTTGCTTGCCTTGAGTTGAGTCCAATATCAAATTCTATCACATTTGTAAGTTTTCATCAAATAAATTTTATTTTATAAGTTCGTCGGCTATTACTCGGTAACTAGTAGAGCTTACTTAACCGTTATAGTTTTCCTTGTAGGTTCATTATATGGACTACTACCATGAATTTTTTCGAATTTCTAATCATAAGACTTTTGGAGATAGAATCTGGGACCACCGTGCAAAACGAAAATTGGCACGTTAAATGTAAATAATTCGCAAACGGATCATTGTATCGGAAAATGATCTTCCCGCACCTTCAATGTTTTTAAGAGACCTATCTAACAATACCCCACAACATGGGGTCGGCGCGCGAAAAAAAAAATCATTCCCACTTTACATGTAGGTGGGAATTATATTTTTTTATCCCCCTTAAAAAAAATATTTTTTAAAATTTTATTCTACCATTTTGTTAGCATTGTTAATATGCGTATACATACCAAATTACAGCTTTCTAGCATTAAGCGTCTAGGCGCTAGACCGAGGACGGACATGACGAAACTATAAGAGTTCCTTGTAGTTAACTACGGAACCCTAAAAATGTTTTATTGTATAAAATGGTAATTATGTGAAAGAAAAGTTTGTAGTATACTTGTTATATAACACTGAATATTTTCTTTTACAGTCGTGTACTCATCACAACAGACGTGTGGGCAAGAGGTATAGACGTGCAGCAAGTCTCACTAGTCATCAACTATGATTTGCCCAACAACCGTGAGCTGTACATCCACAGAATCGGTCGTTCAGGTCGATTCGGACGCAAGGGTGTCGCCATCAACTTCGTCAAGTCTGACGACATCAGGATCTTGAGAGATATTGAACAGTACTACTCAACTCAGATTGATGAGATGCCTATGAATGTAGCTGATTTAATATAATTCTAAGGTTAATCTGACTGATGATGTGTTGCTTATCTGTAACGTAATGTATAACTCAAGCACAAAATTACTCGTTACTACAGTCGTGGGCGTGTACTGCAGCAACGCATTTTAGTCAGATATTTAGCTTTTTACTTACATTAAACCCAGCATTGCACTGGCCGATCACATTTTGGTGGAAGTCACACAACTTTGTCTTCATTTTTAGTCACTAAGAAAATTAGACTTATCGTCTATTGTCATAATATAAATATAATTCGATTAAGTACTGTATTTTTATTTAAGTCCTTTATATTGTATTATTTCTTAGTTCCAAGTAGACTCAAAAAATCATAGTCAATAATTTTTGAACCAAGATCACATTTTGAAGGTCTAATGATAATATCAACATATTTTTTTCAAGTACAACCAAATTACAATTAAAAACGTACAACAAATTACAAACGTTTTAGCAGTGAAATTCTACATGGTCAATCCAGGTTGAGATCAGGGAATTTTGATTAGTTATTTATTTAGGTTAGTTGGCCAATCTAACAGACTGTTCGGTGGTGCATTGGTAGTGTTCCTATCTTCGGCACCAGAGGGCGCGGATTCGATTTCCGTTTGGGACAACCTTTCTTGTGATGGTATTTGTCTTAGTTCTCGTGTCTGGGTGTTTTCTTTATATTATCATACTTGAGTTAGTTTGTTATTCCTTCTCTTTATTATTAAGAAAATTTGTATACATATTGTCAGGGGTACAGAGCTCAACATATGCAACTTTTTATCCCGGGAAAGAGTATGTCGTTCCAATGGAAAAAAAAAACTACTATAGATAGCGCTGCTGCAAATGCGATATCGGCCAACAGATGGCGCCACAAGTCGCGCTATGGGTTGTTTTGTTGTCAAACGAGTTCTGTCATAAAATTAACCGCGAGCTTCTAAGAAACCAAAATAGGGTAATAATACCCTATTTTGGTTTCATCTAAGACCGCGAGTGAAGAAAAGCTAGTAGTTTAAATTTACAGTAATATACTCGTTGTCTGATACCCAAAACACAAGTTGGTTCCTATTCACATTCGATTAGCCGTGTAAACCCCGTATTGGTACACCTGGGTGAACCACGGGCATTTTTAGTTTACTTTGGGGCCAGGTGACACTGAAATTGTGTAGAATTTATCCTTTTGTTGCCCTAGGCACTACTGCGTGGCACTATCAGTAGTGTCATGGGAGATTTTTCATTTCCGTTAGTCCCTATTGCTTTTATTCATCAACTGCTGGTAGTGAAGGAATTTTCTACAATTTGAGAGTATGGGGCTGGAGATTACTCTACTGTAAGGCTATAGGGCAATGAAATTTTATAAATTATAACTATTTTGCATTGAATTTATAAATTTTAATATGTAGATAAAACAATGAAACTTATAGTATAGATTTACAAAGCATAGATACTTTCAATTTACAAATACTAAACATAGGTACATTATAAATATTTAATTACATAACACTAACAATTTTACAAGTCCCTAAATTATTTGTAAAAGTATACAAGTAGTATAGTTTTTATTATTATAAACTATCTCCAATGAACATAAATACATTAATGGAATGTCAAACTAATTGATATACAGAGTGTTACTAAACTTATTTCAAAATGTTAAATTGAAAATTTCTTTCACATTAATTTCAATTATAAAACCATCACAGAAATTATCTTTGGTCATCACATCATCCAGATTGCATGTACAGTCAGCGGCAGATATGTTATCACTTTGTCACTTTATCATTGACAACTCAAATAATTTCAGAGACTAGATAGGCGCTTTCTCTAGTCATATACAACTTGTATAATTAAATAAAAATAAACTTCTTTATAAGCTGTGATAGCTTATCGGAAACAAATGGCGAAAGAAAAGCGACCAAGTGTGTTTTGCCAAATTAAAATCGGAGCATCAAGATGCTGCCAGAGGGAACCCCACATTTATGCTGCTGACTGTACTAAAAAAATGGTTCTACAGTGCCACAAACTTATCAGTGTCGGTGGCCAAAACTAGAACTAATGAATACGCCTTGAATACGTTGACGATTACCTTCAATAGCTTCGATACTAACGCCATCGGCACAGATAAGTTTGTAGCACTGTACTTTACCGCAAATTATACACTTCCAAGTAAGAATTATTTAAACTGAAGGGTGAATGTGGTACAGACCATAATAGTATGTAAAACAAAGAGTTATTCATCATCATCACGGGATACGGGTCTCCCTTCGATCGAAGGTGATTAGTGCGTACTCTGCCACGCTGCTCCAATGCGGATTGGCAAAGGCCGGTGTTTTCAAGCCGCCCGTAGGCCACCGATTTAACTTAACTACTGTCATCTTTCGACAACAGCCGGGACCGACGACTTAACGTGCCCTATATCTTATCAACCTTTAGCAGAGGTTTTACTTTAAATAAGTTACGACATTTAATATTTAGGAAAAATAAAAAACATACATGAGTACCAACATACATACTTACATACATTACCAACTTTCTTTTTTTTAACAATCTGTATAACAAAAGAAATTTTCCAACCATATTTTAAAATCGAGCAATGTAGTAGTAGTATAGAAAATTTATTTTAGAACACTGTATATCTACACAACACAAGCAAGCCACACATAGGACAGGGTCTGATTGGTTGTATGTTCATATAAACGAGGTTCTGGACCCACTCGTGTTGCTTGTGTTTCACACATTAGCCTCACATACTGATTTAATAAATGCACAATTAGTTCTTACTATTTACTGAGTAATTTACTAATTGTGCACAAATTAATATGCAGTGACCTTAACAATTTCAATGCCAACAAACATATCACAATGACTTTAATTGTATCACCAAATTTGAACAAAACATCACCTATGATGCCCTAACGATACATGTAGAACATCATTATCATATCACAAATAAATTATTTCTGTGTTCATCTATATGTATTTATGTAAACATGTGTTTCTTCTCTTACCCAATGCTGACTACCAAGGTTGTTTTTTTATTTATCCAACTCAACTTTCGAATTTTATTAAGCAAATTGTGTGAGAAAAAATAATTAAATTAGTTAAAAGGTTTTAGTATGAGAGGGGGCCTTTGCCCAGCTGTGTGTGATTCACCAATATAGGTACAATATATGTATTAAATTATGACATTTTCACCATATTTTAGATAATATTGCTGAGAACTGCTCAATGATAACTTCAAGTGCTGTGGCATAGAAAAAGTTAGTTACTAAACTTATGCCCCCTTACTAATAAACGTTGTGTAATGCGTGTATAGTTATACAATGTTTTGTCACTTTCACACTTCATTTAATTCTCATCAGGAAAGACAGTGACACAACAGTGAATAACTATGTAGTCATTATACTATGTTTATTAGTAAGGGGGATGCTATATAATAATTAAATTATTCTATATCTACAATTTAGAACAACTCAATAAAATAAAATTATAGTGATGTATGTAAAGATCATTGAAATAATTTCTCTTTGAGAAATTTCACAATTTTATGCCTTCCTTCCTATTATGAATATTTTTAAGGCACAGTTTAAAATTAATGAAGAAATGTTACGACACAAGTTTCAAAATACTTGGCAAGCCTTTTCATTCTAGAGACTTAATAGGTGTTTCATATTCAAACATGAATGGGACACTTGCTACGGCAACCTGGTAATTTGTAGTTGTTATTAAATAACACAAAAGTATTCTTAGGCCCTAAATATAAACCAATTACATTTCTGCTTCAGCAGCAGAGTAATGAGCGTTCCAGCGCCTATATACAAATATAGCCACTACTCCTACGAGAAGAGCCAGCAGGATCTCTGTCAGTTGGTCCAGAAAGCTAGTGGTGGGCTCCACAGACTCCAACACCTGCATTTCCGCTTCCTGAATAGGTACTTCAGGTGGTTTTGGAGCCTGTTCCTCTTCACCTTTAAATGCTATTTGGTTTAATACTGATTTTTCTTCGTCTGTCATAGGCTTAGCAGCAGTTGAGGACAACAAACTCGATATTTCTCCACATTGGGAACATGACCAAGATGCCGATTTTTTCGCTAATATTTTGCGCTCTGCTGGGGTATAATCTAAAGATCCAATTGTCCCCTCTGCAGGAGTTGGCATAAATGCAATTAATGCCAATAATGCTGTTCTGATAGACCATGATGGTTGCCATGTTTCTGGGTGGTGGCCTGATATAGACAGACATATCTTTTTGTTGACTTCAAACCTTCCATTTGGTGTCAAGAGAATGATGTGAGGTGGATGCATTGGGTACTCTTTTGGCAATAGTATTCTGCCATGATATATGCCTCCTTCGAAATCTGTACCTTTTGGTCCTTGGACGGTGAAATGCCATTCGAAGAGGTTGTCCTCTAGCGGCCGCGCGCAGTACTCCTCCGTAGCCTCTGCCAATTCCATGGCCTCTCTCATAAGGCGTTTTACACCTGGACATTTCGTATTGTATTTCTCGCCCATTTCAGCCATTTTCCACAAAGGTGAACACGTTTAAAAAGATCTTAAAATATGGTAGGTTTTGTTGACGCAACAAGAAACACGTAAGTAAATTGATGTAATCACAGGTAAATTTGTTATCAAACCTATGTAAAATTTCGTTCGAAATCGCACTTTGTCAAAATGAGTGACATCTCGAGACGAGACACGACTGTCAAATTCACGTTCAGAAGTCGACGAAAAGAATACAAACCAGTGTTGCCGTTGTAAGATTGACAAGCGTGCAGAGGCCGCAAGTTTTTTTTATATATTGCCGTCAAATGGCGGAAACACACTACCGTGTCGGGGCCTGTCGTGTCGCGCTCTGTCGTGACGGTGGGTGTGCACACTTACGTGTCGTGTCGGGGCGCGCTTCTGTTCAGAAATGAACGAAATAAACGTCAGACGTTTATTTCTTTCATTTCTGAACAGAAGCTCGCAGTGTTTGCCTTTGTCTGGGTGTTTTCTTTAATGTATATTGGTATTTATTTCCAAAAAAAAGTATTTAAGTATATTTATCAGGAATCTAGTACCTAGTAACTCATTATCACGCTGCAAAAATAAATTTTTAAAAAAAGCGTCCACTTGTTCGCGCCACGAGCCGCGCGCGGGTATAGAAACACATTTGCAGGGCGTGTCGTGTCGCGTCATAACCCCCACCACCGCCGTGGCGCAATCGGCGGCGGCCAGCAGTCCCAGGGTTGCCAGATTGGGGGTTTTTTTCGCGATTTTGGGGAAAAATTTGACTCTCGGCGAAAAACTGGGGAAATAGAATCTTTGGGGAAAATTTTGGGGAAATAAAATACGTGATGGGGAATTTTAGCGAATTTTTTTGCACTTTTATACTAACCTAACCATCTTTTTTGGACTAACATCCTGGCTAAAGTGTAACAATCAATCCAGAGCCATTTAAAAAGCTGCTGTCTCTCTCTCTACTATTCTATAAAGTCTAGCTATCTAGTATTATGCCTCTTTTGTTTTGAACGTTTTGAACCAAAGAGGAACTCACTTGATTTGCCATCTCTCTAGGGTATAATGCCTTTTGCTTCAAATTGCTGTTTCTCACGTAGTTGTTAAGGAGGGAAGTCCTTTCAATACGTCCTACTCCGACTATCTTCTTTCTGATTAAATTCGTTGTGAGTTCCAAGACAGCTGTAGTTTTCTCCCCCGGGACGTCAATAAGCTTCATTGCTTATTGTCTATCTGAGGTCGCCGTTGTTGATCCTGGTTACACAGGAGACACAGTGGTGGGAATGTGTGGTGGGCTTGTCACGAACCAAAGAGGAAAAAACCTTATCGGAGTTTAAGACGAACTTCAGGATGATATTCCTGAAATTCCTACCATGGATAAGTTCAGAGATACTAATTCCCATACTAATCTTCCACCACTATCTAAACCACACATTTAAGAGTTTGCCAAAAAGGTAACAAACCACACATTCATGATTTCCTCATTTTCCCTTGTTATCTAATAATGTTTTAGATATAATATGACATTTAATGACATACTACATGTTGGCTCAGGTTTCAAGAACCGCTCAAAGGGAGACTAAGATTACTGTATGAAAGTAGAATCATAAGAACCGTCCGAGTTACCTTTGAGGAAAATTATATCCCACCAAAAACATTTTCATGTAAAATGTTGCCAAGACGAGACCATATGACTCGCACTGTCAAAAAGTTATCAGATCTCATGTAGAGCCAAGCTTCTAACTCTACAAGGCCTAACTTCACAAACTTTACACCTTAATCAAAATATGTGTGTTTGCCGTTTCGTTACATACTACAAGAACTAATGTATAACAGAAAAGTATGATGATGAATAGTTTATAATTTTTTCACCTTGCTATGTGAATGTAGCGAAATGGCCAAACCACATATATTGATTAAGGTGTAGAGTTTGTGAAGTTAGGCCTTGTAGAGGTAGGGCGTGTAAAGTTAGAAGCTTGGCTCTACATGAGATCTGATAACTTTTTGACAGTGCGACTCATATGGTCGCGTCTTGGCAACATTTTACATGAAAATGTTTTTGGTGGGATTTCATTTCTATTTAATTTTGTAAGTTGCTTATATTTTTTTTTTCTTTTGGGGTGAAGTTCCAAGTTTTATGATATTTTTGTTGTTTGTGTACTAATACTAGCCTACATACCAAATTTCAGCTTTCTAGGATATTAGGAAGCGGAAATCTCATACAAACTTCCATCCCTTAGGTTAAAGGGTTGGGGGATGAAAGTTCCAAGTTTTTTGATTTTTTTTGTTGTGTTTGTAGTAATATTAGCTTACTACCAAATTTTGGCGTTCTAGGACTTCAGGAAGTACCTTAAGAATTTTGATGATCAGTGAGTCAGTGAGTGAATCAGTGACGAAATGGGTGGTTTTTAGACATTAATAAAATCTAAAGTATAATAGCTACGACATTCAAATTTTGAATGTTCAATGATTGTACTGGTGTCATTTTATCTTGAAATTTTTAACTATTTATAGCATCATCCAAACCAAAGTTATGAGAGTTCAAAAAAACGACGAAACGTTTCGAGAAAAGGTAGGTAGTGGCCTTGCGCTCCGCTTGGCTCGTCTTGGCAAAAAAAATAGTATGGAAAATGACTGATAGCTGTCAAATGTGTAGAAAATTAGACAAAAGCGACATCTGAAGTGAGAAAAGGCAGTTTTTAACCCCTTTTATTTGTAACAAAACTTTTGGGGGTTTTCTGTTGAAAACGTATCATTTTGGGGAAAAATAAAAGTCAGTTTGGGGAAAATCATAAAATTGAATCTGGCAACCCTGAGCAGTCCGCGCCACGACAGAGCGAGTCACGACACGACACGCCCTACAAATGTGCTCCTAACCATATAAAATGTATGAAGGCGATATGCTTCTGGCGCGACACGACAGTCCCCGACACGGTAGTGTGTTTCCGCCAAAAAGCAACGGCAGTCTGTTTCAAACAAACGCTAGTTCTACATTCTCGCGAAGTTAAGCGAAAACTTGAATTTTCCTTTCTATTCGAACTCCATGCCACTTCACTTTGCCCAATTTCGCAAGAGAGTTGAAAATTTACTAAAAAATATTGGTATTCAGCGCCAAACAAAAGTAAAATCGAAATTAAAAAGTATATCAAACAAAGATTGAAGAAAGGGAGGATACACCATACCTACAACAAAAATGGTCATAGATTCTGGCTGAATCGTGTCGTGCGTGTCACTTAAGCGCTTATTACACTACACGATTTCTTGGGCCCTGCCGGCAGGGACAGAGCAATGTAATAAGAAACAGGGAGTCAGGGTCCCTAAACAGGGCGATCGGGTGGTTCCGATCTTCCTGCCTCCCTGCCGCCCTGCCGTTTGGGTAGTCCAATAAGAAACAGGGAGGCAGGGAGCTCAGTCGCTGCGTGCGGCGCGAGCGCAGAGTTCACACGTTCTGTTGTTTTTTGTGCGTTATACGGAGCTATTATTAAATATATTATTTATTAATAAATTAGTTATTCACTAATAAATTGAATTCTTTCTTTTTAACTTTAATAAATATTCAAATTTCTCCTTTCTTTGAAATCCGCTGGATCCAGAGCATTGAGTATCCGCATATTTGAGTGCTTTCCTCTTAATTTCAAGTATTGCTTGACCCAGATCATTCTCCTTCTCTTTTTTTCTTAAGATGAGGAACGTTGAACTGCGCTCCCTCACACAAGTAAAAGACGTAGGTGCAAAAACTGCCAAGTTAAAGTGGATGTGGCCTGTGTCTGCCTTAAGCAACCGGAAAGATGGGCAAAAAATATCAACTTTTTGGGTTCCGAACGAGCGACGAGGTAAAGGAAGACCGAGGAGGCTATGGCGGGACGATCTGAATGTCTTCTTAGACAGGTGGCCAGAAGTAGCTTTGGACCGTGACGAGTGGAGAAAGGGAGGGGGAGGCCTTTGCCCAGCAGTGGGACACAAGACCTTCAGGCTAGAAAATGTGCCAAAGTCACCGCTAAAGCAACTTTTTGATGATTCGATAAAGTCGGCGCCATAGCGACAGACGTGCACGTCATTCACGTTCACGTTCAAACTGAGAGAAAATCAAACAAGGCGCGATTTCCGGCGTAGTGTAATAAGCGACACCCTAACTGGTAGGCAGGACACCCTGCCGGCAGGGCCCGAGAAATCGTGTAGTGTAATAAGCGCTTTATCACTCGAAAACAGCCCTTTTTTTTCAAATTGTTGAAACCTTTTGATACTTGCATTTTTTCTAATAGTGAAAACCGCTTTTTTGTGTTTTAAGTTTTTGCAAAAAAAGATAAAGATTCCCATGGGAAAAATATTGTCATTTTTTCTTGACTTCGCAGACGGAGCCGCGGGTAACAACTAGTATAACACAAAAGCCAAATAATGGTCCAGAACAGGACTAAGTGCGGAAACCACACCCACTAGAGGGTTTATGATGATGATGATGATGAAGCCAAATAATGTTCAAATAATATAGGAAACATTTTTATTTCTTTTTAAACCTCCTAAATAATAGATCTAACATTTCTTGAGTATAATTTTGATATGGTCTGCTATCGAGACGTCTTCTAGTTCTTTTTCCGGTACCCATTCTGAAAAGGAATGAAAATAAATGAAAGATGAAGAATGTGTCGGACTTCACAATCCCCAATTAAATGTTCGTGATTAAATTACCTACTCAGATAATAGGTAATGATAAGGAAGGAACGCACTTTATTGTCAATGCCAATGCAATTATAATAATAATATAATATTCATAATCGTTTATTTTTTGTAGGTAGGTATTTGTAAAATATTATTAAAAATGTCAATATTTAATATAGCTCGTTCACAGTGTGTCACAAATATTATCTGTTTGAACAGCTGATAGGTACCTATTGTAAGCTTAAATTTAATGGGCATTTTTTAAATTCGAAAATGGACAACCCTAGCGACTAAATCACTCTGGGCAATGTAGGGAACCCGATTCTCTGGAAGTGATCGCAACATTGCCCATCCAAAAATCTCGAGAATTGCAATAATTATACAACCCAAACCAAGAAAAAGCGCTTCTCCATTTAGTTTTCTACAACATATTGTAAAAGAACTTACCTGGGAGGTGTACAAAACACGAATGCTAGAGGGATAACAAAAATAATATTTTGCACCACCCTCAACAGGGGTAACTTTGGTAACGGCTGCCGAGCAACTGAGTGAAGTTAGTAAAGATTGGGATAGCTAGTTTTGCGACATCACATGTATAATCCATGGATGTAGTAATCAAACTTTGATTACTACATCCATGGTATAACAAGCAATCTCCCAAAATCAGTTAGGTGTTGTTATTCTAAACAGAATAAACAGCAGACTTACTTTTAGTTAATTTTTACATTTGTGCAAAGTTGTATACCGAGGGCAATGTTGTAGGGTTTCACCCTATCAAAATGATGTAAAGAAAAAAAATTCTACTTGTAGATACAGATATTTTCCGTATATACATAGTACTCTGTGACAGATATACAAGGATATTTATATATATATTCATTTATTTCGCACTCAAGTAAGAGATACATAATTATTCATTTACAAACACAAGAACAAAGTAAAATATCAAATAAGTACATTAAAAATTAAAATAAAATAACAAAATAAGATAAAATAAAATAAATAATAATAAAACAAAATTTGAATTCCATAAATAAACATAAAATTTAAAGTTGTCGAGCACGCTCCCGAGTCACCGGCGCATGTAACTTGAGCCAATTTCTCAGGAACGGGCCGTCCGTCCGTCCAGCAATTACTTCCAGGAGACTGTTGGGACTGTCCCGCATTCGACGCGTAATGGATGCTACTCGCTTGCGCCACATGAGTAAATAAAACCACGGAACAGAGACTTCACTTCATACAATGTCGCTGCGATGAGTACACGCACACAAGCATGAGGCGCGTGTGTGCGTGACCTCAAAGCGCTTGTCACGTACGAGCGGCAAACCAGTCTAAACCGGTTGCTTCGAGGACAAACATCAGGGCCTTCGATAAAAAGAAAATTATGACATTTCCTTTATTAAATATTTGATTTGACATATGCACACCTATGAAGTTCTGTCACGGCCACCACAGACAAAAACTCAAAACTGGTAGTGAAGGGAGGGACATGTTTTTTAACCACGATCGACTATATTATCAAATCGATTTTTCAATTAATAAAGTGTATATTAAATATATTTATTTAATTTACTTATTATGACATAATATACATATTTTATGTATGGTAATTATTATTGAAATAAGTAATTAAAGTTAAATATTATTAATAATAATATTGGTAATAATTTAATTAAACGTATGCATAATTGTACTTTTGATGCCATGCGAGTGCTTACCGCTTGATTATCTAAAAAAAACTCTATATTAGATTTAGGATTTACCACTCAATCAAAAGAAATAACAAATTATTGAAAAGTAAAAATAATAATAAAAAATTATGTAGAATATGTAATTTGTAAGAAAACTAATAAATAACTTGTAAAAAAACCTGGTCTTTTCGTTTATTTCATTTTATTCTACAGTGCCAACCCTACCAGAATAGGTATAAATTTTGAACGCGCCTTAGGAAGTTAAGCCTCTGTTCCGTGGTTTTATTTACTCATGTGCTTGCGCATCGTGGCGTAGAAGCAATCTACATTAAATTCTGCGAACATTCCAGACGCACTACAGAAACGGGGCCAAAGAGGATAGTAATAATGGTAGGTATAGAGTGGCAACTCCGGGGTGAAATCGGCATCTATGGAAGGTGCTGCCACCGCAGGGATTGGTGGGTGAACTAAAATTTCAACTATAGCTATACATAGTATGTATACCCTTCCCTAGCCCTTCCCTATAATTTCTGAATATATTTCTTTGTTAGCGCCCCAAAGAAGTCCCCCATCCGACGGAATACATCAAATTTTGAGTATTTAAGTATTCAACTTGTATTTTATTTACATTTTATGTAAATAAATAATTAACTAATAAAATAAATAACGTCAATGCTATCGAATGGTCCGTCAGACGATAAGTGAAGTACAAAATGGCCGCCGCTTTTTTTTAAATTTTAGTTCTTCCACCAATCACCCAAATGTCGCTGATGCCTATGAAAATTGAGGGTTATACTAAGTGTGCTCCCCCTGAGCGGGGCAGTCTCAACAGTGTCCTGAACGCATTATTATATTGAACACGGAGGGCACTGTATGCCCTTTGCGTATAACGAACCCACAGACTGCTGGTGTAAAAAGAGGTACAAGGTACAATAGGCTCGAAACAATGTTATTTTTACATCTCTAGAGCATCGAGCAAACCTGCGGGAAAGCATATTCGCCCTGACAGACAATGCCCTCCGTTCGCGTTCAATGTCTTTGTCATCAGACATATCGTCAGTTACAATATGTCCCAAGTATTTAAATTGTTGTACCCGCTTCAAGGTTAGGGTAACCCATCCAGCCTAATGGGAGGCACGACTGCCGGACATTTATTCCCGGCTTTAAAAACCATGAACTCGCTTTTCTTTGCGTTATATTTTAACTCGTGTTCATGAACATATTGTTCACAAACAGAAATTAGTTCTCTGAGACCTCCGATCGATGCACTCAGCAGCACCATGTCATCCGCATAACTTATATTATTATAACACACTCTGTCAATATGGCATCCGACATGGCGGCTACTTAACTCAACGATAAGTTCATTTACGTACGAAGAGTGTCGGAGAACTCAACCCCCCCTGTCTCACACCGCATTCCAACCTGTACGGATCCGACAGCGTGTCCCCCCACCTGACATGGTTGACTTGGTTTCCGTACCAATATCGCAAGACATTGATAAGTTCTGGTGGCACATGTATCTTTTCAAGTTTTTATGAACGTGAGTGACAGTTTTGCGAAGGCGTTACTGTGGCATATTTTCATACATTTTGTTAAAGGCGAACTGTCGAAAAGTGACATACATTATGACGGGTTCCAATTTCGGCCACTTTTATAAATAGCCTTGTAGCCCTGTAACATAAATCATTTAATATGGCTTCCGCAGTGATCAAATAACGTATTACGAACTTAGTTTGCTTAAAAATGGTTCGAGATTTAAGGACTTTAAGTTACCATTATTAACTTTGCTTTACATTGCTGGTGACACGATTCACTGGCCAGACTAAATAAAAACTATTGTCACAAATATGGCTTTTATGAGCCGACCAATCACAAGCCGGTGTTAGAGCTGAACTGACAGCACACTGACAGTTTGAACATGGTTTGAACTCACAGCTTGAGTATTTAGAAAGAAAGAAAGAAGAGATTAGATATGTCACCCTGAGATTTCATCTAGTCACCACAGTCGTGACAGTTGTCTTAAAAATGGCGTCAGGTGCCACATGTTAAGACTCGCAAAGAATATTGATGTTGCCAGAAAGAAACAGAATGTCAATAAAGTAGTCTTCTTTTGTCATACGAGAGATGACTCTTTGTTAAACAGAGTTAAACTCACATTAAGCGTTTCGTAAAAGCACGATACTTGAATCATGAATGTATTATTATAGTATGTATGTGCACTCCTGTATAAGTATCACCTCTATGGTATGATACGTACGGATGGGACGTCAGACCTCTTTGCCTGCCCTTATAAAAAATTGGACGAAGAAACAAAAAAAAAAACGGGACGTCAAAAAAAAATGACAATGAAATGAATAAATGACAAATAACCTATCCGCGTTTGTTGATGTTGCGATAGAATTCATAACTTTATGTTATTTATTAAAGAATAATAGCAATTATTTACGTTATTCTTAACGTATCAGTGATTATAATAGTTAAAAATGGAGGGTCCGCCAGGGATAGGACCTCCGTCTAATGATGGGTCGATGGGGCCGCCGGGCATGCCAAGCTTTCCTCCGATGCCGCCGCCCCCAGGAGCAATGGGGCCGGGTGGCATGCCACCGCCGCCCATGGGACCTCCGGGAGCCATTCCGCCCGTGACGTCATCTGGAGGAGTGCAAAACATGGGACCACCAAGCGGTATGGGCCCGCCACCAGGTTTAATGGGTATGGGTCCGCCACCACCTGGTATGGGGCCCCCTCCGCCAGGAATGGGTCCTCCGCCCCCAGGAATGGGTCCTCCGCCCCCAGGCATGGGCCCTCCACCCCCCGGTATGGGACCGCCACCTCCTGGCTTGGGAATGGGACCTCCTATGGGCCCACCTGGTATGGGCCCTAGAATGCCACCTATGATGCGTGGTCCCAATATGAAAGGAAATTATAATAATCAAAACATGGATATAGGCCCTCCTGGATTGGGTCCACCGCCCAATATGCCTATGCCTCCATGGGAAGGACAAGGTCCACCTGCTTCATCCGGGCCCCCTGGTCAAACAGTTCTTCCAGGGTGGAGCATACAAAACCGGGAAGGGCCTCCAGGTTGGGATGAACAAGAGGATGAAGGAGAAGAAGAGGAGGGTGATATGGAGGAGTCTGGTGCTCCGCCAGGTCAGCCAATGCTGCCATCATTGTTAACAATGAAAATTGATACACCAGAAGAGTTCCGCAATAAGCCAGCCCAGCCAGTAACGGGAGTTGTATTGCCAAAAGCTTTAGAGGAAGCACTCGCCTATAAGGATCAGAGACAAGCGGCACTTGGTGATGAAGGAGAGCAGAAGGAAGGAGGTATGTATGAATATTTCTTTTATTGATGCATTGCAATCCAACTATTATTATAAATGTGAATGTTTGTTAAGTTGTCAAGCACGCAATGTGATAAAAACCAAATGTGAGACTGGTGAAAACAAATTGCTGCTTTTTGGACTTTCATAAATGCTCTACCTGTCCAAAGTTTGCTTTCCATCAGAGCCAATATAGTACAGTCAACCTATGAAAGAGATAATCAGGGCTGTAATTATGATTTGATTTTTCTTAATATTGCATGAAAGGATTTACTTCATTGCAATGAATATTATCTTTACGTAGTATAATAAGAAGTCACTTTCACTGTCTGTCCCGTGTCTGTCCCTATGTATGTTTAAATCTTTAAAACTACGCAATGGATTTTGATGTGTTTTTTTTTATAGATAGAGTGATTCAAGATGAAGGTTTATATGTATTTATTTATTCAAGCCTTTTATTTCCGTACTTATAAAATTTACATTACATTGAAGTTAGTATGTTAGTTTGCATTACATGTGTGTTATAACTTACTTCCACTTAGTTAGTTGTTTAGTGCACCGTTTGTCTTGGTATCTCTATATATGTCCTGGCCACCTCCATTTCAGTCTCATTGCTTGTTGAAGAGCATCTGTCAGCTTGGTTCTCCTTCGTATTTCTGTTTTTTGTTTTTTCTATTCTTCTCAGCTTCAGTATGCTTCTTTCCATGGCATGCTGTTTATATGTATAAAACATACCAAATTTCCCACGGGAAAGCAGTATACATGCAAACTCAGTTGTGCGGATTTTGCTAGTAGAAATAAAAAAAAATATTACATTATAAAAAAATTTAAAGATTCATAATGATGCTTACTTTATTAGTGTTAAAATCATAAAACAATCTACCTTTTTTCTGTAGAATTGCAGTTGTATTTTATTTTGATTAAAATCTATTACAGCAGAACCAAATGAGGAGCCAGAAGCACCTCCCGCTCCTGTGATTAGCACTGAATATGACGCTGAAGAAGATGAGGGTGACTCGGATGATGACAATGTTCCAGATGCACCACAGCCTCCAGTTATATCTAAACAAGATGTAAGTAACTGTACCTTATGTCAGAAAGGTTTAGTTTGGGTAATGTACAACCAAAAAAAACCCTTTTTTTTCAGCATTTCAGTGAAAGTCAAATATTTTTTCTTTAGAATCAAAAGAGAGAAACAATTATGGTTGTTCATGAATAGTGTAAATAGTCAATGTTTCACACATTATAACAAGAGACTGCCCTTCAAGACCTACACTGTTAATATATACTACCGTAACATCTGCCAAAGAATGTTATAAATTTTGAAATAAAATCATATTACCCGTTCGCCTCAAGTTTGCCGTTACCTCCCGCCGCGCCACAGCCCACCGCACCTCAAGGCAGATCCGCAACCGTTAGCATATCGGATTCTTGAGATGCGGTGGGGTTTACTTACATGGTACATACACGAAAGCCACAGATATATTTTTAAAAAAAATCTAAATACTGCGGGAATGGATTTACTCCGAATTTTTATTTATCTATAGTATTCATAGTGTCTAATTATCAAGTTTGCTAATGATGCTTATTTTATTATGCATTGCATGCAAAATTGTTTGTTTTTAGTTCTCCACCCTGCATAATTCCTTTATTATGTTGACTTGACTGTACATAATGTAAACATATTTATTACGAATATTGTTTTAAAAAAAATGTTCTTTAGAGTCACGTCAGTAAAGCAAACAAGAATAAAAGGAAGAAGAAAAAGAAGAAGGCAGCCAAGCAGAAACGCAAAGAGGATGCCAAGCGGAAGGATTCGGGGAGCACCAGCCAGGACGAGGGGAAGAAGTCTAGTGACAAGGAGAATGAGAAAGAAGCAGAAATTGAGTAAGTAACATCAAAATATCACTTTACCTCATGCATATAGCCTATAAGAATTTGAAGTAATACCAAGTCATTTACATCCATTTACAATCCGCCCCACGAGATTTGTAGTTCATAAGTTTATGTGTTCACTTATTTAGTAGGTACTTACATAATATGTATACATACATACACGACATATTATACCTATTAGCTGTCATTTCCGCGCGTACACTACAATGCATATGTTCTTTTGTCACACAAAATAATAGGATATAATAATATAGAATAAAAATTTTTTTTTAAAAGAACAAAAAAGGCCGTAACCGGTTCAATTTGCCAGTTCTTTTACCAGTGGCCATTTTGATTATTTCCAAAATGGTGGTAGTTTATAAACGTAGTTTATTTTCTTTTATTTATGCATACAAGTTGTAAAAATGTCTGTGAAGGCCTCATTTCTGAAATTAACATTTTCATTTTATTATGTTTAATTTTTAGATATGTCCAAGAGAGCATCCAGTTCCACGAGCTGGAGCCTATGTACCGTCAATTCCATCGAGTGCTCGAGGCGTTCAAAATCACAGAGAAGAAGGATGAGATTAAAGAAGAGAAAGATGCCCCAAAACCCACCAGCAAGCCACAAGAGAAAGTGCAGGATCAGTTTGCAGCTGATGAAGAGGCTGTTGAGGTATCTATTTAACTGATATAATTAAGAAGAGTTTTTGTTTGAATCTCCGAAACTATTAGTTTACTATATTTTCGTACTAGCCGATGCCCGCGGTTTACGCGGTTACCCGCCAGTGTTAATCCAGATTATAAACTACATTATACATACCGTTTTAATGAGTAACAAACATCGATACATCCACACATCCACAAACTTTATAATATTAGTAAAGATTTGATAGTTCGTTTCTTGAGGAAGGCTTCGAAATTACATCTTATAAATGTCTATCATGACATAATCTGAAACTGATAATTCAGGGTTAATTTTCGGAAATTAAAGGCGAATAAGCTCTTATGTTTTTTTATTAACAACTATGGAATGATAGTTGGACTATTTGTGGGTGTGAGATAGTCATACCATCGTTTCATAGCATTTCAATTGAACATCACAAGTACTCATTCTAAGGTTAACTAAAGAGTTTGTAAACTATCTTAAACTTTACAGAAAAATGCAGCTGATGAAAAAGAACGCATGTCCAAACGCAAGCTCAAGAAGCTGTCCAGATTATCTGTAGCAGAGCTGAAACAACTGGTGTCGCGCCCGGACGTAGTCGAGATGTACGATGTCACAGCTCGGGACCCTAAGCTGTTGGTGCAGCTTAAGGCACATAGGAACACCGTACAGGTCCCACGGCACTGGTGTTATAAGCGAAAGGTATGATAATAATATGATTCATGTAAGATTACATCTATACAGCGCAAATTATCGCTGATCGCAGATTTAAAGACTATTAATTAGTCTATTTTTTGTTTTTCTGTTCTTCAGACAACCTGGCTGCAGTTTGTAGTGACCTGTATCTCCGGCGTCAAAGGGCGCGGATCTTTTTTAAATTCTTGGACAAATCACAAACAACACAAAGCTTGTACTATGGATACTAGATTGCTGATAAATGTACATAAATACTGATTTCCGATAAGAAAATCCATTTGTGTTTGTCTTAATTCTTGCTGTCGGTTGTATACTACTTTCTGGGTGTTTGCTATGACTCGGTTTAAGCTTAGCTAACTTTGGTACCGGGTACTTCTGTGTGAATTTGAACGAAGGAAGGTGCCATCTTGCACGCGCTCGCGATTTTCATACGACGCGCGACTTGACGAATAACTCCAATTTATTCTCGAATTTTTGGTGGTTTTTGGTCATGTTTGTCATGTCAGACGGACAGTCCACTCGCGGTAATCCACAATCCTCATATCATTATTAAAATTATATTACTCCCACAGTATTTGCAAGGCAAGCGTGGTATAGAGAAGCCGCCGTTCGACCTTCCAGACTTCATAAAAAAGACCGGTATCATGGAGATGCGCGCCTCACTTCAAGACAAAGAGGAGACCAAGACACTGAAAGCCAAGATGCGTGAACGATCAAGACCTAAGCTTGGCAAAATTGACATTGACTATCAGAAGCTTCATGATGCCTTTTTCAAGTAAGCATTTAGTTTTTAATTGCATTTATCTTGTGGATAAAGGATGACTTTTTTGTTAGACAAATACAAACGAGGATATTGCCTGATGGTAAACAATTCATTATTTCAGCCACAGGAAGTCTGCTACTTCAAGCTTCCCCCAAATTGTTTTTACAAACTGTTCAGGGCGCCTTGTTTCACCACTTGAAAACATACGAATTTTCATATAAAATCTGTAAAAAAGAATGAAATATAGTAATTGTCAATTTCTCTAGCGTATAGGCTGACCTGCCGGGCTAACATGACAAACGCGACAAAATTTTCTCGCTCCGCTCTGCCAATAGCGTATCTCGGTTATGTCTACAGTAGACAAAACAGGCGTTGCTATTGGCGGAGAAGCTGTGTCGCGTGCGAGAAACTATGTCGAGAGTAAGCATGTTAGGCTCGCTGAACTTATTAGGGGACTCCTAGTGTACAAAATATTAAACAACCATTTAAGAGAGTTTTAATAACTCTGCTCTCTTACGAACCAGTGTGACAACTGGCCAATATTTCTCACAGATATAAATAGAACAGTTCTGTTGGCGATTATAACTTAAGACATTCTATGGTAAGTGTTACTTCACTACATATTTACGGTAATATGATAAAGTTTATTAACTTCTATTTTTTTAAACACAAACGGACAGATTTATTCATAAGTGAGTAGTACAAAGTGCAATTGGGCATTAAGTCCGCCTATCAGTACTTTTGTATTGTTGTCAATAAAGTTAAAAAAATAAAATAAGTGCTCTCAATTTTTATTCAAATTATTTCTCTCAATTTAGAAGCCATAGAATTGTATGTTTCTAAAGGTGTATCTACGCTAGACGAGCCAAGCACGAGCGGAGCACGAACCGAGCCAAAATTCGTGTAGTGTGGACCGACTTACGAGCCTCGAACCACATTTCACCGCGAGCAGAACGGCTCGGCTTGCGCTCAACTTGTGCTCGGCTCGTCTAGCGTAGATCCACCTTAACGTTTATTTTTATAATGATTAATTATAATCATGTTACAATAATATACTGCGCCTGGTAATCTCTTCCCATGTCTATGGCCAAAGAGGCCCAAGACTACGTCACGATCAGTGTGACATATTCAACCTTATTTTAACCGCACCACAGCCGATGACGTAATCTTGGGCCAATCACGTGACCTAGCTGTCACGGGAAGGACATACCTTGTTTTGTTATACCATGATTATATTAACATACAATGGCTACAATTTAATGATTTTGTATAAAACAGATGGCAGACCAAGCCCCGTATGACAATTCACGGCGACCTCTACTACGAGGGCAAGGAGTTCGAGACGCGACTTCGCGAGAAGAAGCCCGGAGACCTCTCTGAGGAGCTGCGAACTGCTCTCGGCATGCCCGTCGGCCCGGGCTCTCATAAGGTGCTTATTTTCATAAATAAAGAAATGTACATGTACTTACAAAGTATTTAGTATATTACTCAAAACAAAATAAAGGCCACTCGTAATATTGTACCTACTATAAACTACCACAGCTTTTATTTACAACATTGAGTGTGAAATTAATTCAAAAGAATTCACAAAAATATCGTTTTTTTCTAAGTTCACTTAAAATTTGTGTCCCTTAATTTTTTTTGAGTAGTATATTTTATTAACGTTATGTATTTAACTTAATGACATTGCGTATTGGTTATTCGTTGTGCAGGTGCCCCCGCCGTGGCTGATCGCGCAGCAGCGCTACGGGCCGCCGCCCTCGTACCCCAACCTGAAGATCCCGGGGCTGAACGCGCCCATCCCGGACGCCTGCGCTTTCGGCTACCACGCCGGAGGCTGGGGCAAGCCGCCCGTCGACGAGACCGGCAAGCCGCTGTACGGCGACGTGTTCGGCCACCAGAGCCAGGGGCAGGACGACGCCGAGGACCTGGACATCGACCGCAGCATGTGGGGCGAGCTGGAGTCCGAGTCCGAGGAGGAGTCCGAAGAGGAGGACTCGGAGGAGGAGGGCGAGGCCGAGGGGGGGGCGCAGACGCCGGCCGAGGGGCTGGTCACGCCGCTCGGCATCAGCTCCGTGCCGCCCGGCATGGAGACGCCCGACACCATCGAGCTGCGCAAGAAGAAGATCGAGAGCGACGTAGAGGGGTAAACACTGACACCTTTTCCATCATTCTTCACAACTGCACACTCTATCTATCAACTATATCAATTCATTTTTACAGCGGCGACACCCCCGCGTTGTACCAAGTGCTGCCGGAGCGGCGCGTCGGGCTGACGGCCGGCATGATGGCGTCCACACACGTCTACGACATCAGCGCCGCCAACCCAGGTAAGTGTCCACGTTCATACACAAAGCAGAGTAGATCTTTGGAGAGGATTCCCTTTAACTTGTGTGTGTGAGTAGGCAAGCGCGCGGCGGCCGGCGGGCCCGCGACGGGCACGAGCAGCGAGGCGGGCGGCGGCGGCGTGGAGGTGGCGCTGGACCCCTCGGAGCTGGAGCTGGAGCCCGAGGCGGTGGCGGCGCGCTACGAGCGCCATCTGCGCGAGACGCGCCCGCGCGGCAAGGAGGACCTCTCCGACATGCTGGCTGATCATGTCGCCAGGCAGAAGGTAATTGTATTTTTTATTGACAAAGACTAGGCTCACATTAGCAGCTTTCTTATGCTAGGTCTACACTTTCGGGAAGTGAAAAGTGAAGACGAGATGAAAGCCCGCCCACTATCTCGTCGAGCTAGCATTACACTTTACTATACCGGTTAAGCCAGGGAATCTATGTCATTATACTTACTTTTTGTCACATAAGAATCTCAATATAAAATGCTTTTAGCATTAACTCCTCTTTTTGTTCTTAATTATTGTGGTCAATAAAGTATAAATAAATAAAATATATATTTTTTGTTACAGAATAAAAGGAAGCGACAACAAAATACAGATTCCAAACAAGCAAAGAAATACAAAGAATTCAAGTTCTAATGTACTTTTAGGTTTAATTTTATGTATAAGTATAAGGAAATGTATTTCATATTAATTGGTAATTCTTGAATAAAATAATTATGTACAAGTTATGTTTTAAGTGACCTGAAAATCTACTTAAATTATATCTATTCCTGTAGATTAGAACATGAGAGTAAACAGTTCTATATAAACAGTAGAAAACATTTTTGTATGGCAACTTTTAATAGTATATAACAGTGTTGCCAATGCTACATAGGGAAAAATCGAAAAGTTACATTGTGTATGTAACGCAGCAGACTGTTCTAAGTATACTATATACTAGGGGTGCATGGCGTAACGCGATGCAAAGTTGAGCTGAGCGAATGTTGAAAGTTTTGGCGCCAAAAATCAGCTTTATTGGTTTTGGCACATTTTGGCACATTTTATTTTCATTTTTATTTTTTTAAAACCTTGCCACAAACTGTCTCTTAAGATGTGCCAAGTTTGGTTCTAATTGGTGGAGTAGTTTGGGAGGAGAAGACGAACAACCAAATGAGGAAAGTCTGGTATGGAGAGCTTCGCTCGCCTTCGGCTCGCTCAGCTCAATTATTATTTATAATAATAAATTTATTATACACCAACAGACTTTTATTTTTAATCAATTCGAGTAAAATTTTTGAGAGTTGTGCTCCTGTGCTAGAAGTCTGTGCCTTCTGGTGCAGCGCACTTGTGCTATTCTGATTGTGTCTGACTGACTACGCTTCCCTACATAAGGTTATTAGAAGGTTAAAAAAATAAGATATCTGATAAGCAAGTGTTTTTCAATCAGAGTTAAATGTATGAAAAACTAGTGCATTTTATAATCCGCCGGCGATAGCTCAGTTCCTTTTCTAAACCGAGTTATTTTTGCAGCAACGGCTCAACCACACACCGTGGAGTATGATGAAAGAAGTGTTTGTTGTACAGCATACAATATCTATGAAATGGGCTGGCTCGATCGGGGAAGTTCCACCATCTCACACAAGCACGGACGTATAGCATCCGTGGCTGATGATAACATGTTTCCTCACATCTGGTAACCCGCTTGCTTGTTTGCCTGCATTAAGAAATTAATTAAAAAATTGATACAATGTTCTGTGTGCACAGTGACTGTTTATAGGTACTTTTTTGACTATTATATGCAGTCAGATAGTTGTTTTAATTACCATCCATTATTTCCACAGAACAAAGAAACAATTTCCTTGATCATTTCATTGTATTGGAATAAAGAAACATGATAGTTTCATGGTGTTTAAGCAAATACTATAGAGTTTCTATAGTATTTGGTATATGTCACTTAAGTCACACACACGTGAGATTCTGTTCTATTTATTTTGTTACAATTTCACGGGTAAAAAGAATCTTTGGTGTGGCAACACCAATAATTTTTTTTGGACTTCGCACCTCGAAGCTAGATTTTATTTTGTTTTTGTTAAAATTAAATTAAATACTTTTTAAGTTTATTATTTATTGTTTATATTAATTAAAATGGCCCGTGTTTTAGTCGGAGTTAAGAGAGTTATCGACTATGCCGTGAAAGTGAGTAAAAAATTGTAGTACAAAGGTTACCTTTGATTTGTTATTTACCAAGGATTTTTAATAGACTACACATATAAATATCTATGTTAATATCTGTAAAATTGAATAACCCATAATATTATTAAACCTTAACATTATATTTTTTCATAATAAAGTTACAAATTAAAGTTGAAAAGTTGAATTTATTAGCTTATCACAGGAATCTATTATGTTATGACGTATGTTCTTTTATCTAGGTTCGCGTAAAGCCAGACAAGAGCGGCGTGGTAACAGAAGGTGTGAAGCACTCCATGAACCCCTTCGATGAGATTGCCGTGGAGGAGGCGGTCAGGATGAAGGAGAAGAAACTGGCCAGCGAAGTGATCGCCGTGTCTTGTGGTCCTACACAGGCGCAGGTCACTACCTAAAAGCTTTTTGCATGACATGATGACTCTATGAACAAACTGGAATTATATTATTTAATCGTTTACCATTGTAGGATGGTGGCAGGATGTCACAAATTTTACAAAAAATGATCTTTTCTTTTGTTAAAATTTTTCGTACTTCCATAAGTAGCTAAAATAATATTAGTATAAATTGATTACATAGGTACCTATATACCAAAATATTGGCAACAGATGAACCCAAATAGGAAGTCCATTCACACCTTTATATGAGATTCAATTTCGAAGATTAGTTTTAAAAAAAAGTAACGTTGATAATTTAGTGCAAGAAATAAAACCATAATAATAATCACATCTAGATGTATTTCTGAGGTGTACAGAGTAATGAAATTTTAGTAATACAATGTAAAGTATAAACAATGAAGAACTTAATATATTTATTTAGGAAACACTCAGGACAGCATTGGCAATGGGTGCAGACCGGGCGATCCATGTTGAAGTGAGCGGCAAGGACTATGAAGGCATGCAGCCCATTCACGTTGCCAAAATACTATCGAAACTCACCCAGGATGAAAAAGTTGATTTAGTTATTTTAGGCAAACAGGTAAAATCTTTAGTCGTAATAGATAAACAATCCAAATATATTTGTATAACCTAAGTCTTTGTGTAGAAGAGAAAACGATGAATGATAATGTAAAGTGGAACTTACAAATTACTTAAAAGGATACTCCGATCACATATTTGTTAAAGATTGATGAAATAATCATTTTAAATTTTTTTGACAATACAGTCTTCATATATAGTGTGTTATGGGTTAGAAAATTTTTCGAGAAAAGAAGTACAAGCCTTACAAGCATAATATTTCTGTTTTAGGCTATTGATGATGACTCAAATCAGACTGCACAAATGACAGCTGCATTCTTGGACTGGCCACAGGGTGCATTCGCTTCAAAAGTAAGTTTAATTTAAACAATAATCTGGAGATGAACACACAATAAAGGGAAGGCCGCCGGTAAAAGCTAATATGGAAAAATGTAAATAAATGTTAATATTTAGTACTATCATACTAATATTATAAATGAGAAAGTGCGTTTGTTTGTTTGTTATTCCTTCACGGCTTGTCTAATCAGCCGATCATTATGAAAACTTGTATACATATTGTCCGGGGTACAGAGCCCAACATAGGCTACTTTTTATCCTGTGAAAGTATGTCATTCCAATGGGAAAATAATTTTTCTCGCGCCACAAGTCACGCTATGGGTTGTTTTGTTGTCAAACGAGATCTATGTCATAAAATTAATGCGAGCGAAGCCGCGGGGAATAGCTAGTTGTATTATACTTAGGAAACTGTTTTAAATCTTTCCAATGCATTCTTTATTTTGTTTTTGTAATGTTTGTTGTATATTTTTTATCTCCTAATTATTATAATATATAAGTTTGTTTCTTTCTTTTACATTATAGCTACGCAAACAATTCGCTATGAAATTATGATTGATATTGTCAGGCGTGCAGAGAACAAAATAAAATACCTTTGTTATAGTTATAAAGTATAATATATTATGATTATGATACATTATGATTTACTAGTTATAAAATACATTTAGTTGTGTAACTGATAACCTTTGTCGTTCATGAGTCTATCTTATCTGGACATGTTGAAGTTAATTTGATTTTATCTGCCATCATCAGAATAAATTGTACTCTATTAATGATTATTGAAGATTTTTATGAAAGCCATAAACAGTCAGTAGCATAAACCTTGTCACAATGATTAAAATTATATACAAAGTGACAAAGTACTAAAGTGATAACATTGACTTTACATTATCATACTAATATTATAAATGAGAAAGTGAGTTTGTTATTCCTTCATTGCTTGACTAAGCAGCAGATCATTATGAAAATTTGTATACATATATTGTCAGGAGTTAGAGCTAAACATAGGCGGGCGAAGCCGCGGGCAATAGCTAGTAATAACATAAATGCAAATACAACTTCTTTCTAAAACTAAAATTAAATTTCTAAAACGAGCCGCCAATCGTCATTTGAGCTGCCTAATTGGCATGGCTAATATGGCATTTAGCTATTCTATGGAGGTTTCAATAGGCTATTTGACTGATTTTGAAAAACTGTTTTAAATTATTCGTTGGTATATGATTAATACACCACATGTATATTTCTGCGAAATTTGCAGTATTTTCCGTAAAATATCGGTTTAAAATTTAAATTACAATATTCGCGCTAAAAACGCTTTTTCTGTAATGGCGGACGCCGTGACGTCACAGGCAAGTAAACTTGTACCAAAGTGTACATTCAGCGTGTTTAGAATATTTTTTCTGTTATTTTACTGGAAAAAATGGTTTATAAATGGTGTAATTGTGCCACAATGTACAAATACTTCTATAAAAACTCCACAAAAACTGTTTGTTTCTGTGTTAGCTCGAAGAGACCCAAACAACATTTTATCTCATACAAATGTTTTTATGTGTGAAGATCACTTTGTTGTAAGTATGCCAGTAATATTTGATTCGAATAGTAATAGATAAAATGATAAAATCACACAAAATGTCGTAACAATGAACAATGTTGACTTGCGTGTGACGTCACGCGAGGCATAGCCAATCACAGAGCGTTCTTGTGGCTGAAGAAATTTAAAAAATAATTTGGATTTATTTTGTTTATTTTGAAAAATCTATAAATATTTTTGGATTTATCAGAGATAAATATGTTTTTTTATGTTATTACCTAATAGGATGACCACATTTCGTAGCATATTTTTAATAGTGTCAAATAGCCTATTTCCTTTGGCAATTGTAAAATAGTCTCCACTCGCGACTCTGTAGGCCTGAATCATACTTATAGTTCAAAATCTTATTACAATTTTTGTGTGTTCTTCAGGTGGAGAAAAGCGACGCCGGACTGACGGTGACGCGCGAGATTGATGGCGGTCTCGAAACCATCAGGACCAAACTGCCAGCTGTCGTCAGCGCCGACCTACGTCTCAACGAGCCGCGATATGCCACACTGCCCAATATTATGGTTTGTAATTCTTTTTATCAGAGACAAACGAGCTAGCCAGTTGCCTGATGGTAAGCAATCACACTGGTGAATCAGAAACAAATCTTGAATGTACTGCCGACTTTAATTGCAGAATAAAAATATAATGAGAGCGGAGTGATTTTTTCTACTAAAATGGTAATGGCTATGAACATAATTTATGATCCTTTAGTCTTAGAATGTCCAATTTGCAAAATGTCCAAGTTGCGAAATATCCAAGTTGCAAAATGTCCAAGTCTCAAAAGGTCAAAGTATCAAAAGCAATTAATTAAATGCAAACTCTTTTTACTGTAACAGTTTTTATTATTAATCAGCAAATAAAGATATAACTATGTATATGTACTCATGTAAAATCACAAAGATTAAAAAAATAATACCTATAAATTGCACAGGAACGATATACATATAGGTAAATTTTTGAAGAAAATCACATTTTTAAGTTTCTTTAAATGATTTCACATACATACATTAGAGTTGATCAATAATTAAAATAGTTATAACAAGATCACACAGTAACAATATAATATAGGTATTATTTTTTAATCATAGTAATATCTTTATTTGCTTATTAATAATAAAAAGTGTTACAGTAAAGAGTTTTCATTCATTTAATTGCTTTTGAAACTTGGACATTTCGCAACTTGGATATTTCGCAACTTGGACATTTTGCAACTTGGACATTTTGCAACCACTCGACATTTTGCAAATTGGACATTCTGCGACTAAAGGTTATGCCTTTATGCCTGATTTGTGAGTTTATTTTATCTTACTTATTTTGTTGATAAAGTGGTGCTGCTAGAGATACCCATCAGAAATATTTTTTTATACTAAAAATTATTATATACTGTGTGCAGTAGTAACCATATTTGTAAAATCCTGTGGCTGTGACATTATCGTATTTAATAATTTAATCCATTTTCAGAAAGCCAAAAAGAAGCCTCTAAAGAAATTGACCGCCAAAGACCTGGGCGTTGACCTGACGCCGAGAATCAAGGTGATATCCGTGGAGGACCCGCCCGTGAGGCAGGCGGGCTCCATCGTGCCCGACGTGGACACGCTCGTCGCCAAGCTCAAGGAAGGAGGGCACGTTTGAAACTACACCCGTTCGTGATAGACAGAGTTTATTTCCCCGTATAAATATTTAATTTTGTACATGAGATTTTGATTGAGTAAATGTGTGATCATGTAGTTACTGTTGAAATATACATTTTTATGTTGACAATATTATTTCATTTTAAAATACATGAGATCTATTGCAATAAATTTATTAATTAAACAAGTCAAGTGATTATAACTATTTATTAAGTAACTAATACATTGTTTCTCCACTATGTGGTTCGTACCAGACTATTTTGCCTTCGAGGCAGCCGGTGACGAGCATGTGGTATCTTGGGTTGAACTTGGAGCTGACGACGAGGTCCTGGTGGATGCCGAGGCTCTGGCCGACGTCCAACATTGTCCTGGGCCCTTTGAAATTGTGTACACAGTGGGAGAGTTCACTGCAGTCCTCGTTTAAAGCTAGAAGTCGCATGCCGCGTCCGAAAGGCGAGCAAACTAGCCGCCCGTCCGCAGAGTAGCATAATTCCTGTTGATGTTAGAAAATTTATGACAATATCAACTAAAGAAACAAAAATATAGTGCCTATGATTTGAGAAAGAAGTTCACAGCATATTACTAGAGTAACCACGTAAAACTATAATTTTAGTTGCAATTTCTTACTATACGATACAATTTCTACATTACTTCAAACAGTGATCCACCAAAGCGGCCTACAGCATGCCTGCGTCACCATCGTTTCTGTATATTTCAGGCCTAAGAAGTATATCACCTTGATAAATCCTTTTCCTTCATTGGTTTCTTCTATGTAGTAGAGCAGGCGGTCCCGGTTCTGTCTGATGTAACTGCGCGCTTCGCGGTCTTCGTCGCTCGAGGTCGCTCGCTCCCTCTCCCGTTGGGGTGTCTGCCCAGATGTCGACGGCGACATACTGTGTTCAAATAATATTTATATTTTTGTTAATTATATCTATGGACAAAGTATGGTATAATCATTAGACACTAGTCAGTGAAAAGTATTATTCTTATTAGCGTTTTCTTTCAGCTATGGTTAAAAGTACTTTTTTTTTCAACCTTTCCATTAGTCATTGATATTTGAAATACTATAAGTACGCGCCAACAACGCGACTCGCAGCGTATAAAACAAATGTACACTGAGTAATAAGTGTCAGTTTCGAACTTAGTTAAACATCAGCGCGAGTCAGCCTTGTTGGCGACTAGTATACTTGTTAATTGGGTTTAGAGTGAAAATAGCCTGGGAGCACTTGGATTTTTAAATGTATACATACGGGTCTATCGTGTCTTCCTCCCGTGCACGTGGCAGTAGACGCGCGACCGCCGTGCGTAGTGGACGCGTGCGCAGCGGCGCGGTCGGCGGCGAGATGCCTGTATTGATCCCCATTATACGCTGCATGTTGAAGTTGCGCCCCACTCCCCTATACAACAAATGATTTTATTTTACAGCCCATTGTGACATACTACAGAACAAAGGCGTACTCAAAGCTTCTCCAATACTATTTTGGCCAGGTGAACATTAAATAATAATTATGTCATACAGAACAAAAATAAAAATCGTCGTTTTACATGTGCAAAATGGATTAATAAATATAACATTACAGCTGAATCGCTTAAAAATATGCTTCTAAATAACAGAACTGCTTTATAATTCAATGGCAAGATTTGAACTGAACAAACATATTACAAATAAATAAAGCTTGTGCAAAAGTCAAGATACGTGCTAACAAGTGGCTATGGTTACCTATAGTGTGCTCTTTTGTTCGTTGAAAAGAATAACTAAAAGGGATATAATTGCAACTCAATTCACTCTCACTCACCTGCTGTACAACTCCTGTAGGACCCTATGTTGCTTTATCGTTATAGACGCTTCCCATACGTCATTCTGTATACTTGATAAGCCCTGTACAAATAAATCAAGTTATTACATACAGTATTCTGGCTACCATCTTTGTTGTGACGCGAGGGAAATAATCAAAGGCTCACTTACTTGAGTTTAATACGCAAGCACACGTAGGATGCATTTACAGCCATTATTAGGGGTCATTGCCAATGTATCCATAAATAACCTAACGGCGGTGGCGGATAACTTGTCACAAGATTTTCAGTAAAATTCAACGATTGGGTTTGAATTAGTTTGTCACTTTTATTGTGGTACCAAAATGTTGTGTGCTTTATGGAAATAAAATGATTTGTGCTCTATTCCTGTTTATTTCAAATTGATTTATAATTTTAATCTGGCGATTGTTTTGCGTTTTTGTGCCAATAGTGGAGTGGAATATAGACGCTTCACTCTCCAGTAATCATTGTCATATTCAAGTTAGCTCAAAAAAGATAATTTATTTTCCTTTTCAACCAAATCTATTATACTTTGGTGGATCGCACAACAAGTATGTTATTTAAACAATTGTCTAATATTGACTCTTTCTGAACACCTTAGCCTTTTGCACCTTTGTGTTCATTTATAAATTTGTATACAATACATAGACCATTAACAATATAGACGTGAAATAGACACCCAGATATTTTATAAAATCGAACTTGCAATTGATTATAGGAAGATTTGTGACGATATCAAAAAAACTACATGGTCTCACCGCGAGCCGCGACGCGGAAGACACCTCGGGCGGCGGCGCGCGACTGGGCCCGGGCTCCGGCGACGCCGCCGCGCGCTGCGCCCGCGACCTGCGGGAAAGCCCACCGTCAAACTACACCCGACGACTAAATGCACATGTCCTATTTAGCAATCAAACGACCACAACGTGCGAGCTGTAAATTTATTACCTGAACAATAATATTTGAGCAGTTTTGAGAAGCGCCAATAATATGAAGAATAGAAGAGCAGCATAAATTATAAAGGAAGTATAAATTACTCACAACCTTGTGTCGGTGTGTGCAGGCACGAACAGTGAATATAGGTACTTACGGACAAGAAGCTTTTAGGTTGCAGAGCATTGACATAATTAAAGAGAGATGACTCACGTGGGTTCTTCGGCCACGGCGCGCGCGGTTTGCGGGCGGCGGCAGGGCCGGGCGCGCGGCCGGCGCAGCGAGCGGCGGGGCGCGGGCCTTCGCGCCGCCCAGGGGCGCTCGCGGCCCAGCACGCCGGTAGAGTCCCGCGTCGACTTCGTTATTGTGTCATCGCACGGCTGAATGTCGTGGATGCACGACCACTGTAAACATAAAAATTGTTATTACATTTTACATATCAATAAAAAAAATATTTATTTACTCATTTATTAAAATAGAAGTTGTTTTTTGAACACACTAATCAATTTGTTGCAGTGAAATTCGAAAGATTAAGTTTTTGTATTGAATAGACTTCACTTACCTCAGATCTGTCGTCGTGACTAATATTTCTACTCAAAGCGCTCCAACCGAGAGGATGGATCTGAAAGAGGAAAAATATTTATTACCTATATAAAAATAAATACCAACAATTTTATTATACATACTAGTAAATTTCTAAATAATGAGTAGAAAATCAAATGCCCACGTAAAGAAATGACTGCTTAGAATCTGCACTTTATATCATCCAACTAAGAAAACCATAATACAGTCAAAATTACATCAAACTTTACCCAAAATAAACTAAGGTCAAAATCGAACTGTAAATTGTGAAGCTTTGCTTAACTGTATAGATATTTCATTTCACGAAGAGCGTTCCACTATGAATATTGTACTTTGACATGCACATGAGTATGCGTAACGTCGGATACGCTCGTAAAATCGCTCACGCACACATAAACAATATGTATGTGTCACTCACCTGCAATGAGCTGACGACTTTAGCGTCGTTCCCGTCAGGAAAGTCCGACACGAACTCCAGCCGGTTCTCTTCGCGTTTGTCGTCAAACAGGTGATCGTAGGCCGCAGCTATGGGTATCAGCTGGCTACTCGTCTGCATCAGTCGGTATAAATTTGGCTGCAATTGAATTGCAATGAAATTTTTCAAAGTAGTTTTTTTAAAAACTGATATTGCTCAAGATCAAAGCATATATAGTTATATTTTTAGTTCATAGATGGCCTTGTTTAAGATAGGAAACACTTTTGACTTGATAGATCATAATTTAATTTGTATTTTCCTCCTACTGGCATTTTAGACGGCAAATTGGCATGAATTAATAAGAAATTTATGTCCATTGATAACGAAGATGGGAAGTACAGTCGCCTCGAGGATAGCAGGACCATCTTTAGGATGATTGTTGGTTGCAACATCCAACATCATAGTGCACACATGTGGCTCTAATGAACAAAAACCCTGTTTGGTAACAAAGAAAAGCACTGAGCTGACAAAAAAATCCGCTTACAAGATGTACAAGCGATTTTTTTCTAAAATGGTCCTCCTATCTTCGAGGCCACCGTACAGTGGAGATATTTTCTCAATACGGATATCTCAATCAAACTATTGATTTCCCATTTATAACTATCCTCTCCGCTTTGTTGGAATAGTACATTAGAAACAATATATATGTATAGTCATTTAATATTGAATCTCTCTTTCCAAAAATTTATCAGTCGATGTTATTATAAAGTCAAGGTACAAATCTCTCGCGTCATCTAAAAACAATAATTTATAATAATACTACCGTACATGCTAAGTTTGTTCACCTTGAATCCAACTGATTATGTGCAAGCTAATTTATACATATGCGTTAAAATGTTTTAATTAAAACTATGTACAAGCCCGTAACTTCGTCTGCGTTAGTTCATCTCATAATAATTCAACAATTTCCCGGATTAAGCAAGTATCCTGTGTTAATCCAGGTTAAACCATTCCATTTTTTAAATGTTGATGATAGCATTTTTGTGAAGACCAAAACAAATGTTTCTTGTCTCCTGTGTTAATCCATGTTAAACAATTTTTTTAACATCATAAGTTTTTTTGTGAAGAACAAAATAAATGTTCTTTTAAATAAATATTTGCTTTGTGCAGGATACGAATCCGCATCCCTATAACATAATAGAGCCATTGTCTTGTGTAGGACTTTACACTGAAAACCTATGGATAGGATACATACAATAACATGTGTCAAATACTAATGAAGATTTTCGAAAGAGAGTAAATATTGCTTTTCAATACTTAATGTGACCATATTGTAAATGGTATTTACCTAATGAGATTATAGATATTGTCTTGTTTACACTCAATCGGTGGAATTCGTCGCTGTTCATTCATGACTGGAATAATATAAGTTAGAAGCCATAGTAATGTTTTGTATATAGCACTTATTCTGATTCTATTGTGATAAAAATATACAATACTAGTCTCCGCTTTGTCAGGGGGTAATTTCAATAGTCTATGTTAATCATAGAAAGATGAAAAAGCTGGCTGACAAGAGAGAGGACAATGGAGGCTGCTACACCGGCAAGAGCGCGTCTCTTAAATTTAAATAAAGATGTTAATCAGGGATTGCATTCAAATTAAGAAATTTTTTTTTAGTTTATTCGTCGTTAGTTATGTATGAAGGAACTATTCATAAAATATAACACAATCGTGGAGATTTTATCCTGTGCTAAAAATAAAACTCTTTAATTTGTAGCTACTATTATGTAAAATAAGCCATCCATATATATTTAAAAATTTCCTATGATTATTTACAAATAATCATAGGAAATTTTTAAATGTATATGGATCAAAATTAATAATAAAAATATATTTACCTTAAAACCATGCAAATCTTGTCCTAGCGTAGAGAGATTCAGGTTATGAATGATTATGAGCAGCCCACCAGTTGTACACATGACCATTTGCTTTGCATCCGGTGACAATCTACATCTCATCAATCCAGCTGCATGAAAAACTCTTTGGTAGACTAAGTTACATTCTGTGTATGAATTTATGTCCCATGTGTATATACTGCCATTCAGTTCTGATGTGACTAGGAGTTTGTCTTTGAATGAGAACTCTATGTTTTTAACCCAAGACGAATGGCCAGCAAGAGATCGGATCTTCTTGTTCATATTCCTTATGTCCCATAGTGCTATTGTTGTGTCATCTGAGCATGTTGCAAACATTCTTCCATCTAAAAATCTAATAAAAATAAAAGTGAATGTTTTAATAAATAAGTTTTATTTTTAATTTTATTTATTATGAGTTTCAATTTCAAATTTTGACTGTTTGTGATCAAAATGTTACTTCACTAATTAATCCTGTCTAATAAAAATAAAATAACTATAGGCAGATATTATTGTTAACTGCCCTTGTACAATGTCTATTGCATGCACCTGATGGGGTTGGCTGGAAGAAATCACTTAAAGAGATAAGCTCACCTTTGTACACTCTTTCTAATAATGTAACTTTACATGATAATTTACGTGCATTAAAGAATATATAATAGTTATTATTAGGCCCTCAAAAATACTTGCTAACATTTGAGAATCAAAACCTATAAATATACAATAAAAGGTGGTACTCTTACTTGACACAATTAACACAGTCGGTATGGGCCCCATTCACAGTGTGGATCCTCTGGTGTGTCAGGGGATCAAACAGCTGGATAGACTTCTTCTCACAAGCTGCCACCAATAGGGTCCTGAAAATTGTGTTATTTATAAATTCTATGATGACCAAACAATGCCACTTAGTACCTTATTGTGGTATTATCATAAAATATTGTAAAATATCTTCACTCTACCTAGCTTGTACTTTTTTTTAAATGTTGGGATAATGGATTTCTGCATGTCCTGATGCTTGGGGTAGCGACATGGGTCTGTCGGGCTCTCCGCCTAGTGGGATATACCAACTAATAACCTGACTGTCTACCTGGCCTGTAGCCTATTCACGTAACAAGAACCGATTCTAGTTCAATTCAACGACACTCACTGTCTCGTTCAATTCCTATTTTGTATGAGTAAGACAGCGAGTGTCGTTGAAACGAACTAGAATCGGTTCTTGTTACGTGAATAAGGCCACTGTACCTGGCTCAACATGTATGTAAAATAATAAAGTTCATGCACACATATGTGTGCATTCAATACATGTTATTTCAAATATTGTAACCTATAATCCTTGAGAAAAGATAACCAATGCATTTTTATAACTGTTTGAAGCAATTCTTTCAATATGCAGCAATCAGAGATGTTTTAATAGGAAAAAAAAACATCAAATTGTAGCAAATAGTACAGACATCTGCAAAAAAACCTGTCCACCCATTGTAAGGATAAAAATGTACATTTTGATTCATCATTATCTAAAAAAAATCTTACTTCATTTGGGGAGTCAGGTTTCTGAGGCTGTCTGTATTTGATTTGGAGTTTAGAATAGAATAGACTTTTATTGCCAACTGTGTGTACATAGATAGAAGGTGGTTACATAAAGGTGATGGTTTCAAAAGTTTATTAATCAGGCATGCAACATTACAATTTTATATTTTTTTATTAAGTATAATAATACATTATTATTTTACATTATTATGAGTTAGTATTATATTTGACATTAAAGGAAGGAAGGAGGAGAGTATTATATTTTGGTAGTGATATCATAACTTTTATGTTTATGCATTGTCTTATTACTCATGGTATTTTTTTCAGAATGTAGTTTGCCTACTTGTACTTGTAACCACAACCAATGCTATTATATTAAAAACACCACATTTCATATGACTGTTAAATTAATATAATTTTTGTTAAGTTAACTTTTTTATATATTTTACTACTCAACAGCATACAAACAAGTAAACTACAAAATTGTAATTAAGGTAACATTTTCTACCCATAAGGCAACTCTCTGACTAACATTTTGTAATGTAAGCTATAGAAAATACAATTTTAAAAAAAATTACAAAATTTCTCACCCTTCTGGAGAAAATTCAAGGTTGAACACTCCGCCAGTAGGAAGAGCATTAGCTTGTTCGCAATCCCACGATGCTATGGGCTTCATACCACAGTACAGGCTCCTGGCTAACGCGTCACCACTCCCTATAGGCGTCCCGAATCCTGTCTCCCTATCTCTCAGCCTGTGAGGGCTAAATGCGGAATGTTTCGCCATAAAACGCATCTTCTCTTTGTTAGCCATTGTACCAACTACTAAGTACCACTATTTTAAGGTCAGTTAAATCTTCGTAAACACCACTATTCACCACTGATTACTATTTAAGTACAGAACATATTGATTATATTAAATGTAACGAGATTTACGACTACATGCTTTTGCATAATTTTTCTATTTAATTTAATTGATTTTCATGTAAAATTTCTTAAATCGTCTGATTGACAGTTGTCCACTGACTGTCTGTCAGTCTGTCAGATCAGGATCAGATTGACGTTTTTACTGCGACAACCAGCGACAACAAAATAAAATTACATGTTTGCTTCAATATGGTTTTATTTTGCATTCCACTTTCTTTTTCCTACAAATTAACAACAAAAAGAAAGATAAATGCTTTTTGTTGATTTAAAAAAAAAAACGTTGTTACGTGTATGTAGTGTTTAGCGAACATTTATAACGATACAGTATTCCCATTCACAGCAGCACATTACTTACTTAAATGTGGGCAATCCTAGCAAAACATTTTTTTTTAACTTTCAAGTTAGGAGACAAGCAGAATATCCTACGCACGCACGGCCACAGAGTAACATGAATAACCGGCGATGCACGATTGATATGGAGAAAGTGGCATAATTACGACCGTTTATATTATAGTTATTGCATGTTGTGCTAGCCTGTAAGTAATTGTTACACATTTCAAATGTATTAGAATAAGTTACAGTGTAAACAATTTGTTGGCAAGCTAAATAAATGAAATAAAATTAGTCTTTCATCCAGTTGCAGATATGATCTCAACTCTCTAGCTATCACCTTTTATCACAGTGACAGCCATAATGTGATTTTTTAATCATGAATGTTTTTATGCAATGCAACTCATCTTTGGCTGGCAATCCAGTTCTTATCTAATAAAAAGAGAGGAAGAATAGTTTCGTTTTCTAAGCGTAGTTCGAAGTTTAGGTAGTCATAAAAAAAGAAAAAATATGTACACATGCCATTTTATTAATGTCTAAAATCCATTTCAAAAGATTAATCTTGTCGTTAGCTAGCAAAATATATTATTAAACGTAATTTTAAAATTAATACTATTACAATTCTATTATCATTAGGGGCCGTCCATTAATCACGTGATCTTTTTTTAAGCATTTTTTAATCCCCCCCTCCCCCTTGGTGATACATGGTGAGGTTTAAGACACCCCCCCACCCAACATCACGTGTATTTTTAGTATCTACAAAAAATCTTAAATTTTTTAAAATATTTTATTATCATAAACACTGGTATAGAGAACGGTTCGTTCGTTGCCATGCAACGACGAGTCAGTCACTGAAAAATAAATGAAAAATATAATGAAAAAATTAATACGTGATATCTAAATACAAGCTTTCAAGCCTCACGTGATTAATGGACGGCCCCTTACAAGTTTTACCAAGTATTAGGTGGCAACAATCCAGACGGTACAGGGATATGGCCAGATTTCAATACATCCTGAAGGAAAACCTCCAATCTAGTTTTAGGCCCACCTTCGTCAATATTTTGTAAAATTGATAAATATTCTGTACTAATTAATTTAATTATCTTTATAAATTGTTTACCGTAATGTTTGAAAAAAGTGTTGCCGCATATAGTAAAGAAATCATGTAGCAATGTCGCACTTATGTCAGGTTCGGGTTTCAAATTAATAAATGATGATAGCCAGGTCCAACCATTGCCCAAACTCTGTGGGTTTGGCGTGTTCATGAATCTTGGTGTTTTAGCTATCCAAATGGCACACTGCAATCGAAATATTCCTGACATTCTTTTTAGAAATTTGTCCTGTTTCTCAACAACTCCATCTTCGTTATAAGTGTAGCCTCTGGATAGATAGAATTCCTTATCAGTCTGTCCTTGTTTTTGTGGTAAGAACATAGGTACTAAATATGGACAATGCTTATGGAAATTAGCTTCCAGTAATTTTCCCAATGTGGGAAACTGTGCCCATAAAGCTACTGTGACTGCTGCAAGAGGAAATGCTGCTTCTGGATTACTGGATACTAACAAATCACCTTGCCTAACAATCTTTTTGGCCAACAATGCCGTACAATAAAACAAACCCTGTGGATGCTGGCTTGCTGATACATAGCTATCCATTATCTGTACTCTCTCACCATTCAATAACTTTGATAATTTCTCATATTTGTCCTTCATGTGTGGTCCGCTTACTGAAGACAATGCATTCACAGGTGTATTAACTGCTTTCTGGCAGTCAAATCTGAATGTTTTTAAAGTAACATTTTCCAGTAGCTCTTTATACTGAATTTCGTATTGATTAAGAAAGTTCCTAAGTTGCTCAAAATGGTTGTAGTTTTTAGAAGAGAAAAATGTTGGTCTTGTTTTTTTATTACGCTCAGCTTCCGCAGCTTTAATTTTAGCAGCTTCCTCTTGTACTTTAGCTTCTCTTGCCTGAGTTTCTTCTATTTCTTTCTTTTTTCTCAATTCTTCTTCTTCTTTTTGTTTCCTAATAATCTCCTGCTGTTTGCTTTCGTGTAGGTCTTCTAAAATCTTTTTTCTAATGTTCTCAATATTTAATGCTAGTATTTCTGCTTGTTTTACTTCCTTATCAGTAATAGCTCCATTTTTGCAAAGATCCATTATGATATTAATATTTCCTATAACTGTTTTGATTACTGTTATATACTTATCACAAATTGCTTTGCCCGCGGGCTCTGTTACAATGATCTTAGTTATTTCATTATCACAAATAGATATTTTGGTATGGCTATCTGTGATAGCTGCAAAACGTGCAGTCGCTTTATTTTGTTCTTCGAGTATCCTATTCATATGCTCGATAGTCTGTTTGTTCAGTTGTTCCTCTAATTTTGCTCTCTCAAGTAGTGATTCATTTTCGTTTTCTTTTTGTTGTTTCAATATTTGCAATTTTCGCGCTTTGCTTTCAAGTGCTCGACGCTCACATTCCTCGCTCTGTGCCTTCCAATACTGTTGCATAATCTCGGCTCGTTTTGCTAACATTTTATTTACCAGTTCCTTGAATGATTCCTCCGACGTCTGCTGCAGTTTAGTCTCGTAGTCCTTCATCATGAGAGTATATCGTAAGTCCTCGCGAATTTTATCCTCAGTTAAGTTTTCTTCTTCTGTCACTTTACTTTTAACATCAGGAGGATCCTCATAATGTTCTTCTTTTTTGAGAGGACTTCGTGGTCCTATAGTAACCTCTTTTACAAAAGGACTAATTTCTGCAGCCTTTGTCAAAGCTGAGATTCGGAGTCTACCGAAATCTGCAAGTGTTTCTGAAAGACTCAAGTCACCATTTTTATAGCTACTGTTTCTGGATTCATTGGATATTCTACTATATATTTCTTCCATTTTCTATTTAAATATGTTGTGTCAATCATACAAAATTTTGTTACCTATCTTAGTTGACTAAAAACAGTTCTAGCGGGTAAATAAAATAACGATCGTAACACAATAGCAATATAACCTAAGAATGTCAGCTGTCACTGTCAAGTGTCAATAGGTATACTTTCTTCTTTTTGATACTGGTAATACTGGTGTTCACAAGAAGCAGGACAAGTGATGTACACTCTCGCGAAGTTGAGAGTGAAATCGAGAATGTGGACGGGCGCACAGCTCCCTGCTTCGTGTTCACTTTTCCTTTTCATAAAATTTAGATCCATTTAGATCATTTAGGACTCTTCAACTCGCTAGTTCAGTCAACTTCGAGGTGTATAGTATAACGAGTCATAGAGCTCGCATTACATTAACCAAAAATCAAAGATGGACTTTTAGAAAAAGTTAAACGTCAAGTCAAAAAATAGCGCGAAATTATGACAAATGTGCAAATGCAGGTGTTTGTCAAGTTTAGCGATATTTTTCTAAATAAATAAAATAACGACAATAAATGTAATTAAAATGGTTCTACAAAATACAGGGAAATTTAGACCTGATCGAGATGCCAGCAGTAGAAAAGATGCTGGATCATCTACGGGATCAAGGTTTGTGTTGATTCGAACATTTTTTATTTTATTTTTTAATAGGTATTTTCATTATAAATATTTTTCCTATCAGAGAGGAGTCCTCAGAATCTCGGATACGTGTGGCGCTGGAAAATGATAGAATAGATTCGAAGTACGGTTTCGACAGAGTAAGGGATGCAAAAGAAAGGACTGGTTATTTAATCAATATGCATACAGTGAGTTTAAAAAAATATTTAATTCATGATTCTTAGATTTAACAATCTATATAGGGTCAGAGTCGCCTTATGAAGGTTATTTTAATTCTTATTGTATCATAAAGTAAGACTTAAGTCTAAGGCGACTCACAAAAGGTAAAATAATTTGTTATTTTTAACAGTCAAGGTCTAAAATGCTCTCTGGACTCCAGAGATGTTATTGACACTTTTCTTGAAGATTTGGAGTAGTTTAAAACACATCCCTGGTTTAGTAGATGGAATAAGGCTTATAAAACACACTGTAATGTAAAAAAAATATTTCTCTAATTACAGGCAGAAATACTAGATGAAGACAAGCGTCTAGTTGCAGCCATGGATTACTATTTCATAGAGATGGATGGTTCCAGGTTCAAAGTGTCCCTTATGTTCCAACCGTACTTCCTGATAATGGCTCGGAAGGAATGTGAGCAGGAAGTCATACAGTATCTGTCCAAAAAATATGTTGGAACTGTACACAAAATTGATGTTATTGAGAAAGAGGATTTAGATCTGGTAAAAATTTGTAACCTACCTAATCATTTTCTGTGGGCAGTAATAGCCCTGGATGTGTGGTAAAGAAAGGGAAGGCTTTTTTGCAGTATAATAAACAACACATTTAGTTTGAGCTCCTTCACTAGAGAAAATTTACCTTCCAATTTTATTCAACATGAAATTCACGTAATATATTGTTAAAACTGTTTTATCTTTGGACACTATATCTACTAGTTATATTAAAACTGTTATTATGAATTTGATCCATGGAAGAGCAGTGGTTCAAAACAAGCATTGTTAAGCTTAAATGGAACCATCAGCTCCTATAATACTCTGTAACATTTTTGCTGCATAAAGTTATTTATTTTAAATACTAAACTCATTTAAAAGACTAGAAAAGTATATACAGGTAATTTTGTTGCATTTTTAGCTCCCAAAAGCGACAACTAATAGTCATTAGTAAGTAGTTAATGAGTAAATAAGGTTAAGCTAGGCTAGTCCTAGTAATCCTAAAATATATTTAATATTTTCATACATAGCTATCTCCGCATTAAGTTCGCCTATTGTATCAGTACTTTTGTATTGTAGTCATTAAAGTTAAATAAATATATAAATAGGAACAATTCATACAGATTGAGCTAGTCCCAAAGTAAGTTCGAAACTTATGTTATGGGATACTAACTCAACAATATTATATTTTATAACAAATACATATATAGATAAACATCCAAGACCCGAGGCCAATCAGAAAAAGTTCGTTTTTCATCATGACCTGACCGGGGATCGAACCCGGGACCTCCTGGGTGGCGGTCTGGCGTGGTAACCATTACGCCACGGAGGTCGTCGAATAAAAACATGCCTATTATGTAATTGTAGTTGTAATGAATTGTTTGAATTTTTTATTTATTTATTTTCAGTTGAACCACCTATCAGGTATAAGACAGAGGTATATAAAGTTATCCTTCATGTCTCAGAATGATATGATGAAAGTGAGAAGGGAACTATTAACAGCAGTAAATAAGAATAAAGAGAGGGAGAAAAAAGATGCTATTTATGCTGAAATGTTGACCAACGCATTAACCAGTGCAGCTGCAATAGAACACGCTAAGAAAACTACTGACCATTTGGAGAATATACTAGATATTAGGTTCGTATTTTTCTATTTGATTACAAAATAAGATCCTGTTGTAAAGACTATTTTGAGTCTCCTTGAATACAACAGAAAAAATTATATAAATGTGTGATGACAGGGTTGTTTTTGTGAATGGGCTCGTCCGGGATTACGGTCGCATCGGGAGTCGGGTCGCTGTGTTCCCTCCAATATTGTTCATAATATTGTTGATGGTGAGCTCAGTGATGGAGGCTGGCGGGCCGACTCTCAGTTGTGGTTGTCATCTTGAAGGACTGGTCTGCTCGCTTTATTAATATCTACATATTCAACATATTTAGGATTTGACCATAGCGCTATTTGGATCGACTTCCTGCGTTTAGTGCTTGATTTCTGTATGTACCTGGATCTGTATTTTATTTATTCTTATAAATGTACTCATACATTGTAACAAACGAGTGAAAGAAAAAAATTGCTAAATGACAAAAAAGGCCGTAACCGGGTTTCTTTCGGCATTTCTTTTACCGGTGGCCATTTTGCTTGTGTCCGAAATGGTGGTAGTATATAACGTAGTTTATTTTCTTTATACTTATATACAAATTGTAAATGACAAGAAAAAGTGCCTGTGAAGGTCTAATTTCTGAAATAAACGATTTCATTTCATTTCAATTTCATTTCATTTCGATGATGAGCAATGAAATCAGAAGATGTGATATGACACATAACTCTAAAATCACCCATTGTACAAAAATAATAAAACATTCAATAAAATTGGTTGTTTTATTATTTATATAGCATGTTTATGATAGTTCAAATTTAAAAAAAAACACTCATAGGTCCATAACACATGTAAGCGTTACATTAATATTATGTATGTATTTCAGGGAACATGATGTGCCATACCACGTCAGAGTATCAATAGACATGAAAATCTTCTGTGGTACCTGGTATACAGTAAAGAGTAGAGGAACAGAGACACCAATATTCACAAAAAGAGATGACATCATTGAGAGACCTGATCCAATAGTTTTAGCTTTTGACATAGAAACAACAAAACTTCCTCTTAAGTTTCCAGACTCCCAAACAGATCAAATCATGATGATTTCATACATGATAGATGCTCAGGGATACTTAATAACAAATAGAGAGATAATATCGGTTGATGTTGAAGACTTTGAATATACACCAAAGCCAGAATTTGAAGGTCAATTCATAGTATTCAATGAACCAAACGAATTGGCCTTGATTCAGAAGTTTTTCGATCATATCATGGATGTGAAGCCGCACATCTTTGTTACTTATAACGGTAAGTAAGATAAACATAAAAAAATAATTACCTTTATAAAATTTTAGCTTGTCTACTAAGACTCTTCTTTCATATACAGTTGTTTTTAAATTTTTTGCATATACACACACATATACGCCTGGACCTAAAATCTCTATGTACTTTTAGTGGCCGTTGGCATTATAGTTGAAGCTATATTTTTTGTGTAATAGTTATTAATCGTCAAATTGCCCACGCCGTCGACGTTGCGCGACTTTGATAGTAAAACCAGATTAGTTAGTACCTCGTCACTAAACTTTAGAGTGAACATACCAACAATGTTATAGAGTCAAGGTACCGAAGTGTTGTAAACAAAATTAAGTTTCACAGTAAAAATGTTTTTTTAATGTTAGTTTAGTTTTTAGTTTCAATTTTTAAAGAACTAATTAATTTGGTATCTAGAAAAATAAATGATTTAATTGTAACATATGAATTACAATTATATTTTATCCTATTTCAGGCGATTTCTTCGATTGGCCGTTTGTGGAGGCACGAGCGGCTGTACTTGGCCTGGACATGAAACTGGAGATAGGATTCAGTAAAATTGCAACGAGGGACAACACCTACGCGTGCCGCCCGGCTATGCACATGGACTGCTTGTGGTATGTATATTTTTAACTATATTTTACTACGTGTCAGTATCACATGCCTAATATCCTAACTAAATATATTTCTCTTCTCACGACCATTGGATTTAATATAATTCTAAAATCTGATTATGGCTGAATAGCCGATGGCAGATCAAATTAAAGAGCTAATCAAGCCCGTAAATATGATTAAAGTTCTAAATATAGCTTGTAAGGATTTACTCGAATTTTTATTTATCAACAGTATTGATACTTGTATTATTAACTTAGTACTCTATCCTGGATATCTCTTTCATTTGTTACTGTATGTACCACGATTGGCATAAAACATGTAACAAAATTGTCAAATAATTTGTTTACAGTTGGGTAAAAAGAGATTCGTACCTTCCCGTTGGGTCTCAAGGTCTAAAAGCCGTTGCTAAAGCAAAACTCCGGTATGACCCCGTGGAATTGGACCCTGAGGACATGTGCAGGATGGCAGCTGAACAACCACAAGTAAGATCATAAGCTGAATTCTATTATAAATTTATAATACGTTAATAAATATTCTTGGACAAATCACGCAACGCCATTTAGTGCCAAACTAAGCAAACATAAACTAGATATTTTTTTTGTACATAAATAAATAAATATATAGGTACAATTCACACAGATTGAGCTAGCCCCAAAGTAAGTTCGAAACTTGTGTTATGGGATACTAACTCAACGATACTATATTTTATAACAAATACATATATAGATAAACATCCAAGACCCGAGGCCAATCAGAAAAAGTTCGTTTTTCATCATGACCCGACCGGGGATCGAACCCGGGACCTCCTACTAATACTTATATTTAGAAAATATCCAGACCACGTCAAAGATACAATACATGCTCTCGGCTCTTGGGATAAAATAGCCTTTTCTATCTGCTACGCCACCCAAACAATAACCGGCAATCAATCACACCGTTATATTGCTTGACGTTTTGATCAGCTTGCACCGGCCGTTGTAGTAGAAATACACAATATATATATATATATTGAAATTGTTTTGCTGTTTTAGGTGTTATCTAATTACTCTGTGTCTGACGCTGTGGCTACCTACTATTTGTACATGAAATATGTCCATCCGTTCATATTTGCGTTGTGTACTATTATTCCATTGGAACCTGATGAGGTAAGATTTTGAAATACAAATTTTTTATTTATTGTTGAGACAGTTGTAAAACAATGACAATTCCATATCCACTTGGGTAACTGCTTACCGTCAGACGCCTTTGTGCCATGTTGTGCTTAATTAAGAAAAAAAAGTTAATAAAGGAATCGATAAATAATTAAATATTCCTTCATCTTCGCTACCCACGCTATCTAGTTCTAAACTAAAACGGCCTTAACACTTGGCTAAGTTCAGAGTCTAACAAAAGAGATGGTGCAATACTAAGAAGTGAGAAGTTGTAAGTGCTTCTCGCTTATTCGTATGGCACCATCTTATTAGACTCTGAATTTAGCCAAGTGTAAAGGCCGTTTAAATGTTAACTTTCTACAAGAAGTCAAAGTGAAATCTTTTTATTCAAATAGACATATTACAAGCTTTTTCGAATCGTCATTTTTTTTTTTGAAGAACGTCGTAAAAGGCCGTCACCGGGTTTCTTTCGCCATTTCTTTACCTAGTGGTAATTTTGCTTTGTTTCCGAAATGGTGGTAGTTTATAGAGTACCTTATTTATATAATGTTTAACATACTGACTATCACTGCAAGAATATGTAAAATGTCCTGTCTATGACGGCCTACTCTCTGACTAAAAGATTTAATTTCTTTTAGGTGCTCCGCAAAGGTTCAGGTACGCTATGCGAGTCACTGCTCATGGTGGAGGCGTTTCACGCCAACATCGTGTTCCCCAACAAGCAGGTGGAGGAGCTGAACAAGTTGACGAGCGATGGACACGTGCTCGAAACCGAGACCTACGTAGGTGGACATGTAGAGGCCCTCGAATCAGGTCAGACCAATATAAATTACAAATACAAATTAATTTATTCGCTGTAGGTAATATACTGTGTGCTCACATTTATCTTTATAAGAAACACTAGCTGTTACCCGCGGCTGCGCCCGCGTAAAAATTTGCCTATGTTGGGCTCTGTACCCCTAACAATATGTATGCAAATTTTCATAATTATCGGCTGCTCAGTCAAGCCGTGAAGGAATAACAAACAAACTCACTTTCTCATTTATAATATTAGTATGATGCAAATTTACATTACATACTTTTGCTCTGTTTAAAAAATGTACATTACAATTTATGTAAAAATTTACTCATGTGGTTGAATGTTGCGTACTATGTTTGTAATAGGATTGCATGTGTCGTGATAGATTGCTAGTTCTATAGTCTATTTTTTTTTCAAACGAATACCGATAAATTTTACTTGCGCTTGTATTGGTTCTACTGCGATTGCGAGCGTTGATATTGGCTGATACAATGACCCATCTCACTCTGTCAATACCTAAAATAATAGCAATTTTGACATTTTAAGCTATTCTATATTTTAAGTTTTTATACTTTTTATACCTTACTTTGTAATTTTTTTTGTGAAATCACAAAGATTTGCCATTCCCTGTACATTGAAAAGTGAAATTTTAGTTCTTTTTCTGTTGTTAAAGCATTCGAGTGTTATTAAACTAAATTATTTTATTTTAGGTGTATTTCGAGCAGACATTAAATGTAAATTCAAAATCGTACCATCAGCTGTTGAAATGTTGATGGATAACACGGAGAAAACAATGAAACACGCCATAGAGGTGGAGGAAGGCGTTCCTTTAGATATGGTGACTAATTTCGATGAGGTTTGCGAAGAAATAAAGGCGAAACTACAACACATGCGCGACCATCCGCGGAGGGACGAAAACCCACTCATTTATCACTTGGATGTCGGCGCCATGTACCCTAATATTATTTTGACTAACAGGTAATAATGTACGTTCATCGCTAGGTCTGAATTATACAGAAACGGCGAAGGTGCGGTGCAGGCACGTTTGTCGAATCGTTTTCATACAAAATGTATGAAAGCAACGCGCGATGTAAATTATACTGAAGCGATGCGGCGCAGGCACGACACAGGCATGCCGTAGGCCGCTTGGTCGCCTTCTTCCTTCTTCGCGCCTTCACCGTACGCCGTTTTATAATAATAAATAAATAAATATATAGGGACAATTCATACAGATTGAGCTAGCCCCAAAGTAAGTTCGAAACTTGTGTTATGGGATATTAACTCAACGATATTATATTTTATAACAAATACATATATTGATAAACATCCAAGACCCAAGGCCAATCAGAAAAAGTTCGTTTTTCATCATGACCCGACCGGGGATCGAACCCGGGACCTCCTGGGTAGCGGTCTGGGGTGGTAACCATTACGCCACGGAGGTCGTTTTTGTATGTCCTAGCATAGAGGGTTCGATTCCCACACGGATCAAACATTTGTTTGTCTTTAGTCTGCATATATTCTAGCGAAACTGCCAGGTGACAGCGTGATGCGTTTGACGTTATTTATCCTATCCTCAATAGGCAGTCATCGTTCTGTATGAATTTTATCAAATCGAGACAGTAAGATCGTCGTAAAGTTTCACGGTGTGAAAGAAGTTTATTAAACACATAAAACACATTACTGCGCTTCGTAGAAGTTATCACCAAAGATAAACTAAACACAAAAAATAAAACAATCAACGATTTTGTTCTATATTTCTGATCAATAAATATTTCACCGTTGGGAAGCCTCACTTTCCGCGGGTGGCTTAGGCTATAGATATATATTTTTAAATAGGGAACCTCACAAAACTTATAAATAAGCTTGGTTCATTATTGCATTATTGGCTTACAGGTTACAGCCGTCGGCAATGGTGAACGCGAGCGTATGCGCCGTGTGTGACTACAATAGGCCCGGAGCCACCTGCCAACGGCACATGGAGTGGATGTGGAGGGGGGACTACTGTGAGTTTACCTTTTTACTACTACCTTATTCTCAAATGTCTCCATTTTTTATGACATACGGAAAATCCATGTTTATTATCTTATACTCGTAAACAAAACAAAAATATGAACTAAGTACTTCTATAGAATAGAATACGCTTTATTTGCAAAACACAAACAAGTGATACAATAAACAGTAAAAGTTACTCACAGTGTTTATGCAACAAGGCGGCCTTATTGCTGAAAGCAATTTTTTCAAGGCAACCTTAGGGTAACGAATTTCTGCATGGAGTGGGCAGGACCAGCAAGACGCTATAATCAGCAGGACATATTGATAATATTATATTCTTCTATGTGTTAATTAACTGATGAAAATTCCATCTATCAGTGCCAGCGACACGAAGCGAGTACCAGCGCATTCAGCAGCAACTGGAGACTGAGAAGTTCCCGCCCTTGCACCCTGGAGGACCGGCACGGGCGTTCCACGCGCTGCCTAAAGAAGACCAGGTTAGGAATTCATCTTTGAACATTCACCACCAGCGACGCCTCGAAGCGTAGGATAGTTTTTTCAAAGTGCGAGTGGTACATCTGTTGCAAGCGTCCATAAACTACGATGACTACTTACCATCAGACGGGCCGTAGGCTTGTCACCATTGTATCTATATTTATCGCCATCCTTGGTATTAAAAAAAGAGAGGCATTTCCAGTTGCCATCACATACCTTTACCAAATAATTTTGCAGCTTAAAAGATTAATACATTTTTGTTTGATAACATTATATTTTCCAGGCGGCATATGAAAAAAAACGTCTGGCGGACTATTGTAGAGTGGCGTATAAAAAAACAAAAGTCACCAGAACTGAAGTGAGAACAACAACAATATGTCAGAAGGAGAATTCTTTCTATGTAGACACGGTCAGAGCTTTCAGGTATAGATTATTCTCTTCCATCATCTTAATTCCGTCGATTTGATCTGACCATCTCGTAACAAACACGATGTCAATAGGGTCTCTGACTCCAAGTCTAATGCGGCGGCGTATATCTTGAATGTATAGATTTATGTGGGACTGATTTAGAATGCTGCTGCGTAATGACATGTAGAAAATCATAAGCAAAAAAATCCTACAATCATAATAGGAAACAATAATAAGAATAGGAAAATGACCTTTTTTATTATGGTGAGAGAAATGCAATGCATGCGCTGCTCGGGGAAGCGGCGGGGGTATTCCCCTCTATTCCACTTAGGGCATACCGACTAAAACTCTCACTCACTACCACCTTAGGTAGGGGCGGGGCCATGGGAACTAAGATACGTCCGCGGGCCAATAGGATAATGACCTGCCCCCACCAATCGCTGTCTCACTCATGAAAAATAGGAATTAAAACGCGCGTGAGATTGAATCTGTTTTTGTTACGAGAATGGGGGGGGGGGGGGGGGATCATTCTCACTATCATCTCATCATTTTCTTGTCAACAAGTAGCTTAAAGCTTTTGTGTATTACAGAGATCGACGATACGAATATAAAGCTTTGAATAAACAAGCTAAAGCGAAAGTGTCCGAGGCTGTGGCCAGCGGCGATGCGGCCGAAATCAAATCGGCGAAGAGTCGGGAAGTACTCTTCGACTCACTGCAACTCGCCCACAAGTGTATTCTCAATTCGTTCTATGGATACGTTATGAGGAGAGGGTATGTTTTGTATACTTTATTTTGCTTGCTAAATTATTTTTTTGTAGAATTTTGCGAAAATGACTACTTTGGCGATAATATAATTTTAAACCACGATTTTTTATTTCTGTACTTTAATTTGTAAGGTATCATTAATGGCCATAGGTAATAATAATTTAGAAGTAAAATACGGGTGAACTCCATACAAACTTCAAAGGCTCTTTATCTGACAGATAGGCTAATTACTTATCAGACACCTGTGATAGTATAAAGTCTTGTTTGTTTTGTTTTTTACTGTTTAACATAATAATGTATGTTTTTTTAGTGCCCGCTGGCATAGTATGGAAATGGCGGGTATCGTGTGTTATACTGGCGCGAACATCATTATGCGAGCACGAGAGATCATAGAACAAGTTGGCAGGCCGCTGGAGTTGGATACTGACGGTAAAGTTACCAACATGTTTTTTTTTTTTTTTTTTTTTTTTTTTTTTTTTTTTTTTTTTTTTTTTTTTTTTTTTTTTTAATATTAATTGAAAAGTTCAGTTCGGGTGTACTAACACCCTTTTCTGAGACACCGGACTGCTGCGGGAGCGTAGGGCTCTCACCGCCCGCCATCATGTTACGCCACATACTAGCTTATCACCGTGTACGTACCTGTACCTCAGAGATTTTATATTGAATCTCTGTGACTTGCACAGATTGAATTATAGTTTGACCGAAACCGCTGTAGCGCGCCCTAAGTATGCGCAACGAGGCTGTGAAGAAAAGAGATACAACTATATGTACTGATAGAGAGGGACGATGCGGTCTACAACCCGCTTCACCTACAAAGAACGGTTGCGGAGAAATTATAAAAATGTTAATTATATTGTTTTCATAGTCGTACATATTATGTCCTGTATACAAATCTGACTAATATGTAAGTCTTTGGATGACGTCTGCGTGTATTTGTAAAGTTAAAAAATCATTTTGACATTATTAAAATGTGATGTTTAATTTGGTGCTTGTTATTTAGGTGCAATAAAGAATATTGTTTTGTATTTTTATAGGTATCTGGTGCGTGCTGCCAGCTTCATTTCCTGAAAATGTAACAGTTCAAACGACACATCCCAAAAAGAAGAAAATCAATGTATCATTCCCTAATGCAGTTCTTAACGCAATGGTTAAAGTATGTTATGTATTTTTTTAATAATTGTAATTTCTACTCAAAGTTCTCAAAAGAGAGGCGCTGCGCAAACGTGTTGCCGATTACCGACACCGAACAGTTTTGTTTGTCATTAGTATGCGTTAAGTGGAAGCAACTGGACACAAAAAATGTTTACGTATGCGCAGGGAGTGGATGATACTGGTTCTATAGAAATATTCATCGGTAGCTTGTATCTGACACAAGACACAGAAAGTGTCTACGTTTGCGCCACCGCTTAAAATGATCAAATATATTCTAAAATAGTGAATAAATAGAAAACATTTCCAGGACCATTTCACAAACGACCAATACTACGAATTGAGCGATCCGGAAACGAAGAAGTACGAACAGCGTTCGGAAAATTCAATATTCTTCGAAGTGGACGGGCCGTACTTGGCGATGGTGCTGCCCGCGTCCAAGGAGGAAGGGAAGCGGCTTAAGAAACGATACGCCGTGTTCAACTTTGACGGCTCGCTGGCCGAGCTTAAAGGTAAAGATGTCATGTATAGGCTTCTATATAAAAAAGTTGGGATTGGTTTTGATAATTGTCATTTAACGATTTTGGGAAGGCGAGTTTTAACACGCCTTCCCTCCTTTAGGAGAGTATGCATTATTGATCTATAGTATGGCTATCTCACTCACTCTCCCGTAAAGCTATCTCACTCACTCCCACAGTAGCAACTTGTTCGATAGAAAATTCAAAGTGAGTTTCGCTTAGCCGTCTATCCTGACTATCTCGCAAATGACAGTGTATTGAACACATCCGAAGTCCAGAGGAGCTCGAAAAAATCAAAGTGACTCCCAGTTTTCCACTCACATATGTCCATATATTTGTTATTTCCTTTAGGTTTCGAAGTCAAACGGCGTGGTGAACTGCAGCTCATAAAAATCTTCCAGTCGTCAGTATTCGAAGCATTTCTCAAAGGAAACGATCTGAAATCATGTTATGCCGCTGTGGCCAAAGTTGCTGATTATTGGTTAGACGTATTATACAGTAAGGGTTCGAATATGCCAGATTCCGAATTATTTGAGTTGATTTCCGAAAATCGCTCTATGTCGAAAAAGTTAGAGGACTATGGCGGTCAGAAGTCGACATCGATATCTACTGCAAAAAGATTGGCTGAGTTTCTGGGTGATCAAATGGTAAAGGACGCTGGGTTAGCTTGTAGGTGAGTGTTGTTTTTGTACCCTTAAACCATGTTACATTTTAAACATCCAAACTAATATTATAAAACACGAAAATCGTCCCTGACATGATATTTGGGATAAAAACTATTCCATAACGTACACAGGGTCTCAAAATATCCCCATATTAATATAAATAGTTTCTGCAGTTTAATCGTAAACATTAACAGACCTGTTCGCACTGATTGCTAATTATATTTATACTACATCCTGCTCGGAAAGTATCGTCTTTCTTCCTTCAAAACTAACAAGAAAGTACGCGATTCCTTCCGCAGAAAATGCAGGAGGAATCCTCTCTCCTCTCTCAAACTACACCTTCGTCGGAAATCAGTCACTTTCTTCCCAGTTGAACAATGTACTATTATAATACTTTTAAAACGTGTCAAGGTTCATAATATCACGCAAACCGGAAGGCGCTCCAGTGACAGAACGGGCGATACCACTGGCCATATTCCAATCTCCTGCTGCAGTGAAGAGACACCACCTCCGCCGTTGGCTAAAAGACAGCAGTATCAGTGAACATATCGACATACGAGATGTGTTGGACTGGGCTTATTACATCGAACGACTCAGCGGCGCCATACAGAAGATCATTACTATCCCTGCTGCGATGCAAGGAGTAAGTATCTTATGAAGATAAATTATAATCTATATTATCATTACTTTAGTCGCGGTAATTGGTATTTTTGAGCGATTCTATCTTGTGTTTCGATGCATTTAGCAGCTAAAAGTGGCAAAAACTATGATCATCGCGATTAAAAGTAGCTGGTCGTGCCGTGCATACAGTTGAGAAATGACCAATGTCTGTTCAACAGCAATTTGCATATTATTATTATATCAAAATCCCCATTCCTTTGTCTTCACTTCGCTTCTCCGTTCTCTCTTTTTTTCGTATGTACGGTGCGGTGGAAATGAGGTGTTGCCGGTACTGCCGAGAGCACACCCAGTACTGCACCTGTAAATGCAACCATTTGCCATCAAGAATAAAAGTATTGCAAGGATAGTAACAGTCAGATACACAAATGTTCTGTTACAGTTACTGATACTACATCAATAGGCTATTTGACTGATTTTGAAAAACTGTTTTAAATTATTCGTTGGTATATGATTAATACACCACATGTATATTTCTGCGAAATTTGCAGTATTTTCCGTAAAATATTGGTTTAAAATTTAAATTACAATATTCGCGCTAAAAACGCTTTTTCTGTAATGGCGGACGCCGTGACGTCACAGGCAAGTAAACTTGTACCAAAGTGTACATTCAGCGTGTTTAGAATATTGTTTCTGTTATTTTACTGGAAAAAATGGTTTATAAATGGTGTAATTGTGCCACAATGTACAAATACTTCTATAAAAACTCCACAAAAACTGTTTGTTTCTGTGTTAGCTCGAAGAGACTCAAACAGCATTTTATCTCATACAAATGTTTTTATGTGTGAAGATCACTTTGATGTAAGTATGCCAGTAATATTTGATTCGAATAGTGATAGATAAAATGATAAAATCACACAAAATGTCGTAACAATGAATAATGTTGACTTGCGTGTGACGTCACGTGAGGCATAGCCAATCACAAGCGTTCTTGTGGCTGAAGAAATTTAAAAAATAATTTGGATTTATTTTGTTTATTTTGAAAAATCTATAAATATTTTTGGATATAACAGAGATAAATATGTTTTTTTATGTTATTACCTAATAGGATGACCACATTTCGTAGCATATTTTTAATAGTGTCAAATAGCCTATTGAGTATTTTTTTTGCTTACCATACAAACTTTCGTTCTAGTATTGGTAGTATTATAACATCTGTGACTCTAGTATAGTGTACAATGTGTATACTTTATAAATATTTATTTTTAGTTAGACAACCCTGTACCAAGAGTTCAGTATCCAGATTGGCTTCACAAGAAAATGCTCGCGAAAACGGACAAATATAAGACTAGGAAAATCACGGACATGTTTTCGGCCAAGCCGCGAGAGCTGAAAGAAAATGATGCGGATGATGAGCCGAGCGGAAGCAATGGGACAATGGTATGAGGAATAAATATTTTTATACAGGTTTTTTTCAAGGGTCCGTAGATGGCCAATTTTTAAACTGTTAGATATTGAAACATACTGAAAGGAGTTTTGAGACAGATTGTACCCGGTGATTTTAAAGCTTACCATATGTTAGTCCATATATGCAACTATTGGTCGGTGAAGGGTGTAATAATACAGGGAGTATATAATCAAAATGAACCGTTCACAGGACACAGAAATAGACATAGAGGACATCGGGAAGGAGGCTCGAGTCGAGCACACGATCCGGCCCATAGTGCATTCGGTGAAGCGCAAGCGGGCCGAGTCGCCGCCCGCCGCCAGCTGGCAGGAGGCGCTCGGCACGCCGCCGCCTTTTGGGGCCACTAAGGTCATTTACATTGTTTTTCTACAAAGTTTGCGCATTCGATCCCCGCACAGGTAGCATAACCCAAGTACAGTGTCCTTTATGTTGAAGTGGAGCTATTTGACTTACATATAATTTATTTATTATTAAAATTAAATGTGGTTTAAATAAAGTTACATTAGTATATAATGTTATGGCTGAAGTTTGAAAATAGTCCCAATATTAGCCGCCTAAATTACCTGACCCGGCTAACTTTGTTCCGCCTTAGAGGCACTACCCTATCATATTCCATGTCCTTCTTTTGGTTCTAAGCTACCGCTCCACCAATTTTCAGCCCAATCGCTTCAGCCGTTCTCGAGTTATAAATAGTGTAACTAACAAGACTTTCTTTTATATATATAGATTGTCACTATCAGAATTCTCCCTATTAGAGGTGAAACATATTATAATATAACTTACGTTATTTGATACAGGAGGAAAGAAGAGCATGGATATTGTTTCAAAAGAAAAAATGGAATTGGCAAATGGAACAACGTGGACTGCGAAACCGCGGCAAAAGAGGTATTTATTCATACTTTTTTATAAAGCCAAACAAGTTAACTCCACCACACTTGATGTTGAGCAGTAGTAGAGTCCACAAGTGAGACTTTTAATTATCGATATAATTTACTACATTATAAATAAATATATAGGGATAAATCACACAGATTGAGATAACCCCAAAGTAAGTTCGAATCTTGTGTAATGGGATACTAACTCAACGATACTATATTTTATAACAAATACATATATAGATAAACATCCAAGACCCGAGGCCAATCAGAAAAGGTTCGTTTTTCAATTACCCGACCGGGATTCGAACCCGGGACCTCCTGGGTGGCGCTCTAGCGTGGTAACCATTACGCCACGGAGGTCGTCACATTCAATGTACCCTTAAACTTACGGTTTTACTACTTTGTATATTTCCGTATGAATTACATTAATGTAGTTACATAGTGGTGTTAAATTCCTTAGGTAAAGTGAGTGACAACGACGCAATGCCGCCGCCGCGAACAGGTCCGACGAACACATTGGGAGGATTCATACGGAGGGCTCAGCGTACATTACTCAATACGCCCTGGCAAGTTATACAGGTAAAATTTTAAACTGTGTATGAAATTAATATAAATGTGAACATGTCTCATTGTGTGTATATTACACAAAATAATGCAGTAGAAAATTGTTATTATTAGCCGGAATGCGGGAAAAATCCATATTTTCCATTTTCTTGTCTCTTACAATATAAATAATTATTTTTCATGTCGAGCATCATTCATGATGTATTTTGATGTAGTTTGCAGATTATATAATTTTGAACACATTACTCTGATACTGCATACATGCCTTCCCTTCGGACAGCCGTCGAGCTTAGACGCTACCACTGGGTGATCGCAGTTTTCAAATTTTAATTTAAATAATAAATTAAAATAAGTTGTTTTTTTTTTGTGCTCGGGCTGGATTCGAACTCGGAGTGTCTCGGTGTTGGCTGTTGTGCCGGCTGTTTCTCCCGCGGAGCCACCGCACAGACGTGCGTCATCGACAAATTTACGCATCATATTCTACGAGTGCGACGTCATCGCAGCGAGCATAGTAATAAGAACGAGACGACCATAGGAGACAGCGACATAGCCGTGAGTTCATTGACATTCCACAGGTCAATAACATAAATTCTCGTAAAACCACGCCCAAGGCCGCGCCCCCTGCGCGTGCGTCACTGCATCATCACTCGCCGTCGGCCCGCTGATATTTAGGCCTACGCTTACATTGTTTTACGTTAAAATATCAACAATGTCCGTTCAAAGATCGCCGCCTAGAGGATTAATTGCGCCAAATAGCGTAAATCACTATAGCTCAGATTCTGCCCTAGACACCAAGAAAAATCCCGACGTTGGGTTGGATTATTTTAATTTTACAAAGAGACAAAAGCGAATGCTTGACGATGCTCATGACCAACCCAACCCGCAAGGCGAAATCGAAGGCCTCCTGGCCGATCTAAAGGTACACCATGATCAAAAATTTGATTTGCTCAACAACACACTAATTACGTTAGTTAACCAAAACAACGAAATTCAAAAGTCCCTCGAAATGAGCTCCTTACGTCACGAAGAATTGCTCACAAAAATTATCTCACTAGAGAAAGATAACGACGAGTACAAAAGGCGAGTATCCTACCTGGAGAATAAAGTTGAGCAAATGGAAAAGAACGTCTGTTCCTCAACCATCGAGCTACGGAATATTCCCAAACAGAGCACGGAAAGTAAGGAAGAGCTCAGCAATATTATTAAAAGCCTGGGATCATCACTAAGCCTCCCTACACCCATCCAAGACTCGGAAATAAGAAATATTTTCCGTAACAAAACTGATACAATAGTAGTGGATTTCACCACAACATTACGCAAGGAGGCAGTAATCTCGATGAGCAAAAAATTTAACAGGATTAAACGAGAAAACAAAGAACCGACATTAAATACAGAGCATATTAATCTGCCTGGCCCCACTCGACCAATTTATATTTCCGAACGACTCACGAGCAATGCAAAACGCACTTTTTATGTGGCACGCGAGAACGTCAAAAATAAAAAGCTTTTCGGCGCCTGGACGTCCCACGGGAAAATTTTCGTAAAGAAAGAAGAAACCTCCATCCCAATAGTCGTGAATAACGAGAAAGAGCTCGAGCAACTCACTATCTGACTATTAACGGAGAATTACTTTCTTAAGCTACTCTTGCTGATTTTATTATCACCTGTTTATTTGTATCTTTTGTTTCTATCAATGTTTCTATTATCGCATGTTCATATGTATTTCTTGGGCCTATCCCTTATCATTACATATGGTGAAATCACTGTTGTAACAATTTTTTTACGAGTACCTTGTACTTACTTGAGCATAAATCACACACATATACTTACTTATTATATACACCTCTTCAATAAACATCCCACCGCACTAACACATAACATATACTCGCTAATCACACAAGTCACGTCACAAACTACAAAAATCCAAAATCGTATAAAAACCAATGAACAAAAATGCATATCAACACGAGTACACTGCTTACCATATATACCAGATCATAATAATCACATATTTAATTTCCGAAATATGTCACGTGTTCACTCCGTGACTACTAGATGCTACTACAGCATCCTACTTTCTAATTTTAATTATTATGTTAAATATTGAAAATATTAACACAGATCTGGATAACATGGATATGGCCACAACTGTTATATGCGATATGGATGACGTGAAACAATACATTAACAAAAACACCACCAACACACTGAACATACTCACCCAAAACATACGCAGCATCCAGTGCAATATGCCTAACTTCATGACTCTTTTACAAAGATCGGAGGTACCATGGGATATTCTGGTACTATCCGAATGCTGGTTGTCGTCAAATATTCACCCCCCGGAACTCGTAAACTACTCTTCCATAAAAACAACCAATCAAAAGACTCAGAATGAAGGAGTAGTAATCTACTATAATAAACACCTAAATATAAAGCACGAAGAACCCAAAATCAGTGACGCTAACAGCCTCTTGATAAAAATGGATTCCGATACATGTATTATTGGTTTATACAGACCACCTAGCCAAAAGGACACGACCAACTTTGTAAACTCAATGGATATGCTCCTTACCAAACTAAGTAATTATAAAAACATTATCGTATGTGGAGATATTAATATCGATATACACACAAACAACCATGATAATCGCTCCCACGACTATTTAAATATGTTGGCTTCACATGGGCTGATGCCAAGGCACACTGCAGCCACCCATGGACGAACTTGCTTGGACCATATGGTAGTCAAAACAAAATTAGATGCAAATTGCTTTGTCTTTGAGACTTCTATCACAGATCATGAGAGCGTCGCCCTTAGCATTAACTTAAAAACAAAAAATACTTACCAGAGTAAACACAGCTGTACTGTTGATTTTGCTGGACTAGACGCAGCTATATGTAACCTGAACTTTCAGCGTATCATAGATTGTACCGACGCCAACGCTGCAGCGGACCTGCTTGTGAACTACTTAACCACCGCAATATCAGATAACTCAAAGCCTACTAAAACACCCAAAAGGAAGCTGGTTATCAAACCTTGGATTACAGCCGGTTTGCTTAGATGTATGCGGAATAGGGACAACCTCTACAAAAAACTAAAAAAGGACGGGGACAATGACACTCTGAAAACAACTTTCAAACGCTACAGGAACTACTGCAACACACTTTTAAAAAAGGCAAAACGCACCTATGAAAAAAACGAAATAGAGAATGCTAAAAACAACAAATCTATGTGGCAAACTATAAAAACCATAAGTGGAACTAAAAAATCAGTTGACTTTTCTACGAACCTGCTTTCAAAAGAAAACCCGCAACAGTGCATCAACGATGCCAACAAATTTTTCGCAAACATCGGTAAAAATCTCGCAGAGAAAGTTCATCGTGGCGGGAACCCTCTGCATGGAACTCAAGACATCAAGGCTAAACCGCCTTTAAACTCTCTGGTCATACTACCAACCGACGAAGATGAAGTTACACAAATCACAATGGCCTTAAGAGACGACTGTGCGGTGGGTTTCGACAGGATATCCAGCCAAATATTGAAAAGATATATAGAGCTACTAGTCCCATCTATAACTCACATTTGTAATTTGGCTATAGCTACAGGTGTATTTCCCAAAGTTTTTAAAAAAGCAGTAATAAAACCCATTCACAAGGGTGGAGACAGGGGGAGTGTTGATAACTTCCGACCAATTTCCATCCTGCCGTCCTTGTCTAAAATTCTAGAACGAATAATAAACAAACGCTTAATAAAATTCCTGGAAACAAACGACATGTTCTCTCCTTCCCAGTATGGTTTCCGTTCCGGCAAATCCACAAGAGATGCTGTGCAGCAACTTGTATCCTCTGCTGTTCAAAACCTGGATGTGGGAAGGAAATGTATGGCGATATTTCTTGATTTGGCAAAGGCCTTCGACACGATCCCGGTCCCACACCTTGTTAAAAAACTGGAGGGCTTTGGCATAAGAGGCTTGCCGCTAGAGCTATTAAAGGACTTCCTGAGAGACAGAAAGCAAAGAGTAAAGATAGGAAACAGGATAAGCGACGAATTGCAAATGGTATTCGGTTTGCCGCAGGGAAGCATCATATCTCCGACGCTGTTCCTCATGTACATAAATGACCTGCCCCAAATCGAGTTACATGGCGAGATTTTTATGTTTGCAGATGACACCGCCCTCTTCTTCAGTGGTGATAATTGGGAGGAAACATACCTCAAAGCTCAAAAGGGTCTAGACGCAACTTGCGCATGGTTACAAAATAACGTACTAACCTTAAATACCAGCAAAACAAAGTATGTAACTTTCTCCCTCAAACCGCACCTGCTACCTACGCAGTCACTCGGCATCACGGCACACACGTGTAACCCGGATACATTTGGATGCTCCTGCGCCATCCTCGAAAGAACCGTATCAATAAAGTACCTGGGAGTGACTCTAGATCAATCATTGTCCTTTAGACCACACTTACAAATCCTCGTAGCCAGATTGCGCAAACTAATATATATATTTAAAAACTTAAAGCATATAGCCAACCGACGTATTATAAGGATTGTTTACTTCGCTCTGTGCCAATCGCTAGTTAATTACTGTATAGGAACGTGGGGAGGTGCAGCCAAAACTCATCTGCTCGAGGTGGAGCGCGCCCAACGGGCTATACTCAAAGTCAGTGCTGGTCTCCCCTTCCGATATCCGACAGTCGACCTGTACCAAAAATGGGACCTACTAACAGTAAGACAAGCCTTTATTCTAGACACGGTACTCACCAAACACACACAGCTACCATACGACCAAGATCTTTGGAAGAACAAACGAAGGATAGATAGAGTATGCCTATTGCCAAAATACAAAACGACAACCGCGCAGAGGTTCTATGGTTTTCTCGGCCCCTTCCTCTACAATAAAATAAATAAAACCCTAAAAATATATGCCCTAAATAAATATTACTGCAAGGTGACACTTTTAAAATATTTAAAAACCTTAGACTATGATGACACAGAAAGTCTCATACGCCCAATCAACTAATAATAATAAACACACATTATAAGACTGCGCAAACATTCATACACACACAACACACTTAATCTTACCTACTAATTATATGAACCAAACTCTAACACTAACACACACGCACTACACATACACGTAACCAAATACTCATCATACACCTCACACTGATAGACTTAATTTTTTACTTTTAATTATATCACACAACAATGTAGGTATAAGTTCTTTTCTTTAAATTAGAATAGTAGATAATAAGAACAATATGTTGGAATAGTGCTCGAAATTGATGTTTTTGTATTCATGTCCGAGGGGGGCCTGGTGACCTGTAATACAGGTTCTTCGGAACCTTTGATAGGCACCAGTCTCTCACAAGGAATGGTAACCTAAACAAAAAATTTTTATTATTAATTGTAACCTAGACCTAAGTTAGACTTAAGTCTGTCTTTGTCCTTGTGAAGAGAAATAAACGTTTTTATTATTATTTATTATTATACTTATTTTTGTAATATCTAAAGAAATTCACATATTTGCAAAATAGTTTCAGTATACATATCAGTGCACGCTACTGTACCCTGTAAAATATTATTAATCGTAAATATTACAGGTAGCTGAAACAGCGGAGCCAGGATTATTCAAGCTATGGGCTTTAGTGGGCACAGAGCTACACCAAATCAAACTGAATGTTCCAAGAATCTTTTACGTGAATCAACGGGTCTGTAGGTCGACAGATAGCGGACAGTACTGGCGGAAATGTAGCAGAATACTGCCGAGAGCACACCCAGTACTGCACCTGTATCAGTATAGTGTGCCTGAGCAGTTATACAGGGAGCATCAGGAGTGAGTACTGCTTATTGAATAGTATCGCCTTATGTTATGCCCACTATGTGTCTGTTTTAACAAAAAAAACACACTTTATATAACTTGAAACTAAAACCTTTTGTGTGACCTATCGCCATATGTGTTCTGTTCGTCTTCGTTACGTATATAGTGTAGCGGTCTGTAATGGCTGTTCCATTTGCCAATTCCATTTTTTCTTTTGAAACAATATCCATGCTCTTCTTTCCTCCTGTATATCAAATAATCTCATTTTATTTTATTGATTTCTTCCCTTTCTTTCTTCACTCTACATCAAATAAATAACAGAACTATGAATAAGTTTCATATCGGGTTCCAATCTGATTGTCTATAGAAAAAATGGGGATAATTTTGTATTCATAGTATTGTCACAGTGTAAAAGATGAGTAGAGGAAAAAGTTTTTTTTTTTCAGAGAACTAATGGGTGAACTATCGACTCCGGAAATTGAGGGTATTTACGAAACTCAAATGAGCCTTGAGTTCAGGGTATTAGTCCTTCTTGGGTGCATCTGCGCAGTTGATCCACAAGAGGCGAGAAAGTAAGTTCAAATGTATTACTTTTAAAACAATAATTGGCTTTTTTACATACATTCAGGTGCAAGCAAAACTGAAGAGCAAATTATTTAATTTATTCATCATTGTTCATGTTTTGCAGATTGGTTCAATTCGGCTCCAATAATATGGATTCTTTTACGCTAAATCAACTTCAATTCAAAAGTGTCGCTCATCAACCATATTTGCAAAAACAGGTAAGATGATAGAAAAACTACTCTTCCGCATACACGCAGACATGCAGTGTAGCGATCTTCATCACATCCATACAAAAAAACAAAGTTTAAAATATGACAATATATTACCAATAGTGATTACATCGAGTGCGTAATTCTATTACTTATTTGTGAAAATGAAAATGAGGACTATCTTGTTAATGTTAACTTTTAAGTTGATATGACACCGTGAACTCCGCGAGCGAATCCGCGTTCGTCCAATAGTTAAATACATAAATAATGATCTGCTCTAGGACGGTGTAGCACCAATGAAGCACATATATTTATATCAACATTCGGCCCCAAATTCCTCGAGAAGTATGTGGGCCTTGGTGCTGGGCCCTGTCAAGAGAGCATACATATTTGTACTGGACACGGTGAAGACCAATCAGGTGCCTAACATGAACACGCTGTATAGCACGGAGAGGGCTGCTAAGTGAGTACTGAGATAGTTTATGTTAAATAATATTTTTTAGTGTTTGGTTGACATATTTCACTTAAAAACAGAGGCTGGCCGACTCATTTAACTGTACACAGTCGAAACCACTTTACATAGAAGGGTGAAAATCTACACAAAGATTTATTTTGTGTTATAAACGAGCATTGGTGAATGAGGATTTGAAAATTCCCATGTAAATTGGAATAATGGAGCTATACTGTCTTCCATGCGGACCAAAAATACATAATTGTACTTAATATTTTTTTTTTGTCAAATTAGAATTCATCGTGAGTGGAGAATTGAATACGCACTTCTTTTGACTTCAGAGACTCAATTGAGCATCTGTCTATAAAAATGAATATGTATATTTTCCAGAATAAACCTGGGCACAGACTCTGCGTCGTTACCCGGCGCGGAGTTGTCCTGGGAAGTGTCAGCGGAGACGGAAGCGCGCGCCGCGTATCGGGCTATGCAACGCGCCCTGCAGCGCTACAAGGACGAGCGCTGCGGGCCGACGCTGCTGGCGGTGCAGGCGCCGCTGTCTGCGCCCGCATTGCAGGCGCTCATGCCAGGTACGTTTTATATTTTCGCCATAATAATGCTCCTACATAGCTAGTCATTTATGACATTTAATACATAGCTACAAGTTTGTATAGAATTCACGTTCCGCTAATCTACACCGCAATTGATTCATCCGCATTCCCTTGTCCGCTTTAGTATGGCTTTAAAAAAATAGGTGCACACAAACGTAAATATATGTCAGACCGGATTGCATCACCTTAAGTAAACGGCAGAATGGCATAAGCAAGGCATCGCTTTGGTCAGAAATGATTGAAGAGAAAGGAGACCTTTCTTTTCATTCTTTCCCCACAGTGGAACATTACAGACTCATAGGAACAATACAAATCATTTTTCTTGTTCAAGTATTAGCTCAGTCTGAGGTGCGACCCTTTCGTTGCTGCGGATGTGCCATGCCAACGGTTATAAATTTAGTTTTACCTTACCTTACCTATTTAATTGAGTACCTATTGTAAGTTAGTGTTATGTGTTTTGTAATGTCCATGGCAAGCGAATAAAACGGCATAATAAATAATAATTACAATTTTGTTTTCTGTGCAGGTCTCTCGGATTTCCCGCTAGTACCTCTACACGTTCGTGACGTGGAAACGTTATACAACACATTGGAATGGCAGCGGGTCGGCGCAAGGGCGATAGTGCGACACTACTTAAACTTGGAATCCGTACTGCAACTTACTATAGAACAGTGCAGGTAAATCATCATTTTTATAACCATTTGCCAATACGAGATCTGTGTCGGCGCTGTTGTCGCACCGATACCGATTTCCATTTCGGGTCAATTCATACTATAGCACGAGTCGAAGCGCATCGAAGCGTCAATCCAAAATGACATGAAAGGACCATTTCATAGTGTGGTCGCAGCGCTGTGTTTTCTTCCTCCATCGATCGCGGCGAGCACGAGTTGAATGCTCTGTTCGTGCGCGCAGTGTGCACGGTTCGTGCGCGTAAGGCGTTCACACTATTGGGATTCTGTTACGTTACAGCATGGGTTGCCAAACTTTTCAGCCTAAGGGCCAGACTTAACTCCTCCACGAAGGCCTTAGGGCCAGGACCTAGCTAGCTCATCATTGTCGTTACGCTCCGCTTACGCGGGCCGTAGTTTGGAGACCCATGCGTTACAGCAATCTGTACCCGGCATTAAGTTTCGGAGTAACACTTCGATGCGCTTCGACTCTGCTGTAGATATTGAATTGACCTTTATTGTTTTTTTTTTAAATACTAACATTTTTAGCAAATAACATAAATGTAACATTGTTGTAGGTATTTCCACGTACCATTGGGCAACATGCCTGCCGATCCTACACTATTCGGCGCGGACTTGTTCTACGCTCGACACCTACTAAAGCATAATTTTGTGCTGTGGTGTTCGAACCTGGAGAGACCAGATTTGGGCGGCAGAGAAATTGATGATAACAGGTAATTTCTTTCAAATAAATTGAGATAGTATGAATTGTGTAAAATTCACACAATTCATACATACGTTCTCAAGTTTAGTAAAGTTAGGACCCTGTACCAGATGTTGAATTTATTGAAAACTAGCTGTAAGCCGCGTTTCAATTTTATGCAGAGCAGCGCCATCTTTTTCAGACTTGACCAAATTCTACGAGAATCGCGTACTTTTCGGGATAAAAGTACCCAATGTATAAATTCAAGGTGGCGTTTGTTGGCCTAACTAACACACTGACTACAGACAGGCCCGGTGGTCGAGTGGCTAGCAATGGTCAAATCTCCGCGGGTTCGAATCCTGCGCAAGGCAAACATTTGTGATATGAACATGTCTGTTTGCCTTGGTCTGGGTGTTTTCTATGTATAATAAGTATTTTATTACAAAAAAAAACAAGTATTGAAGTATATGTATCAGCAATCTTGTACCCATAGAGTTGCTTAGTTTGGGACTAGATGGCGTTGTGTGATTCGTCCAAGAATATTTATTTATTTTATTAATTTATCTCTTCCGTAAACAACTCTGTTTCTCTGTTTGTTTTTGAACATCAGATTAGTGAGCGAAGTGGAAGAGATGTCCGGCTGCACGCACAGCTCCCCCGGCGCGTACAGCAGCGTGTGCGTGCAGCTGGAGAGCGACGCGGTGGCGGTGTGCGCCGTGCTGCAGGCGACCAGCATCCTGCAGCTGGAGGGCACCAGCGTCGCGACGTCCTTCGGCGCGCAGAACATCAACATACAGCAGGCCATGGCCAGCACTGGTATAAATGCTAAACTATGCATATGTGTCTTATAAAAAACGACTAAATTAATTTTCGATGGATCCATTTGAATCTAAACTATTCAAAACTAAGTAATGGCCACAAATTTTAAGTGTCTTAAAAAAACGTTTTTTTTGTGGATCCATTAGAATCAATTTCACAATAGAAGCAATACAGACACACCTGTAACATTACATTACAATGATCAGTTATATGACATTGTAGGAACCATTCTGTAATTGTAACATTAAAGCGGCACGCAAACCCGCACGCAAGCGCTTGTTTGATTAAAAGCGCTTCACTGAAGCGCTCTCGGGACGACCGCGCGCCGACGGCGGCGCATGACAACTTTTGGACGGCCTGTCTGAGGCGTTCTTGTTGAGACGACTGCGAACCTTTGCTCATTGATGTATATTTTTATTTGTATATAATAAATTTCAATAAACACTACTTTTGTTATTAAATATAAACGCTACAACATAAAAAAAATCTAGGGTCAAACGCATCAATGAACTACGACGAAACGGCACAATGTAGCGCCGCGTTCAAGATCCTGCGCACAATGATCGCGTCGTGGCTACGCGACGTCACTCAGTTCAAGAATGTATTCGCCGATTTTCAAATATCCCACTTTTACAGGTATAAGAATAATTTAATAATTATACTCTAAATCTGAATACGAGCATGCTAAATATTATTTGAAAATTAAAGTTTAATATGTGTGGAAAATGAACCGTAGTCGTAAAAAAATATAAATAAGAAATAGGTTTTTGAGTGAAGCGGATAAAAAGAGTAGGTACAAAAAGTTATCGAATTACACATTCATAGCATAAGAAATATATGAAAGGTTTTACGCAGTTCCGCTCAGTAAATCTCTACAAGTTAATGAAAGGCGATCTTTACACCTTCAGAAAAAGCGCATTTACTCGAACATTCCCATTCTCTTGAAGTAAAAAAGTTTGAAAAAATTTCAGATGGCTAAAAACTCCAACATCCTTACTATACGATCCAGCCCTTCGAAGAACACTCTACAACCTAATGAAGAAACTATTCCTCATGTTAGTGGCAGAATTCAAACGACTCGGCTCTCTCATCGTGTATGCTGATTTCAATAAAATACTTCTGTGCACTAAGAAGAACTCCGTCATGGATGGCATTGGTAATGCAGATTTCATGTTCATCGAATGGAAATCCTTGAACTTATGAGTCTTGTGTATAAAAAACAATGTTTTGAAAAAATAAGACCAGTTTTAGAAAAACCATACGAACGTAAAAGATTTTTCCTTGCTTGAAATTGCTGTTACAATGCATCAAAGAGTTTTATTAGTAGGATGCAGAAATAGAGGCAGAGACCCAAGTCGTACTTAAATCGCCTATATTGTATGGAGTATTTACAACAACCGAATACAAAATTAATAAATTATTAATGATAAATCTGTAATTTACGTAATTTGTAACGAATATATTTCTCAAATTTTATATTATCCAAAAATATCTGTCATCAGGATATGTGGAGTTCGTGGTGCAGAGCATCCGCAACAAGGAGCTGTTTCACGGCATCGACATCCGCTACAAACAGTGCTGGGCGTACCTTCTGTGGCTGGATGAAGCTAATCATGCCGGAGTACAGGTACGGTAACATAAGTCAGGGAAGAAATGCTATTACTGTTGCTGTATTGAAATAGTCTTGAATGCTATATTTTTAAAGACGATTGTTGATTGGTTTATATGTAACAATTCGCTTTCAATTAATTAGCCCAGTGGAGTCTGTTCACGTAACAAAAATAGTTTAATCTCATGTCAAACTCATGCACTATCTCGCTCATTTTTTTAAAATCTCAAGTACAGGGGGGTGTGTCTAAAATTATATGGGAACTGAACTATGGGACAGCGAATGTCTGTTGAAAATAGACTTTATTGTTTCCTGAAGTGAACTGAAACTTTAGTTTATGTACACAATACACATTGCTTTTGTTTACAGGGTAAACTTCCAGAAGGATTAGTGGAAGTCGGGTCGTCACAGGTGCCGACCGCTGAAGACGGAGAGGACGATGTAAGTTTACAAATATTATTTCTTTTCTTGTTAGAATTGCAAGACAATAGTCACTGCCTTCTCCTGCATAACCAGAAGGAGGCAGTGACCGCTGATCAGCAAAACAAAAGAAAAAAAAAGTTTGTTTAGAATATAATTATTATTCTCACCGCTGGTTTCTCCTCCGGGACATGAATAAGCTTCACTATTGTCAATCTGTGGCCGCCGTCGTTGATCCTGGTTCGTTTGACACAAAATACGTTTTGTTGATCTCAGGAGGGCTCTGTGACGATGCAGTGGAACTTGGCGCAGTTCCTGCCTTCGTCGGTGCGCGAGCAGTTCGCTTTGGCGGTGGCGGGCTTCCTGAGCGCGGCGAGCGCGCAGCCCGAGCGCTTGCCCGCGCTGCTCTCCGGCGAGATCGCGCAGAAACTCTTCCAGTAACTATTCTTTATTGTTTATATCTTTCATTTAAACAAATCAATATTATTTGTACACTTTGACAAGGGAGAGTGCCTGTGAGGGCCTAGTCCATGAATAAATGATTTTATCTTTATCATCTACATTATAATATAATAATAAATAATCTTTATTTTTCTCCCACAATAGGCTATTTGACACTATTAAAAATATGTTACGAAATGTGGTCATCCTATTAGGTAATAACATAAAAAAACATATTTATCTCTGTTATATCCAAAAATATTTATAGATTTTTCAAAATAAACAAAATAAATCCAAATTATTTTTTAAATTTCTTCAGCCACAAGAACGCTCTGTGATTGGCTATGCCTCGCGTGACGTCACACGCAAGTCAACATTGTTCATTGTTACGACATTTTGTGTGATTTTATCATTTTATCTATTACTATTCGAATCAAATATTACTGGCATGCTTACATCAAAGTGATCTTCACACATAAAAACATTTGTATGAGATAAAATGCTGTTTGGGTCTCTTCGAGCTAACACAGAAACAAACAGTTTTTGTGGAGTTTTTATAGAAGTATTTGTACATTGTGGCACAATTACACCATTTATAAACCATTTTTTCCAGTAAAATAACAGAAAAAATATTCTAAACACGCACTTTGGTACAAATTTACTTGCCTGTGACGTCACGGCGTCCGCCATTACAGAAAAAGCGTTTTTAGCGCGAATATTGTAATTTAAATTTTAAACCGATATTTTACGGAAAATACTGCAAATTTCGCAGAAATATACATGTGGTGTATTAATCATATACCAACGAATAATTAAAAACAGTTTTTCAAAATCAGTCAAATAGCCTATTATGCGTATAAATTGTGAGTAATGGACAACACTTTAATGTCACCTATACAGTCGCCAACGCGAGTGACTCGCGCAGTTATAAAACGAAGTTCGAAGCTCATACTTATTACTGTCCATAACGACAATCGATCAATTGTTTTATATTCTTATTCTTTTTTTTTATACCACAAAATTGGCAAACAAGCATACGGCCCGCCTGATGGGTAAGCAACACCGTAGCCTATAGGCGCTTGCAATACCGGGGGTCTCACTCGCGCGTTGCCAACCTTCCCAACCCCCCAAAGTGGAGCTCTGGAGACCTTACTCACCGTAGGAACACAAGATGGCCGAGACCAATGCTATTTGGCTACGATCTTCTGTAAGGTCCTTCCCCAGACTTCCTTGCTCCGATTTGAGCGGATTATCCGCTGTGCCCTACCTCTCTTAAAACTTTAATTGTGTTACTTGTTGTTGATTACTATCAGTGCACTATGCATTTGTTTGCCAGAGTGACAGAGAAGATCAACAGCCGCATGCCGTCGCTGCGCGCGTCGGAGCTGCCCCCGGGCCCGGGGCTGCGTCCCGACGCCGTGCCCGCCTCCGCCACGCCGGCGCTGCTCTTCGTCAACGCCGTCTGCAAGGTCTTCTCGCTCGACGCCAGCTTGGACAACGAGGTCACTATTTATTCATTCAAATAGTTAATGGCTAATTTAGAACGGTAGATAGCTAAGGTGGATTCCTATTTTAAATCGGATATGTACTTTGTATTGTTTTGAACCATAGAATCAAAATCGCATGGTGAGTGTAAAATGCTTGACTTGCACTTTACTGCACCACTAAATTCTTGAGTAGAATTTTAGTACCTACATATTTTTTAATAATAAGTAGCAATGTTACAATGCAACAGTGGTAGTTTATATATAATGTACTTTATTTAATTGTAATTTACTTTTTAAGGTGGTCGCTCCCGCTCTGCCCGCGAAATTAAAATTTTTCTTGCGATTTTAGCAAATTGCAGCTCAAAGCTTTCGTTGGACATTCATAAGAATGGAATTCCCGACTATAAACACGATATATCTACTGAATAATCATCATATAAATTATAAATAGTAGCGCTTCTCTTTTGTATTTGTGGCAAATGCAAGTTTATAGGAGAAAAACCGTAAGAAAGTTTGAAATTTGCGGACCGAGCGGGACCAATGTTAATGTTAAACATGTTATCTTACAAGAGACAGTGCCTGTGAAGAGTGTCTGAATGAAATATTTGATGATTCGACGTTTTCATAACTTGTTGGTATTAGGTGACGCTCCTGCGTCGCAACCTGCTGCGGCTGATCGGCGTGGGCGAGTTCAGCCCTCTGGCGGAGTGGCGCGACCCGTGCGGCTCGTGCCTGCTGGGCGAGCTCATCTGCCGCGTCTGCAACCACTGCCGGGACCTGGACCTGTGCCGCGACACCCACACCGCCATAAGAGACGACACGTCAGTACCACTATGCTATAATTCATAAATATATATTCACTGATTCAGAATAACACGGCATACCGAAATGGAAAACCTCTGGTCGAAGTGGCTCACCTTTCCAAGCAAGTGAATAGCCATGATATTAACACCCCTTATTAACGTGCATTCAAACGGCGATAGAGCAATTCTATCGCTATATGGCGTGTTTTGATGACGCGAAGGCTTCCCGAAAATTTTCACCCATAGCAAATTAAATTTGACTCATTAGACCATAACGTACACCGTACCACCGCGCGGCGCATAAACGTCGCATCGTCTTAATTATATTTATACCTCATTCAGTTATTTTACCTCTGACAGATGGTTTAAAATACTCAAAATAAGTGTCACATGAATATTTCTGTAGCAGAAAATAATGTGTGAGCCGAATAGACGGACTTTTTTTTATTTTTTTTATACCACAGGTGGCAAACAAGCATACGTTCGGCCTGATGTTAAGCCGTCACCGTAGCCTATAGACGTAAGCAATACCGGGGGTATCACTCGCGCGTTGCCAACCCTCCCAACCCCCCCAAGTGGAGCTCTGGAGACCTTACTCACCGTAGGAACACAACATGGCCGAGACCAATGCTATTTGGCTACGATCTTAGACGGACTGCTCTAGCATTAGCCATTAATTAACATACACGAACCGCTCTTATTTTGAGTATTTTAAACCGGTTTTTACATCTGTCAGAGGTAATATAACTGTGAAGGTCTTCTATGTGTTCTTGGAATGCCGCCTTATTATATTACTTTATTTTTTTTCGTTCAACTTTTTGTTAGGCCCGTGTGTCTGTGTCCAACGTGCAACACCGCCTACGACAACCAAGAGCTGGAGTGGCGGCTCATCGAGATCATGAACCGGCGCGCCATGACCTATACATTACAAGACCTGATATGCAGCAGATGTCATCAGGTACATTAAAACAAACATTATTTATTTAAATGTGAAGAAATATGGATAGGCCCTTAGCATCTATAAACGAAATAGACAATATACAGGTGGCTCAATCTAAGCTAAGTTCTATAAATGAATTTATCAACCACCCGGGCAACATAAAAAGTAGTGATTTCTCTATCATTACTCAAAATATTCGTAGCGTCTATCTTAATTTTGACGATCTACAAATAACTCTTAGCCAACTTAGTTTTATACCTGACTTGCTTGTTCTTACAGAGTGTAGGGTGGATCAAAATAAAAATATACCTCACCTTCAACAATTTTCTTCGTTCTCTTCGACGAAGCACATCAATCGATGCGACGGTGTGATATTCTACTTAAAAAATGTTCATCAAGCTAAATTTAATGAAATAAATCTGACACATGCATCATGTATTCAAATTACACTTCCAAATATCACCATAATTGGCATTTATCGATCCCCCTCTAACAACAATATTGATTACTTTTTAAATTCATTAAATACACATTTAGATACAATCAAAAACGTTAAAAATATAGTACTAACAGGTGATTTAAATATAAACATTATACAAAAAATCAATGAAAATTCTCAAGAACGTATAAATAGATTAGCCTATTTAAACTTGCTGTCAATGCATGGACTGCTGCCTGGACATACATTGGCTACTAGAGGCAACAATTGCTTAGATCACTTTATGCTAAAATTAGATGGCGGTCAATCTACGGCAACTATTACAGTATTTGACACCACTATCACTGACCACAATATGGTGTTACTGAACATTTCTAAAGTAATTAAAAAGAGCCATATCATTAAAACGAAAGTTAAAATTGATTACGACAATGCAACTAACAGCTTAAAAGATTCTGATATCCATAAACTAATGTTCTATGACGATCCTATTTATGTGACAGAGGAACTAATAAACATAATAACAAAGTGTCTTATGGACAACACATCGGTTAAGTCAATCTCTTCTAAAGACCGTATTTTAAAACCCTGGATAAATAAAGGTATACTCAGATGCATTAAAAATAGAAATGACCTACAGAGAAAATTACGTCTAGATCCACATAATGAAATTCTAAAAATAACATATAGAAGATACCGCAATGATTGTAAAACACTTATTAAAAAACAAAAAAGACAGTATGATAGAGAGCAACTTGCTAAAAATAAAAACGATCCTAGATCCTTATGGAAAAATATTAATGAAATTGCAAATCGTAACAAAAATAAAACAGATAACTTAGAATTACTTCGTATAAAATCTTCTCCACTACATTCGGTTAACTTTATTAATGATTATTTTGTAAATATTGGTAACTCCTTGGCACACGACATCCGGACTAACCAGGATAATTCATTACTACACTATGCTCACTCCAGCCAAAACGAACCTTATCTTGACTTAGTAGATGCCACAAGCCAAATATCCTCATTTGTGCTTTTGGAGACGAACACTGATGAAGTGTTTGTAACTATGATGAATCTGAAAACAGAAAGTGCCCCGGGGTGGGACAACATATCGACGCGGTTTTTAAAGGTCGCGCATCAATTAGTTGTGCCTATCATAACACACATGGTAAATTTATGCTTTAGGGAAGGTGTTTTTCCTGCGGTACTTAAAAAAGCTGTTATCACGCCTGTGTACAAGAGTGGTGACCGAGACGATATATCTAATTATAGACCAATTTCCGTTTTACCGGCCATCTCAAAAATATTAGAAAAATTAATCAATACCCGTCTCACAAAATATTTACACAAATTTAATTTATTATCTCCATTCCAATTCGGTTTTCGTCAGGGGAAGTCAACTGAAGATGCAGTTATGGCACTAACGACATTAATTTCCAAAGAAGTAGACAACGCAAAAAAATGTATCACTGTATTCCTGGACTTAAAAAAGGCCTTTGATACCGTCTCTGTTCCCATTCTTGTACGTAGGCTAGAAAACGTAGGAATTCGGGGCACTGCTCTTAACTTAATGCAGGACTATCTTCAGGGCCGTAAACAGTGCGTCAGAGTAGGAGAATATATCAGTGACCAAGCAGACATAACATACGGCGTCCCTCAAGGCAGCGTGCTTGGTCCGACCCTCTTCCTGGTATATATTAATAATCTATGTAATCTAAAGATTAGGGATGGTCACATATTTTCCTACGCTGACGACACTGCTGTGGTGTTTGTTGGTCGCACATGGGAGGCTGTGAAACAGGTTGCTGAGTCAGGGTTATCTATGATAGCTCGCTGGTTATGTACAAATCTCTTAACCCTAAATACGACCAAAACGAACTACATAGCTTTTACAAATTACAGCAGAACTCAGCCTGAACCGGGATTTGAAATAAAAATCGGCTCATGTAATGACCCCACAGGGAGTGTCGTTTTAGAAAAGGTCGAAAGGACAAAGTACTTGGGGGTTATGGTAGACCAAAGACTATCTTGGCATCCTCACCTAGAGCTAATTATGACTAGAGTCCGAAAACTAATCTGGGTTTTCAAGATACTGAGACATGTTGCTCATAAAAAACTGCTAAAACAAATATATGTATCACTAGCTCAGTCATTACTAATATACTGTATTTCGGTATGGGGAGGAGCGTCTAAAATGAGGTTCCTGGAGCTAGAAAGAGTGCAAAGGCTACTACTCAAGGTGATGTTCTTTAAGCCATACCGGTTCCCTACTTTTAGTCTCTACGGCCAGAGTGAAGTCCTTACAGTAAGACAACTGTACATACTGCAGTCCGTCCTGAGGGTTCATAAGACTCTGAGATATGACGATAAAAAAACATGTAAAAGGCGCAAGCACGTTGTAGTTCCTATGACTAAAATTAAAACAACATATGCTAAGAGACAATTCATTGGGCAATCTGCATATCTTTATAACTCAATTAACAAAATACTGAATATTTATCCGATGACCACCTATACCTGCAAAAAAGCTCTGAATATATTCCTAAAATCTAAAAATTATGATGAGACTGAAGCTTTATGTAGATAACAAAATCATAATCATTATCTCCAGTAACACACACACACACGCACACACTAACACGCACACACTAACACACACACACACACACACACTCACAAACACACACACACACACATACACTCATACATACAGAGACACGTACACATATCTCACACAGGTATACTTACTAGTTTTTTTCTTTTTCTGAAGTGTATGTTACGTTAAAGTTATAAGTTTTAATTACATAATGTACCTATCGTTGTGGCGGAGCGGGGTCTCCAACTACGGGTTTTTATAAGCCTAAAAGGATACTCCTTTTCATAACTCAGTTTTGTAAATTATTACTACTGAATAAACATTTTTTGTATTGTATTACTATAGTGTGATCTTTGACTAGAGAAAGTGTCTATAAGGACCAATATAAAAAAATAGTTAAACAAAAACCAAGTATATTGTTTTAAAAGTATTATGGCTGCAGATCCGTAAATATGAAACAAGTTTTCTAAATATTTCGCGATTGGATTTACTCGAATTTTTATTTATCAATAGTATTCATGTTGTATGCAATTACAAAGTTTCATGATGCTTACATTATTAGCATAAAAAACGATGTTTTCTAACCCGCTCACCTTTCATTGGTCTATACTACTCTAATTTTTGAAACATATTCTTTATTATTTACTAGCGCCCCGCCCCGGGTTCCCCTTGGGTTTTAATAGGGATTCCTAATATTTTTGAAAATAAAATATAGCCTTTGTCACTTGGCATAGCTTCCCAACGGTGAAAGAATTTTTGAAATCGGTCTAGTAGTTTTTGAGTTTATTCATTACAAACATACACACAAACAAAAATACAAATCTTTCTTCTTTATAATATTAGTGTAGAAATGTGTAAATAGATTTCATTTAGATCATACTTAGTTCATTTTCTTGTTTACAGGTAAAACGAGAGAACCTATCTATGGTGTGCGACTGCGCCGGAGAATTCTCACTAATGGTTCCCGTTAAAGAAATACGGACACAACTCAACACATTCAAAACCATTGCCGAATACTACAAAATGCCTTTATTGCTCGAGCTCATCGATTTTAATTTAAGTAATATGTGATATTTAATGATAATAATGTTGTTAAATTTTATTATTTGTAATATAAAATAAATAATGAAAGTAATTTTTTATTCCATACTCATAAAAAGACCATATTGAGGTTCAGGGTGTAGACCTTGTGTAAATAGAAACAACTGTATACATTGTGTAGATAGACTGAAACATACAGACAGCAATATGTGAGACAGAGACAAAAACATTGTGTAGACAGGGATAGAAATATTGTACAGCAACAACATAAAACAGACAAGACCTCGTAAAGTTTAAAAACCCAGACTATCTATACAAAAAACTCAAATTCTCCACTACACTGTATACATCAGGCGTTCTACGTTTAACTTGTCAGCCTTTAAACATACAAGCACCAGACTGTAGCTTTCACCAGCTGTTTCCGCTACCAGACAACCAAATGTTGGAACATCCCTCCACCAATTAGATCTGTCACTTCCAAGCAGTTTTAAATGACGTTTGAAGTCGTTTTTACTTGGAAATCAAAAACAATATGGACGATCTATGGTTGTCTAGGTGGCGGCTCTGTATGCGTGGTTCGAGCACACTTTTACCCACAGTTTTTTGTTATTTATATTTTTATCATATTTTATTTCGTCTATGTATTTAATTTTCCATCACTGCAATACTGTTTAATAAAACAAACAAAAATATATATATTTATCTATCTATCTTAAACCTGGTACCTATTTGTGCTCAGTATGATCTCTTCAAGTTTGTTTCCAGTAATCTTGAAGAATAAAGACAAGATGATTGTTGGAATACTTTAGTTAAAAATGCATCCACTTCCATAAAAGTATTTATTATTGAAGACTTAAAAATTATAAATAACACACTTCATATTAATCACAATTTAATAACATTATTATTAACTAAGATATAATTACAAAATATTAGGTAAGCCAAAAATTATTCCTTATAGTGTACTTCTCTCGTCATTGGGCATTTGGCCCAAACCCTTGGCAACTTCACTAATGCATAACCACTGGCCATCGCTGTTTTCCCTCCAAAGGGTGACCTTATTATCACCTCCGGAAACTGCAAGGATATTGCCAGTCAACGACCAACTGACACTCCACACAACATCATCGAAGTTATTAAGAATAATTGGTGTCCAGGATAAATTATCGTCACTCGACCAGATAACAACACGCTTGTCCTGGGAGCAGCTGGCAATCATTGATCGCTGTAGACCGAGGGATGGGGCCCAGGCGACATCCCTAACCCAGTCCAGGTGCATTTCCAGACTGTTCTCCTCGATCCATTGATCTCCTTGCTCTCTCCATATCTGAAAAAATAAGTGAGATAATAAACCATATCATTTTTACATGGGCCGTTTCCAATTTCATTCTTATCATTGACTTCTTATGTACTTTTAGAGAAAATAAACATTTATGATTTTGCTTGATTTGATTAACTTATGAAAGTTAATGTTAAGTTTACCTTTATTAAATTATCACATCCACCAGAAACTATTCTTTTCGGAGCATCCTTGTTGCTCAGTGGATCAAGAGTGATGTCTGCGGAGATGGCGGGGCACCAGCTCACGGAGTTGACGCCTATGGCGTGAGCGCCAGTTATTTTCTTTACATCCCAATTACCGGTGTCTTGTGAATACGTGATAATCGATATGGTTCCGTCGGAGCTACAGCAGGCGAGTATGAGGCCGTAATCAGCCGGCGCCCACGCAACCGAGTTGACGGAACTCTCGTGTCCGGTATATTCGTACAGTTTGGTCCATTCCCCAGACTCTTTCCATATGATAACTTTTCTATCGTAAGAACATGACGCTAAAAGGTTGCCGTACTTGGGATGAGCCCAGGCGACTTGCCACACGGGCCCGAAGTGACCCTTCAAATCAGCAGCTAAGGTTTGCGTGCCACTCTTGATGTCGAATATTTTTACGGAATTATCCGAAGAACACGTAGCTAACCTCAATCCATAGTAATCTAATTCGGCATCATGTATCATATCTTCGTGCCCCGTATCAATGGTATTTAGCACATTAATCATTTTGGATAATATTTAATCGAAAACTGCAACGAAACGAAACAAACACAATCTAAATCCAAACGAACAACTTTACTATCGGCGACGGACGGGACGTATTGTCATGACATTTGACGTGGAACGCAATGTTGCCATTGTAAATACTAGTGTAGTGGTAATCGAGTTCTTCCTAATCGATTTTAATCTGTGGGATGTTGTATATGTTGCAGTCAAAACTCTTAACCAGTCAAAAGTACTATTGACTAGCAAAATCAGTCAAAAGTACTATTGACTAGCAAAATCAGTCAAAAGTACTTTTGACCGTATGCTTTAGTCAATAATACTTTTGACTAAAATAACAGTTAAAAGTACTTTTGACTAATGGAGCTGGTCAAAAGTACTTTTGACTAAGTGATTACGTCAAAAGTGGTTTTGACTATTTGAGTATCAGTCAAAACTCTTAAAAAGTTAAGGTGGTCGATAAAAATAACGACAAACGCACATAAACTTTTATATTAGGTACTCATTATTAGTGGAGAACGTGCTGATATGATATAAAAAATGTCAACATTCAACAAAATCGACTACCTATACAAAACTTTGTTTCAAACACATTTTTGTTTGCATCATCGATATTTTCGTTTGCATCAATAATGTTTTTGTTTTCCATGCGCGATGGAAAACACGTATACAAAATACCCCCGCGCGTGTCGAGGGGCTGGGTACTGTCATATCATCCGCCATTTTTGTCTTGATTTTGACAACTCTATCGCTTCGCTACACAATACACAAGCTACGCGACCGCGAGCCGCTATGGACAGCGTGTGTAGAGAAATATGTTTTAAAAACAAAGTTTTCTGTATGTATTTTTGTTGAATGTTTTCAAAAAACTTTCGCTGGGGGCTGCCTTAGAACAAAAATGAGTGACTACGAAAAGAAAGAACGCTTTTTGCAAACAATTTTAGCGATAGTTTTTTTCTTTGTATGGATTGTAATGCCTAATTTTTCGTAATAAACGTTTAATAAATATCTTTTTTATTTACATCTAACGAGTTAATAGTGCTTTTGACTGATGCTTTATTGCAGTTAAAACTACTTTTGACGAAGAGCGTCAGTCAAAAGTACTTTTAACCGCAAATTTGCAGTCAAAAGTACTAATAACCAATAATTTTCAGTCAAAACCACTTTTGACCAACCTGTTCAGTCAAAAGTACTATTGCCTGATTTTGCTAGTCAATAGTACTTTTGACTGGTTAAGAGTTTTGACTGCAACATATACAACACCGAAAAGGAAATATACTATGCAAGTTAAATATTTAAATAATAATTATAGAACAAATCAGACAACGCTATTTAATCCCAAACTAAACATAGTTAGGAACAAACAAACATCAGACACAAAATACTAAGCTAATTTGACATCACACGTAACTTAACCAACTAAAATGGTGAACAGGGCATTAAATTTGCCACTTTGCATAAAGGAGCAAACAGATGCCAGATGCAAAGTAAAAGAACGAACTGAGATCGAACATGTATCGAACTCATGACCTTCGGCCGAAGTAACAAGTGAGAAGTGACAAATGAGAAGTGAAACAACTGACAAGTGTTTTTCCGTATGAACGGCTACTGACAAGTGACAAATGAGAAGTGAGAACTGACAAGTGAATAAAAGCCGGTTCTACTTCCTGACAAGTAACTCTGCCCCGCGCTACCTCCACCTTCCCCTCACTCGCCCTTCTCGCGTTTTGTTTTTGGTAAATTAGGAGCGGAAATTGTTTTTGGAAGAAATTCTCAATTATTTTTGAAAATGGGCAATGCCTAAATAAAAAAAAAAGTTTTTGGAAATTCTCTAGTCAGAGAATATTATAATTAAAATATTCCTTGCTTGGTAGAAGTGAAGACCTCTATGCGGTTCGAACCAACGTCAACTAAACGTATTTGAAGCTGCTTAGCATTCTACTTGTCAGATGTGTAAACACCTACTTGTTATTTGTCACTTCTCAATTGTCACTAATCACTTGTTACTTCTCAAAATGTAAACCGGGCAAAATGAGAAGTGACAAATAACAATTAGGTGTTTACACATCTCACAAGTAGAATGCTAAGCACAAAGCAGCTTCAAATAAGCGGGCGGTTTACATTTTGAGAAGTAAACGTTAAGTACAGTTAATATGTGTTTACGAACCAAATTACAGCTTTCTAGCATTAAGCGTCTAGGCGCTAGACCGCGGACAGACTGACAGACAGATGGACATGGCGAAACTGTAAGGGTTCCTTGTTAGTTTACTACGGAACCCTAAAAAGTGTGAACGCCAAAGTTGTAGAAAATGTTATCAGGTTTCATTATGTAGTACAACAAAATTTCATACGACTCACCGTTTTCAAGATATAAGCAAAAAACCTAAAAACGGGACCTTCTTTGTGCTCCCCCCCCCCCCCCCGGCTCAAGGACTTTTAGTATGTTTATCTCCTAACTAGTCCAAACCATAGATTAATATTGTAAAAACTGAAAGTCCAAACAAAGTTCCTAGTCAAAGTTTCTGCTTTCGACTTTTCCATGCACATGCCCTTTGTGAGCACTCATTAACTGAACTAGTGTGGTAAACACCATTATTACAAAAGAATAAAAATACTACTACAGAAATATTACTATCCTAGGACAGTTTGTTCACTTCGTGCATGTCGTATATTTAGCACCGGCTTAAAACATAGTGTAGTTTACGGTAGTATCATGGAATTAATAGGGGTATCTAGTAGTATTTATGTGTTTGATAGATTCAGCATGTTTATAATAATCAGACGTTGTTAAACTTACTACTTTCATAAATTGTATTTAGGCAACACTGAGCAAGAACGTCATTAATTATATGTCAAAAAGTTCCAAAATCTTACCTACAATCGACAATCTGAAAATAATGATGAGATAATTATTCAAAAATGTTTATTGTAGTTTAAACAAATTGCAATATGTCTGAAAAAGAAGATGGAGTATTTGATAATATTAAGAGTTTGCTCCAACAAGACTATCGTGGAGTTAATGTGAGTAAAATGGAATCGAAAGTAATCATGAAGCAGTCGTAGGTACATTGTTTATCAATGAAATTGTTTTTTTGCAGATTGCCGTGTACGCTGTCGCTACCGCCGGGCTAGCGATATCCATTCATAAGATACGACCGGTAAATATTTGGCTTTCTGTTGTTTATTGATATCTTTATTACATAACTTAATTTTATATGAATTTAATTAGGTTAGCAAGTTTTCGAAAGCGTCGAAAGTTCCTGATCACTTTATAAGAAGACATGAACCATTGAAGGGCGTGTACGCCGGGGTGCAGCACGCGCCGGTTCGGCTGCTGGTGGACCACCGAGCACCAATATACTTACCATTATGGCATTCCAGCAAACCACCATTGCCAGTCAAGGTTAGCTATACAACGTCACCATAAATCTCTAGATAACGACCCACTTAAACTGTTGCCAAGATTTTTTAATAGATTTCTGTGATTTTCAGCTGTGGGGTGTTGATATAGTAAGTGGCAATGCTGTCAACTGGCTTGAATGTGTGGCCAAAGGAAAGCAAGTTACTCTAAAACCCCTTGGGAGGGATAAAGATGACCTAGTGTCCACAGTTTTATTGCATTTACCACAACAAAAGGTAACACAGTTCATAATTTCGCTTTTCTTTATATTGTCAAACAAAGAAACAATAAATGAAATTCTCTTTTCAGACAAAGACAGTGGAAATATTAGATATTGGAGAAAAGTTGGTAGAGCTTGGTTTTGCCAAAGCATCTCTACCTGGGGTCCTTAAGAAAAACACTGTAGAGTCACAACTAGCCCCTGTTATTCTGTCCGCCGAAGCACGAGCCAAGAGCTACCGTAATGGTGTGTGGTCTGATAACCTTCCTCCTCTACCGATTTACGTAGTGTACTGGAGGAAGGGCTCCCAGCTTACAGGAGAACTTGTTGTCTTGTCAGCTAAGAAATTATTGCATTTGTTACTTATTGCATCTAAAGCCACTTTAGTCGGAGCAAAGAATTTGGCTCTTCGACCTTTTAGAACTCAACGTGCTCACAAACAAGTACAGACCACATGATACTAGTTATAGATTGTTAATCACTATGAAGTCTAGTTCTCCCAAGTACTGAATGTGTTACTGAAACTGTAATTATTTGGTTACTCATGAACTTAGTGATGACTTGCAGTTGTTTAAATATGTCCAAAAATTTTACATATTGTTGGTTATTAAAAAATATTGGAAAATTATTTCAAATTTTTATTTCATATAGATATAATTATTAAATACTAGCTTTTTTGCCCGCGATTTCCTCCGCGTGAAGTTCTGAACCCGTTCCCGTAGGAACCATATTTAATTTCGGAAAAAGCTATAGCCTCTGTCACTCCCTGATAATGTAGCTTTCTACTGGTGAAAGATTTTTTGAAATTGGTCCAGTTGTTTTGGAGCATATTCAATGCAAACAATCAAATCTTTCCTCTTCATAATATTAGTACAGACAAACTCTTTATAAAAAAGCACTGTTTATTCAAATTAAATAGTATATATTACATTAAAAATATATAATTATCTTAATTAAAATAGCAAAAGAAAATGTATGTACTGCTAAAATAATAATCTATTGAAATTAATAATATCCATCGAAACCATTATTTAAAACATAAGAGAAGTAATTTCGCCCTAAAAATAATTGTCACTTCAGAAGTAAACATTTAACATGTAATTTTGATGAAAATACTGTTCAACTTTTAACTAAGAGTTGCAGATATAAAAATACAAAAAGCAAGTCTGCTCCCTGCGCGGGTCTCACGCACCAGTAAAATGTAGGTCGAAAAATATAGTCGAGGTGGGTCTGCGGTCCACTAGCCGGGGATGCGGGAGGCGCGCGGCCGCGGCGCGGGCCCGCGTCAGAGCAGACTGCAGCGCGCCAGCCACGAGGCCGGCTTGCGTTGCTGCTCGTTGGCCTTCAGCTGGTGCGCGCCGCTGCGGGCCGGGGGGTTGCTCGCCTCCTGCACACACAGAACACACGTGAGGCACGTGACGCACTAACGGCGGTACGCTGTAAACATGCTGTAACGTCAGGAAAAACACCACAAATCTACACTAACAAGATATTAATAACTAAAATCAACGTGATCTATTATAAAACCTATATTACGCAACAAGACTTGAAATCGGGCTGAATACGATAACGCGAGATAAGTATTGTATGGTAAAGCCATCCAAGTAATCCTTCCACTCCACATGTGAATAAAATGTAACTGACAAACAAACAATAACTTTTGACTAACGGACAATAGTCCTGGGAGTAATCAAATAATTTTACCAGCAACCTTACAAATCAATCAAATCATTGATTTTATAAATGTATCAGGCAATTCATTAGGAGTCAAAATTAACATGCAATTGAAATATCAAATAAGTACTAAGCATGATCACAACACCAACACAAAACATAATTACATACAAGCAATATTTATTTATACCACTACACTCCACTATTGAATTTAACATTTTACCTTCTGCTTATAGTGAGCCATGGAACAAGAGAAAACAGTATTAAAAATAATAATATTTGAATGTTACAAAAATGTTAGAATATAATTTGAAAGAACAGTATTGTATAAAACCTTTATAAAACATTGATTTAGCCATTGAGATATACGTAGTAACATACAGTGGGTTTAGCAGACCTTACGAAGACCTAAGAGAATTACCATAAGTGCCTGGCTGCACTGCGAAATTTTAATGCGATTGGGGTGCGGCTATGTATGACTATGTCTGCTCTGCGAAAAAAATAGCAGTGCGGATACTTCTATGAGATGTAATATGTTAAAGATTATTGTGAGAAAAATTCGCGCGATAAATTTCGCAATGCGGACAACAGGTCCTAAACGTAATTTTAAAACCAATGTTTTTATCATATAAAAACCATTAAATATATAGTCTGCACAAAAATAATAGACAATGGAGAACTAATTTTATTTTACTACGTGCAAATGACGTTAATTACTCATCGCATTATCCTGCTACAAGTTGCACTTATCTTCCTTAAATTCCAAAGTTCTGACAATGATGTTAAACGCAAAAATGAATCGAGATAAAATGACAAGTATATAAATTTTGGTCCTTAAACAAGATTTTAGGGAATTCTTTGATCGTTTATAGTTTATAACATATCTACACTTTAATTAACGTAACATCATTGTGTGCCTAACAGCCAGTTTCTGACGCATTCAATTCAAATTTTAAAAAATAAAACTTTATTATTCTGAAGGCTTTTTTTTACAAAGGTTTGGAGCTCTTTTATTAAGTTTATAGTAAACCTGTAGTAAAAAAGTCCTCACTTCACTGTAGTGAAATTTTATATAAACCAAACTATACCTATGCAAAGTAACCATGAGTATTCTAGATTCTTAGAAAAAAAAACTAGTTTAAGTTTTTTTTTTAACAAGAAAAGATGAGGTTTGGTTTGGGTTGTAATAATAAAATTATATTAGATAGAATACATTAAACATATATATACTATATTTTAAAAATAAAAGCATTAAAATATAGCTGTTAGGTACTAAGGAAGAAAAGAGATAGCATAATGTGGAATTAAAATTAAAAGAAACTAACTGTCGGTGTGTTAAGTACCAAGAGCTATTCTGTGGTATAAATCCAAATGGGACATTGTAGGTGTACATTATGAACACTAGTTGTACTTATGAATATGTCCTTGAAACAATTGTGCCTATTTGGTGAAAGCAAATTATGGCGTTAAAGCTTATTTTGTGGTAAACAGTATTGTAGTTCAGTAGCGATCGCACAGGGGCCCGATTCTACTAACACAAATGCACCAATGGACTCTCAATGGTGTCTCAATCGTGTCTCAAAAGAATGCTGATAGTGTATCAGTGGAATAGTTTTTGACATTTGTTATGGACAATAACATAATGTTTAACTTATTGTTTAAGTCCATAACAAATGTCAAAAACTCCATTTGTGCATTTGTGTTAGTAGAATCGGCCCCCTGGTTATTATGAGGGATCCCTGTTTTAAAAAAAAACAATATAGCCTGGGTCACCCGGAGATATGGTAGCTTCTGAAATTGATCTACAGGTTACGGAGCCTATTTTATGCAAACAATCAGATTCCTCATTATAATATTAGTATTAGAATGGGATTTGGATGTTCAATGAAATTGCTTATATTTTAAATAGAAAAGAACAATGGGACACCCAGAATCCCACCAATTCATTGACCTGTGAGATGAATTACAGGATTTAGTTTTTCTAATATTATTTACATTTAGTAAATTACATTTTCAAACATAAGATTTTGGTATTTATAATATAAAATTTTATTTAAGAATTCCCAAATATTTGAGTAACACTTCCTTTCTATAAATAGTAGATATAGTATTCATAGAAAAGTAATAATAACAATAAAATTCTTGTAATGAATTGATTGTACCTGTTTCTTCTCCATTTTCGCCTTGATGTCTCTCGCTAATGTGTAGAAGGCGTACTCAACATTAAGGGAGTCCTTTGCTGATGTTTCTACAAATTTTATCTGATATTCTACTGCTAATTGTTCTCCCCTTTCCTTTGACACCTGAAATTTTTGACTTTTATTAACAATAATAAAATTACACTTCATTCGCACAACGTTGAAATTAAATGTGAGAGATTAGGCCTACACAGAAACTTTTTCTAGTCAAAATGTACAAATAATAACGATTTCCATGATTATATGTAGTTTATAAGCTAGTTAAGCTACCACCATTTATCAAAAAGAGTTAAAATAGATATTTTTTTATAAACATCTGTACTTCTTTCTTAGTCAGTTTCTGAAACGAAAAGTTAATGACATATTAAATTATAACTGTCAACTAAAGAAGAAAAAAAGAGATAGCTTGAGATTTAATGTGGAATTAAAACAAATATATATTATATACTAGTGAAATACTCGCAACTTCTTTTGCATATATCTTGCTTTCCCATGGGAATTTTGAAAAATCCTTTCTTAGAACACCCCTAAATGTCGTTAGGAACCTACATTCCAAATTTGGAATCTCTAGACCCAGCGGTTTGGGCTGTGAGTTCATACATAGTTAAATCAGTCAGGACTTCGAATTATATATTTATAGATATAGGGACAAATCACACAAATTGAGCAAGCCCCAAAGTAAGTTCAAAACTTGTGTTATTAAAATGCGTTTTAGAAACTGGTTATTAAAACTGAAAAATAAAAACTGCCACATCTTGTAATGTGCTGACACCAAATTAGGATTACTGTTATTTCTGTACAATGGCCTTCGACATAAACGCTGCTTATTATGACACACTTAACAATTATTCGCAGGTCGTTTACACATTGGTCCTGAGAGAGAAACAACAATCTACTGGTTCATTGATTGCAATTTCCCAAAACAAAACACCACCCAACACTGCCCATTGATAGCCAAAAAACTTTTTTTTTTACTGGTTTTACACCATAGCAGCATAAAGTTCAATTTATAACATTAGTGAAAGGTCACCTGTCTCTTATCATCTAAATCACACTTATTTCCGAGTATCATCTTCTCCACATCAGCACTGGCATTCTCCTCAATGTTTCTTATCCAATTCTTTATGTTTTCAAAACTCTTCTCATTTGTCACATCGTAAACAAGCATAATGCCCATCGAGCCGCGGTAGTAAGCTGTCGTTATCGTACGGAACCTCTCTTGACCAGCAGTGTCCCTGAAAATTTACAATTTATTAAACACGCAGAAAACAGGGACTAAATAAAAAAATCAGGAAGCATTTTATTATAATTAAACCAAGGTCACTCACCATATTTGTAATTTAACTTTTTTACCGTCTAGGTCTATTGTCCGAATTTTAAAGTCGATACCTGTAAAATAGGAGCACTTGTTTAACACCAGCTCAGCACCAGACAACTAATTAAAAATTAGTGAGTATGATGTCATGACATCTCTTCATTTAATTCGATAAGGGCTCCGTTTATCTGCGAGCCGCGCCCTTTCCGTTAAAATATCCATCAGCACATAAACGGACACAAAGAACAAGGAAGCAAAAAATACTATGGGATTCCATGACAAATCGGACGTATAAAAAATAGTTATCTGACAATAACCTTTGATAAAGTCTAAAATCACTCACCGATTGTGGATATAAATGAGATATTGAATGCACCTTCGGAAAACCTAAATAATATAGATGTTTTTCCCACTCCAGAATCACCTATTAAAAGTAATTTAAATAAACAATCGTAAGTTTTTGCCATTTTTTTACAAGAATCTGATTACAGAATATACACAGGCCATTCATTTGGCATTTTTGAGTAATCACTGTTTAGTGATGTGCATTGTACTTCAAAGAGATGATGACAGAATCTTTCAGTCAGTTTTAATTTTAATCGATAAATAGTATTTTGTCCCTTAGATTATATTTTTAGTTTTGCTATAGTAACATTGATAATCCTACCTACTCCTTCCTACCGCTTTTTTACTGGGGATTTCCCCAAGTTTGTTTCTATTATAAACCTTTTTTTTTCATTTTGCACTTTTTGTACGTTTCAAATAAACAATTTTTAACCCTTGCTTTAGCTCATTTTATTCCATTTTTTGGCAAAATTTGCTAAATCTAGTTCTTTTTAGCTTGTCCGACTGCCCTTTTTCAAAAACCAAGGTGGCAAGTAGTGGCAACACTGAAAGACAAAAAGTCAAATTTTGTTATATCTAGCTAGAGTCAAATGATTATTGTTTTGTAAATAAAAAGAAATAAATGAATATTCCTTTAACTTTTGAGTGAAACTATATAGTAAATTTATGAAAGATCAAATTATAAAAATACATAATAATGTTCTATCATGTAAGTCATATTATTTACTATTCAGTGTCTGTTATAAGTTAACCTATTGGACAATTTTTTTACTGTTTTATTACTCTTTTTTTGTAGATATCATTAGAACATGAAATTCTGTTACATCCTAGATACTTTGGACCGCAATTATTAGATACCGTGAAACAGAAATTGTATACAGAAGTGGAAGGAACTTGTACCGGCAAGTAAGTACTATCGTTATATTATTGCTATGTTTAAAGTTATTAGATCTTTTAACAGCAATCTATTAATGACATCTTTACTTTCATGGATATACTGTGTTATTTGTGATCATGCAGGCCATTCCATAGTTTTGGCGGCAAATGAGTCTTCTATGCTTTCAAACAGTTCTTTTTGGCCAGGGCCTCAGTTGGCCTCCTGTAGGCTGTCTGGGTTGCCCATTATGATGCCATTTCATACATATATCGAATTGGTCAGAGAAGCGCTTTAGGGGAGGATATCTTTATAGTGATTGTTGTTTGCAGATATGGATTTGTAATAGCAGTGACAACAATAGACAGTATAGGTGCCGGCCTAATACAGCCCGGGCAGGGTTTTGTTGTGTATCCAGTGAAATATAAGGCAATAGTGTTCCGGCCATTCAAAGGAGAAGTTTTAGATGCTATCGTCACACAAGTTAATAAGGTTAGTAAATTTTTTGTTGAAATTGAAATTGCTGTATTTTCTGGGCTCGTAAACACATCTTTTATAACTTTTTATATATATTTTTAAATTAGACTTTTATGAAGTTCTGAACTTACAATACTCGGGAAACTTGTGTTAGGAGGCTCCGTACTCTCCTTACATAGTCTCCTAATACAAGTATCCTATTCCTATATTAAAGAAACTTCAGTCAATATATTATTACCACCATGTAAGTTACTGTAATTTAGGTAATAAAAGGCACAGCATTTTCTGCAGCTTGCATTAAATAATAATTTTATTTTAAGGTTGGAATGTTTGCCCAGATCGGACCACTCAGTTGTTTTATTTCACATCATGTGAGTATATTTTTACATAATATCCATACTTCCATATCCATACTAATGTGAAAGTGTGTTTGATTGCCCTCCCTTCATGTCGATAGTAATATAATTGATATGATTTTTTTATTGTGGGTAGTATAAGGTCTGGAGAGTGACATAGACATAGGGTGCTTACATAAAGCAGCAGGTTTCCGGCACAGACAAATCTGTGAGGGTCGGTACCGACCGGTGCAGGTACAATATTTATACGTTAACTTATGCGCTTACTTATAAAGAAACAGGTTTCCGGTACTGACAAATCTGTGCGGGTTGTGCTTGTTTCTTTATAAGTAATCGCATTGAGATACATATAAATATAATACCCGCACCAATCGGTACCGTCTCATACAGATTTTTCTGCACCGGAAACCTGTTTCTTTATGTAAGCACCCTTAGGCTACTATTTTCTTATAAAATTATTGACATTTTCCCTTGACCACGCGGGCGGAGCCGCGGATAACAGCTAGTTATCTATAAAGCTGTGTTGCTAGTTCTTCATATTGTTTATTTATCATTATTTCTTTTGATATGATTAAAATATTTTTTTAAACTGTATGCTCTTATTAGGTAATATTTAAATTAACTCTTTCAGTCAATACCAGCAGACATGGAATTTTGTCCCAATGTGAATCCCCCTTGTTACAAGAGCAAACAGGAAGACAATGTCATTCAGGAAGAGGATGTGATTCGGCTCAAGATAGTGGGCACAAGAGTTGATGCTACTGGCATTGTAAGTTTTACATTTTGTTGAAATATTTTCCTTATTCTTTTTTTTTATACCACAAAGCCGGCAAACAAGCATACGGCCCGCCTGATGGTAAGCATCACCGTAGCCTATAGACGCTTGCTTGCTTGGGGGGTATCACTCACACGTTGCCAAACCTCCCATCCACCCCAAGTGGAGCTCTATTGAAAGTGATTTGGCTATGTTAAACCACAGAATTCCTTGCAACAATGCAACATTTAATGCGATTACAAAAAAATATTGTGCCACTATGGCGGAATTATTATTTAGAAAACTTTTAAAACTATTTATCATTTCAGTTTGCCATTGGGACTTTGATGGACGACTATCTAGGACTTGTGACACAATAAGACTCCAACTAGCTATAGAATTAAGTCATTTTTATAAGAATACAAATAAATCATTAAATAAAACATACAGTATTATTAATTATCGTTTATTTGGCATTCAAATAATAGGGTAAAATTCCATACACAATGTAACAAAAACAATCCATCAAAAAGAATAAAATATTTGGACACTTTCAGTCTATCTGGGCAGTATTGGGGTGGTTCATGTCGACCTTTCGATTCAACTTTGTAATTAAACCTATGCATAATTGCCTTACAACTATAAGAAATAATTCCATATGATATTGTCTAGATAAATAGTGCTGAGAGTACATGATGATAAAGTCAAATTCACTAGTTAATTGTGATAAAGTCTGGGTTATAAAAAGCGCGTACCTAATAGTTGTGTAACTAGTACAAAGTCAAAATTAATTGCACTGAATGCCAAACAATTGTTATAATTTATTATAATTTCAGCTCTAATAATATGAGAATTCACGTCAAGTATATGTTATTTAGCTTAATTCTAAATGTCAATTATGTACAAAAATTCAAATACTAAATAATAAAAAAAGGGTAAAAATATATCCAAAGGGACGATTCAAAGTCTTTGGTTTTGAATTATATACATACTCGTCTTAAATTATATTGAATAAATAATATATAAATCGAATATTGCTCGAATAACTAAAACAAAATATGGCATCTAAATAAATAATACTCAGTATGAGATCAGAAACACAAGCTAAGCAAAACGAGTATAACTAAGCACCAAATAGGCCTAAAAAAACTAGAACTATACTCCATTAGGGGCTAACTAGAGGTATAGAATATTGTTCTTATCGACACGACACTAATCGAAGATGGATATAATATTTCACTTATTTTTAAATGATAAGTGAATGAAGTATAAGTTGTGTCAGCTGTAATGCCATCTCATGGCTTGCATATATGCAAACACGCGTAGCAATATATTATGTGAAAAAAGCAAACAGGCGTTTGCTGGATTAGGTGTAGAACTTTAGATTTTAATTCATCTCCAAGTACTAGCTGACACAGTTAAATTCATCAGCGTGATAGAATTACAATGCCTCAAGTTATTGGTGCCGTAATTAATGTTTGAGCCTTGCAATCGAGCACGATTGCATCTACAACTAGCATTACTAAAATTATTACATATTCATACTAAGTTTACAATATCAAATATATTTTTATTATAGAATATTGAGACATAACATTGTGCAATATAATGTAATATGCATGATAGAAGATATACATATATTTTCAAACAATCGGTAATTATTTCGCAGTTACAATAAATTTGCACAAATTACTCACTGAATTAAATGCTGAACAATGGCTGTTGGTGGGAGCATTTATTTAGTTGATAGCATATTTCAAGAATTGCCTCCACGCCTCCACCAACATCATTATTGCAGCTTTTACACAAGGCACAAAACAAGAATTTGGAAGTACGCAAAATTAATTTCACAACACAACTCCATAAGGAAGGTACTGTCGAGCTAATGGAGTCAAATATTAACGGAATATAAAGTTTATAATACTATACATATAGGACAAGTCAAAATTGTATATTTTTATTCTAATATATATGGCATATAACACATATTGCACTGCAATATTGTTGCAGAATAATATATGCTATATGATGGCTACGACGGTTACAGTGGGAATGGCCTAGTTACAATTATTGTATCTACATTTTTATGGACACCTACTCAATTCAGAGATTAATCATGAAAACCTCGCGTATGCGCAAACACGTTTGATGTTTTTGTTTCAAACATGCGTAATTGGTATATTTTCGATTTCTCGACAATTTTTATTCGTGACAACACATTCTTGTGGTGTCATTTAAAATAGTAGCGAGATCTTTTTTTTTGTAGCTCGCACAGTCTTCTGTATCAATGGTTGCTGTTTTTTTATAAGTTTGAGGTAATTTCAAGGATTTAACGTAACCATGATAATGTAGATACAATAAAGTTCTTAATAGTTAACCATAGATTAAGAGGGGAATAAGATTGATTAAAATTACTATCTACTCAACTGTAAACATTAACATTAACGCACAAAATTGCAACATGATTACGTGTAACATACATTAGTAACAGTAATAATACTGGCGTATTTAGAGGAAGATGAGAGAGGAATATAGTTTCTATTTCACACATTGGGATAATGGCTTGAGTTATAACTATTATAAATTATGTATATTTTGTTTTTTTATGCTTCCCCGTCTTCTGGCAACTAAAATCGTCCATCCGTTTCACTCGGAACCAAACACCACTCGTACCAAACCTGAATGTTGACGTAATTTCAAAAATAACGAGTTTTCGTACAATTTGATACGATATAAAAATATTGTATGTAAATTAAAATATAATATACTATGTCAAAGACGCTCGTTTTTTTTTTTACGTTTTTATTTAAAATACTGTTTTCGAGTCATTTAAACTGAAAACGTATACGCACAGAGATTTTATATTACGTAAAATCTCTCGTGGTTTTACGTAATTTTATAGTACGAAATTTCTAAAATTATTTTCGAAATTACGCTTCAAAGTTGACCAACTGTTGCTGAAGTAAATGCTGATTGATTTATTGATATGCATTTTTAATTAAATAAATATATATATTTCATCTGAAAGCTGGGTAAAGCCGTCATATACCGCGTATGCAGTGTATATCATATCAACATATTTCTTTCATATCGACATTTACTTCTATGTCGTTATCTAAACACATCCCAACAAGTCTCGGCGGGTGCGGCGACAACTCCTAAGTCTACATACATCTTAAAGCTAGATTAACTAGTGACTACATAATGGAGTTATCGTACACTTCATTAACTCATCTCAATGATAGAATAGCTGTTTTTGTCAAGTTTCATTTGCGATTGATAGGAAATCAAAAGTGAATATTAAAAAAGAAACTGTCTTTTAGTCACTTTTTTTGTAGTACTTTTTCATACGTAACGTACTTGTTTACCCAATAACATTTGTTATTGAAAATTTTACTATACCTTTCAAAATTAGGTATCATTTTGTCAATATATTACGACCTTCTTGTTATTTCAATACTTTTATGTATGTACGAAAGAGAAACAATAGTTTTTATTTTGTGAAACTGAGGTGACGTTTAGCGAATACTTTTATTCAGATGAGTCACAGAAGCGGTCCCGCGTTCAGCGCGCGCTGCCTAGTGGGAGCTGCTCGATAGCAGCTCACTGCCTGACGTGGAAGCACTGGCACTAGGCGTGCGGGTGTCACGAGGCGGGGGCACCGGGCTCGGCCACGGCCGGGCACACGGGCCCGCGCACCGCCTCGATGTAGTCCTTGATCAGCGTCGCGATCTGGTACGCCTGCAAACAAAATATTCACCATTACAATCCATGAAATAGATTTAAAAGGTTGTTTTAACCGCTGATTTCTAGTACTACCACTCGGATTTGGTTTCTTTTTGATACGACCTCCGTGGCGTAATGGTAACCATGCCGGCCTGCCACCCATAAGGATTTTTATTGAATAAAGAAAGGGCGATGCTGGTTACACGTTAACACAGCTATTTTAAATTCCGAGTGTCATTCCTCAAGCATTGTATGTAGGTAGAATGTACCTGGTCCGTGGAGAGCACGAGCTTGGCGTGCTTGCGCTCGGCGCGCGTGACGAGCAGCAGCGCTCGCGGCGCCGGCGACACGGCCAGCAGCTGGTCGTGGTCGTGCGACACGAGAGCGGCGCGAGCGCCTCGCCGCAGCAGCGTCAGCCCGCGCGCGTCCACCGCCAGCCACAGCGCGCGCGGCCAGTTCGACGTGAATGATTGCTAAACATACACACGATGTTGAACAATATATGTGCTTTCATAATACATTTGTCAGAAAACAACATTGAAAAAATTACGTTGTAGTTAAAAAAATTAACATTTCATAGACCACTTCAACACGGAGTGGGAGTGGGGTCGTCTTTTTACGTAATTTAATTTATTTTTTTATGGATTGTTATTGAATCGAAAATGTTACCATGACATCGAAGATGGTGGCCCTAGTGAGCGGCCAGGAGCTGGCGAGTGTGAGCGCGCGCTGCATGGCGGCGTGGGGCTCGGTGCCGCGCAGCGCCAGGTGGTGCAGGCGCACGGCGGGCGCGGGCAGCAGCGGCTGCGCCAGGCGCGGGGGCAGCACGGCGCCCGCCGCCGCCAGGCACTCCTCGCCGCCGCCCGTGCACGACCCGTTCACCACTTGCGCGTGGAGGGCGGCCAGCATCACCTGCATCAGAAGTAGCTTCAATATTCAAGAATAAAATCATCTTCACACTTTTATCCTATTTCACGTGCGGATGCACCATGTAAGCGTTCTCCACTGTTATATATTTTTTTAATCGTTTACGTTTAGGGTCGTTTATGATACTTTAAAATAAATATATTTTCTAAAATGTACTTACAGCCTCATCAGTTTCAATGGGTAGCCGATCGTGGCGCACTGCGTGCAGCACTTGGTAGTACAGCAGCTCCATTTCGGCAGCGCAGCCGGAGTGCAGCGGCCTATCACCCAGGAACAGGCGCTTCTTGAAGACCAGCCTGCAGGCGGCGGCGGTGGCGCCCGCCTTCTCCCAGCGCGCCAGCACGTCGCCCACGCGCTCGTTCCCGCCCAACGCGCGCTCGCCCGTCCCACCAGGCAAAGAGTTCGCGCACACCTCGTACAGCGCGTAGCCTGCACATTGGAACAAAGGAGTAAGTATTTACCGCTGCTCAGGTGCACAATCACAGAACTGTTTTACTCCCCAGTAGAAATGCAGTTCGCTACAAAATGTGAACCATGTTTGTAAGTTCAACGTCAAAGAACCATACCCCCAAAAAGAACCGAATCCTTTAATGGGCAGTGAATTTTAAAAAATAAGCACAGAAACCAAAGTGACTGTTTTCAAATGATACGTACAGATTCGTCATAGTTAAGACCAGAGAGATCACGCCCAAATCTACGTGCACAATGCACAAATAGTCTACTCAGTTTGTTCTCACCTGTAGCGGTATTACTGAGTCCGATCTTCTCTCTCAGCATGCCAACCAGATGGTCAGCGGTGGCCGCAGGTCCGAACACCAGCCCGTGTTGCTTGCCGTCCAACAACAACACTCGTACGTGGAGAGGTCTTCTGGCCGCTGCACAGAGCAACTCCTCCTTGGATGGAGCCGCCATACGACGGGGTACTTGAGCGATGCTTAGAGCGATCTGTTCTGCTCGTCTTGCGAACTTGCCCTCTTCGCCGTGGTGCAATGCAGTACCGCGGTAACGCAAATGCGCTAGTAGCAGGCGTCGAACGGGCTTGGCGTTGGGTAGTGCTGCGCCAAGTGCCGCCACCAGAAGTGCCCAGTGACGCGCTGCTACGCGAGATGACGGCTCCGGGTGCTCTGTCGTCTGAAGCATTTTGTATATTTTATTATCATTATCCCGTGTCATTCAAAAATAATGTAATCAATCAATATAGACATTTTAGTTTGCAAAAAATCGCATAGAGCTGACAACTGATGAAGGTACACCATTATAAATGAAATTTCAAAAGTCCCCACAGATGCGTCTTGTACCTTTGCACAAGGAGCATCTGTTTCTTGCCATTCAAACGACATATTATTATTATCATTTAAAAATTTTCAGATGTTTAAATATGAAGAAACAACATTTCTTGCGATTCTGCGATATAAATAATTTTTTCTTTATTTCTCCTCTACACATAATTGTTTAATTATTCTAACCTGTTTGATGAGCTGTACATACAACTCGCAGAGCAACGTGTCCTTTTGAAGACACCTTTGCAAGAGTGACTGAGCGAGAGCTAAACGATCGTCGCTCTCGCTCTCTTGACTGCTCACGCTGTTGTTGTTCGCCAAGTTAGTTGTACTACCCTCGTTCACGCTCAAGCCAGCGTGACTCATGATATCCTGTAAATGTTTCGAATTATTTTTCTACAAATATCATAAATATGTAATGATGGAATGAGATTTTTTTTTCAATTTCAGACTTTCAAATTAAAAAAATATCTCACGTAAATACGTACTTTTTATACGTTGTATACTTTTCTCATTCCCTCTCAAGTAGAAATGGAATAGTCTGCTTTTTTACCATCGAGTACTGAATAATCCAAAATAGTGATATGGATCTTGTATCCACCAATAACAACAATTGCATGAACCAATGCAAAGCAGTAATTTTTTTGCGTTTTCATTTATTAAAAAAAATAGATTATAGTATATTTTGTTTAAAATATCAGACTTTCAAACCTGAAAATGGCTTTATTTCCTATTTGTAATCCTTCTACTGACCTTGAAAATCTGCATGGCGGCCACTTCCTCTGCTTCGTTGAGCTTCGTAAGGCTGTGAGGCAGGCTGCGCGACCAGCACCAGTAGCCGGGAGGGAAGCCCTTGTAGCACTCGCCCTGGGTCTCCGCTGCCATGTCTAGTCGGACCTTCTCCAGTCTATGCTTGCTTAGTCTGAAACATTTTTTTATTTTGAAAATATTTGAATAGTTGAACTGTATAAGTAAACAACTATATAAACAATATTTTTTATTTATTTAGTAAAGTTACATTTATTTTCAACAGTGCTTTTCATTAGATAGTTCAACATTACGAGGCAGAAAATGTAAGAAAAAGATTACTGTTATAAGTTGTATGTCCTACCGACTGCGCCATGTTATAAATACTAATAAAAATTATTTTATTTTATAAATTACACAAAAAGGCCTATGTGGACAGTATCTCTGTCACTGAGTCCACAAGGCCTTTTAGTGTAATTTGATGATTAACACGCTCAGCGCCATGTTAAGGTCGAAAACGATACATTTGTGTATCGAAAACGATACACATGGCGTTGAGTGGGTTAAACTAAAACATTATACCAAACGAGAAATTACTACCTCTACAACTATCTCTACAAATATCACTATAATTACCTGCGTAAAGTATTCCTCAAGAAATTGCCAGTGGATGGATCAGCCGGTCGCCTCAGTATGGCTGAGTCTACTAAAGCCCGTCTTGCCGCGCGAAGTCCCGCCGCCAATCTCGAACGTTCGGCCTGTGGTGCGGCGCGACGCGGGGCTTCATCCGCCAAGCCATTGGCGAGAGGCGGGCTGTACGCGCCCATCAGCCACGCCGCCTCGTTCTTTTGAGGCGATTCAAGTACTATACATCTGTGAAAGGGGTGTATTGTTAATAGAGGTAGCGCCATTTTTGAGTAACACCTCTTTATCATCGAGTCCTTTTCAGTACGAAATGGTAGTAGTTTTAATTATTCACTTTTTGCATCTCAGTGGCACACATATTATTGTTCAGCTAGAAGGTATTGTGTGTCCATGGATTCAAACAAAGAATGTCTCATCTGACTATCTAAATAAATTTCTAAACAATTTACCTCAATCCATCGTGCTGTCCGTGATGTGTAAGACTAATTGTGAGTCCATTGTCGACCGGATCCATCATTAGTGCTGCTATATTGTTGTACGGATACTCTGCCAGGACCACTTTATCCGCAGGCCGCACTAACACGACGCCTTCCGAACCAACACCAAGCAGGACGTTTGGACCTATTGACAATCAAAAACTTTTAGAATATTCTAGAATTCTATGATTGCTGTCAAGGTTAATATTTTGATATCGACTAGCGCTCCAATTAAAAAAATATATTATTATGGCCTATGTCAGGAGATAATGTAGCTTTTCAACGGTAAAATAAATTCTCAAATCTGTCTAGTAGTAGTAAGAAACAATTAAATCTTACCTCGTTATAACAAATCACACAGATTGAGCCAGCCCCAAAGTAAGTCCGAGACTTGTATTATGGGACACTAACTCAACAAATAACGAAAAACGATAATATTAAAAAGCAAATATGAAATAAGATAAAAGTTAGCTTACCATGTGCCCAGTATCCTTTGTACGTGACAGGGAATAGCGTGACGCCATAGAGCGGGTACTGCATCACACAGGACAGGTATAGAGCCTTGGCTGTGAGTTCTGCGCGACCAGCGCCGTACTGCCTGTGCGCTTGCGCCAATATTGTTGCCTGTAAAAATATACTTAGTTTTAGGTAGGTTTTTACATCATATTTGCGTGTGACTTCTCACTGTTATGTGGAAGTCGCTGTTCGTCACTGTTTCTTGTACGCTTATTTTCTTCTGGTTGTTACTCGCGGCTTCGCCCACGTGGTCCAGAGGATACTTTATTAACAAGAAGATGAAAAGCAGTAGGCACTGACCCACTGGTGCTGCGGCCGCGCCCTGGCGATCCGCTGCGGCAGGAACTGGTCGGGGTGCGCGTAGTAGGCGCGCGTGTGCGGCGGCGGCGGGCTCGGCGGCGGCTCGCCCAGCGCCACCTGCGCCTGCAGCCCCGCCAGCTGCAGCGCCACCTTCTCCGACACCGGGAACTCGTCCATCTAAGCAAATTACATTTCAATATAATTGATAGATATTGTGTACTCTTTCGCCCGGTCTCGCCGATTGGTTATGACGACACGGAAGCGAGAACGGGCGAATAAATGAGTTCTATTGGTAACTGGCCAAAGTTCCTTTGTCGCTACGTATATCGGAAATATTTGCAAGAGTACCTGTATATTTGTTTAGATACATACTAAAAATATTTTTTCACTTCTCATACTCAGAAAATGCTTATTTTCGCAGGATATAGGCTGCACAAAATCGAATTTTGTGCACAAGGGCAAAAACGTATCTACTCATAAAATTAAGGCAAAGGAAATGAGCCATACAACCATAGTAGATTTTACAACAAGTGCACAAAAAAAAAGCGGCGGGAAAGGGGAAACAGGTCTTGTTTTTCCTTTCCCGCCGCTTTTTTTTTAAAATCTTACGACATTGAAATTAGGCTTGGGCTGCAGACATATAGACAGAGAAGTTAGTCCATAAAACGAAGCGCGACTACTCCTCATTTAAAATAGGAGTCAGTGAAAGTCAATATAAGAACATCTCTGTTGCTGAAGCATGGCCCGTAAATGTCCGTTTTAGTGAATGGATGTTTTTTCGTAGATACACAAGTATACCAGAGGAAAGTTAATAGAGTCATAGAAATACATTATCAAAATGTTAGAGGTTTACGAACAAAGACAACTAGTTTTCTAACATTCATTCAAGCCACGGGATCTGATTTATTTGCGGTAACGGAAACGGGATGTAATGCGTCAATCCAAGATGCTGAACTCGTCCCGCCGGGCTTTCAAATATTACGATGTGATAGAGCAGATGGTCGCAAACAGGGTGGCGTGTGCATAGTGGCCGATCCTCGTTATGAACTGCGAAAGGTATCGATGCCTGACAATGTTAATCTAGATTCTCATTCGTTTGAAATGATTTGCGCAACTGTATATTTGGGAAATAAGTTCTTGTTTGCTTGCGGTGTTGTATATATTCCGCCGCGTGGGGTTGACGACGAATATATGACCTTGTTTAGCATAATAGAAAAAATATGTGTAAAATATAGTAATAATGTAATTGTGCTGGGAGATTTTAACTTACATTCTGCTAGTAAGGAAGTATGTAATTATTATGAATGTTTTTTGTCTTTTTGTGGATTCAGTCAAAGCAATAGCGTACCGAATTGCAACAACAGACAACTAGATATTGTGTTAAGCGGAGACGGACTTCGTGGAGTGGTGTCCGTTAGTGTAGCGGAGGGTTTGCAGCCAATTGACGAGTACCATCCACCACTCTTGATAAGCGTTTCGACAGCAGAACCCAAAATACATACCACTGGGGACCAACTGCATTCTCCGCCTGGTAATCGGTGGAATTTCAGGAAAGCTAATTTTCATCTCTTGTACTCTTCATTGGCGGCTTTGAATTGGAGTGAGTTGTATAGTATTGAAAATCCTGATAAGGCATTAGATTATTTTTATTCGAAGGTTAATAACACTATGGATGATTGCGTCCCCAGAAGGAGGACTAACAGTTGTAATACAAAGTACAATTATCCGGTTTGGTACACATCAGATATTATATCGAAAATTAAATTAAAACACAAGCTGCATAAACGATATAAGAAGAGTAAATTAAGCAGCGACTATGATGAGTTCTCGCGGTGTAGGGCGGGAGTAAAGGGAGCTCTAGAGTTCGCCCACAACCAGTACAAAAATCGAGTGCAGACTAATCTAGCAAGGGATCCTAAGGCGTTCTGGCAGTTCGTCAAAACGAAAAGAGGTAGTGTTACCAAACCGAAGCTAATAAAAAAAAACGACCACGTTCTTTCTGAGAGGGAATGTGCGAGTGAATTTGCTGAGTTCTTTTGCTCTGTGTACCGAAAGGAGCCAGCGGTATTGGACGTAGCGGAGGCGAGTGCTTCGATGCCGGCCGGTGCAGCGCGTGTGCAAGTACACGCGCTGCAGCTGGCTGACGTGAAGCGAGCGTTGATAAGGCTAAAGCCGAAACACTCAATGGGACCAGACGGCCTCCCACCTTTCATCATTAGGGACTGCCATGAGGTACTGGCCGCCCCGTTGCTACATATCTGCAACACTTCTTTAGAAAAGAGATGTGTCCGGATAAATGGAGGCTAACTAGAGTGGTGCCGGTTCCGAAGGGTTCGGGCGGAAATAAAGCCTGTGATTACAGACCGGTGGCAATTTTGTGCGCCCCGGCTAAGGTTTTCGAGTCTGCTATCTACCGCGCCATATACTCACAAGTAAGTGCTCAATTATCAGAGGCACAGCATGGGTTTCGCCCTGCCCGGAGCACTACGAGTAACCTACTACATTTGATGACACAGATAGTACCAGCAGTGGACTCAGCGGCTCAGGTGGACGTAGCATATTTTGATTTCCAGAAGGCGTTCGACACAGTTGATAATGACGTTTTACTATCAAAGCTAGCAATGGCGGGCTTCACGCCGAAAACGCTCTCATTCTTTGCCAGTTACATGAGGGACAGACGTCAATATGTGGACTGGGGCGGACAGCAGTCGAAGCCTTACTATACTAGGTCAGGGGTGAGCCAAGGGAGTAATTTGGGCCCCTTGGCTTTTAATCTGATGGTAAATGACTTGTCGGCAGTCGTTCTGGATGCAACGTGCCTTCTTTTTGCTGACGACCTTAAATTGGTAATGACAGTAACAAACCAATCAGACTGTGATAGACTGCAGGCAGATATTGACAGGGTGGTACAATGGAGCCAAAGGAATAAGTTATTTTTCAATATCCAGAAGTGCTCGGTAATAACATTTACATTGGCGAAGCAGCCCTATAACTACCGATACTGCTTAGATGGCGTCCCAATGCAGCGAGTGATGAACATGAGGGACCTTGGAGTTCACTTCACAGCTAATCTCAACTTCAAGGAACATATAGTTAAGGTTTGTAAGAAGGCTTACCGGAACTTAGGGTTTGTGCTGCGCCACTCCAATGGATTCACAAACCTGAGTGCTGTGAAGGCATTATATGAGGGACTTGTAAAAAGCCAGTTGGAGTGCAATGCGGTTATTTGGGGACCTCAAGAGGCTAAATATAAGTTGATGTTAGAACGGATACAAAACAAATTCACCAGAATCCTATATTTTAAACTTTATGGCGTGTATCCGTTCTACCCATTGATGTATCCAACGCTGTTTGTCCTTGGCATGGTGGGGTACAATTCTCTGGAGGCTAAACGTGGTTTAACTTTGGCTACGTACTTATTTAAATTGTTGCGGGGCCGGGTATTCAACCAGGGTGTGTTGCAGGCGATGTCGCTGTGCGTGCCCGACCGATACGTGTGGCGACGACGTCGGCCTCCGCTGTTTGCGACGCCGCGCGCGCGAACTAACGTTATGAAGTATGCACCATTCACGAGAACGTTGAAAACACTAAACGAGGTCGCGAATTCTGTTGACGTATTCTGTTGCTCATTGACTGAATTCACAAAGGCTACTTTATTTGTTTTATGTTATAAGAATAATGATTAATAATTATGATAATAAGTTTTAGGTTTAAGTTATGCATGTATCGACATTATTGTATTGGGGTAACCTGTAAAAATAATGTAATCGATTGAATTAAATAAATAAAAAAAAATAAATAAAAAAAAAAAAAAAAAAAAAAAATACAGCCTACTATTAAATTAATTTTGTAATAAAATAATTTTCTTAAATTAATTAAATAACCTACCGTACTTTAATTTAAATTTTAATATCTTTTATGACTTAAAAAACACATTAGGCAAATAAATTAAAGTAAATGTTATAAAATAACAAATTCTATCTCTGAACTTTTTGATGTGTTTGGCTGTATGGCTTATTTCCTTTGCCTTAATATAGATACATTTATGAGTAGATACGTTTTTGCCCTTGTGCACAAAATTCGATTTTGTGCAGCCTATATCCTGCGCAAATAAGCATTTTCTGAGCATGAGAAGTGAAAAACATATTATAAAATTCAGAGATAGAATTTGTTATTTTATAATATTTACTTTAATTTATTTGCCTTATGTGTTTTTTAAGTCATAAAAGATATTAAAATTTTAATTAAAGTACGGTAGGTTATTTAATTAATTTAAGAAAATTATTTTAATACAAAATTAATTTAATAGTAGGCTGTATAGGTCTGTAGCCCTAGCCTAATTTCATTGTCGTAACATTTAAAAAAAAAAGCGGCGGGAAACAGGTCTTGTTTTTTCGTGCGTTTATTAATTTATTTCCTCGCAATCGAAGTGAAAAGCAGAGTTTATAACTCGTCCACAAAACCATTTTTATCCTCGACATTACTATCAGCCCGAGCCGAGCAGTCTCGGATAGAAATGATTCGTTTTGTGCACTTGTTGTAAAATTTTCTATATATAGATTTAGACTTACTTTAACAACACTATGTACAGCTTGAGCATATAGAAGAGCGACCTCTACAGGGTCATGGGGCAGTTCGCGGCCACCGCGGAACAGACGGCGTTTGAACACAAAGCGATTGTCAGCTGAACCACCGCCTGGACCTTGTTGCCTGTTGAAGATAAAAAAAATATTTTAGATGTAAATATTAAATCGTGTGTATTAAATGTAAATATTACATCATCACTTTACTATATAATTACTTAAGAGCGCGCACACAGGCGTTAGCTACTTGATTCGAAAACTGAACTTTTCGAAGCTCTTAAAATCTATAAAAAACTTTTCTAACAGACTTATGAATTACACAAAATGTTAGGCAATATTGTTGCCTAAATACTTAGTAGAAAACATTTTGTCATGTAATGGAATATTTACGAATGCTATCGTGATAACCGAACAGTGTTTTCTCGATTTCACGTTCAGTGTCAACTTCGGATGTCAAAATATCCCCGTAATGCTGCCAATTGTAAGAAATATGAATAAATGAAAATGCTGCACGGGGCGGCCCGCGCCCGCGCCAAGGAGCTCCAATATAAATTTGTGTGGGTACGCGCTGGTCGAGTGTACATGCGTAAATCAGAAACGGCCGAGTTAGTGTACGTTCGTAGTTTGGAAGTTTTAAATAAACTATCTTAAGTAGTTCTCCTAGTAAAGTTAAAATTTAATGAAAGCATTTTGATGATGGTACTATAAATTCCTTATAATGATTAACGAACTAAGAATATACTTTCAAAATGTCAGAGGCTTAAGGACTAAAACTACAGACTTGTTTATAAATACAACTACTTGTAACTACGACATAATTGTACTGTGCGAAACTTGGCTTAATAACGATATACTTGACAATGAACTATTTGGAGATCAGTTCTTTGTATACAGGCGAGATCGAGAAACCTCTGGTTTTCACAATAATAAGGCTGGCGGTGGCGTTTTAATTGCAATAAACAAACAATTTTCTTCATGCCGTTTAACTAACTTTCAAAGCAGATGCGAAGATATTTGGGTAAGTGTAGATATACTAATTAATAACAAGCCCAATAAATTATTGATATGTGGTGTGTACCTTCCGCCGCCGATTCAGAAACACATTTTACAACATTTTTTAAATAACGCCCACAATATTTTGGAAAATTACGATAATGTTCTCATTCTCGGCGATTTTAACTTAAGTAATATTAAATGGACCGGTACCCCCAATACAGCCCTTACCCCCATATTTCAAAATAATAGTACATTCGCAAATATGTTAATTGACTTTGCTTCTTATAATAGTTTAAATCAGTATAACCATTTAGTTAACAATAAAGGTGGGATTCTCGATCTCGTCTTCACTAACATGCCTCTCGTTAGTTTAAATGAATGTAAATCCCCTTTGAGCATTTTAGATTTATATCACCCACCAATAGAGGTCAGTTTATCCTGCCAACTTAATTGTGAATCAATGCGTATTAATTCTAATAGTAGATATAAATTCCACAAAGCTAACTATAAAGAAATTATTGAACACCTTCGTAAAATCTCTTGGACCAATGAACTATCATCGTGTGCATCCGTAGATGATGTGGTAGATAAATTCTATATTATTTTACGTAATACTATTAAAATCTATGTACCCAAATCGATCCCTCGGTCTATTCAATATCCAGTATGGTATAAAAAAGAACTAGTGCGTGCTTTAAAAGAAAAAAATAAATATCGATTGCTATACAAAAAATATGGAAACCCCCTAGATAATTTAACATATTTATCACTAAAAAAGCGGTGTAAATCTCTCTCCAACTCATGCTACAAAGACTATTTAAAAGCCATTGAGTCATCGATTAAAAGAAACCCAAAACTTTTTTGGTCATTTTTAAAGCATAAGCGCGGCTCTAATAATAGTTTTTACCCTCCCACAATGTATTTTGAGAAAAAACCTGCTTACAATGGTGCCGATATATGCAACTCATTTGCTTCATGGTTTTCTTCGGTGTATAGAAAAAACAGTAGTGTGGTGGTGCCAACATGTCCCTCACCAAGTGACAAAATGAGTCCCAACAACAACTACATAGACAACATAACGTTTACAGAGTTGGAAGTGAAACTCATTTTAAAAAGACTTGATCCTAACAAAGGGGCGGGATGTGATGGCATACCCTCGCTATTTGTTGTGAAATGTGCTGAAGTTCTTTGCGTGCCCCTGACAAGGATATTTAATAAATCCTTAGCAGACGGATTTTTCCCCACAGTATGGAAAGAGGCACTGATAGTTCCTATTCATAAGTCGTCTGATAAATCTGACGTGACAAACTACAGACCCATCTCCATCCTACCTATATTTGGAAAGGTATTTGAATCCCTGTTGAGTCCCATAATCTCATGGCACATAAAACATATTCTGTCGCCTCAGCAGCATGGATTTACCAAAGGCCGGTCCACAACAACAAATTTGTCAAGCTTCGTTTCAGACTTGGTGGCTGCTGTAGATTCCCGTGCTGCTGCTGATGATCATCTACACTGACTTCAGCAAGGCCTTCGATGTTGTGGACCACCACATCCTAATCAAAAAACTGTCTACCTTCGGGTTTGCCGGAAACTTTCTCAAATGGTGTTCGTCCTATCTATCTGATCGCAAATCAAGGGTAGTCGTGAATGGATACACATCCGAGGTCTACTTAGCACCTTCAGGAGTCCCGCAGGGGTCGCACATTTCTCCCATCTTCTTCAACTTATTCATCGACGACGTTACAAACTGTTTCATACACTCGCAAACATACTTATACGCAGATGATTTAAAAATATTAAAAATAGTTAAAAATGCACACGACTCAGTTTTACTACAGGAAGATCTGGACCGTTTCTCAACCTGGTGTAGGGATAATAACATTTCCGTCAATATCCAAAAATGCAATTTTATACACTTCTCGCGCTCAAAAAAGAATTATTTTAACTCATACAATATATCTAATATGATTATAAAAGAAGTAGACGTGATAAGAGATCTTGGAATATACATTGATAACAAGTTACGTTTCAACGTTCATGTGGACAAGATAGCTACGAAAAGCTTTAAGATGTTAGGTTTTATCTCCCGCAACTGTAAGCAATTTAAATTGGCCTCTAGTAAAATCTCTGTCTTCAATGCTTTGGTACGTTCAGGGCTTGAGTATGGTTGTCAAGTGTGGACCCCCTGTTACGAGGTCCATAAAAAGCGCATAGAATCTGTACATAAGCGGTTCCTGTGGCATCTCACATATCACTGTGGTATGGCCAAACAGCTGACTTCCTACGATGATCGGCTCAAATACTTTAATCTCACTAGTCTCGATAACAGAAGACAACTGCTTGGCCATATATTCCTTCACAAAATCATGAGTGGCTCGCTCGATTGCCCTAAGTTATTGGATCGCATGACTCTAAATGTACCTTACAAATCCACTCGCCCTAAGAAATATACTGTCTTCTGTGCAAGAGTGTTCAAGAGCAATCTGGGACACTTTTCCACAGTTTACAGGCTACAGAACATCCTTAATAATGTAATGAAAAAATCATGTGTGGATATCTTCAGCGGTTCCAAAGAATTCGATAAATCCATTCGTAGTTATTTATGTAGCTAACAATGGATTTTCCGAATAACCTATCTGTTTTTTTATTTTCTAAATTAATTAAAAATCCCATTTGTAATTTAAAAATTCATTAACTTCTATAAAATATGTAACATAACGCTTTCCTCAAAATTGCATGCCGTGGCAGTCTATAACTAAGTTTGCATTGGTCAAAACACATGATTTTCTCGCATGTCTATATTAAATGTATTCAATGTAAGATTTGTTGACTGTCCTAAATAAATAAATAAATAAATAAATAAAATAAATAGAAATAAATTATAAAATCTAACGGCAAATATACTCAAGCATATACTTAGTAGAACATTTTTGTAATTTTTTGTTACATAAATAAGATATTAACATCCAAACTAAGTGAAATTACGAAGAAAGTCAAGTCGTTGTTATGTTTGTTTTCACCATTAAATCTTTGTTATTTTATGTCAATATTATCATCATCTAAGAGATAAAGGTATTCCCTAAAATCTAGGCTCCAAAATTTATGATAAATGTTTACCATTATTTTTCTACCAATTTTTGAATATAGCCATAAAACCACTATAAAACCGCGCGCGTCTTTTGTTACGACTCACTCGAGCCGCCGGCTCTGCGGAGAGTGGTCACGTCGCTCCGGCGCAGGACCTGACCTCACGTAACCTTTGTGCCCATACGCAGTGCAAACCGTGTAGCGCGACCGACAATCTAGATACTTTGGTAAGTAAAATATGACTTTTTGATGATATGACGACGAACTATTTACTTTTTTAGTGACAACAACATAATATGTTTCAGAGTATGGGGAACAAAAAAAGCAGTTTTTATCGAAAAAAAAAGAAAAAGACGAAATGTTGAAAATTTAAATAAAGCAAGGGCTAAAAGGCTGGTGGTAAATACCTATAATTAATATAATGGTTATAAATTATAATATATGACAAGTTCTACTAAGGAGGTCGATTATTGCGAAATCGTAAAAAAAAAAAATTTTGCTTTTATTTCCGTATGGATAAAAATAACACGATTTTGTACTGTGCATTACAGACCAATATCATAACTCTCCAAATATGGCAAAAAAAAACGAATTACAAGGTTTTTTTTAATTAAATTTTGAATGAATGATTGAGGTAATTATTCAAAAATATTTTATATTTTAAAATTTCTTGAAAATGGTTCACTTTTGCATTACACTATTTGTGTCAATAATGTTGTAAATAATCTCCCCCATCACTCCATATGACATTCCGGTCTAATTTCTAATATACATTGAGTCTTTTGCCTATATTACCCATTATACCTTCATTTTGTTTATTTGAGATTGTAAGTAAACTATTAGGTCTCACAGACTTCGTTTTGAGTTCAAATAAAAGCTAAATAAATGTTTTACAGAATATTTAGTGACCTTTCTTCATAGGGCAAATAGTTGAAATACGTAAGTAAAACCTAAAAATTGCAGTTTTCGAGATTAATGGGTCACATTCGAAGTTCTATAGCTTGGCTTCTATGAGGTCAATACAGCTGCAATTACACCAGCAATACATCGGAAATTGGATTCAAATTGTAGGTAATTTAATACAGTCTATAAGTCTAGAAAACATCATTCGCAAAAAACGCATAGTTTTGGCTTTGGAGAGCAAATAACGAAAAAAGTCCCAAAATTACGAAGTTTTTCTCGGTTTTCTCAATTTCCAGAAGTTTTTCGAAGTTGCAAATTGGAATTCACACTACTACTCTTACAGACCCATACAACTTTCCAAAAATGGAGAACTACATCACGTTTTGTTAATTAAATATCTAATTCTACTAAGCTATTCGGCTTGTAACCCCCTTTCTGTAACATCCTGTTTAATTACTAATTATGTTTCAGTGTTAAGCAACTGTGTCTATTTGCGGTATGGACTGGGCCCGAATTTCGTCTGAAGACTGCCAGAATTAAAAGAGATGACGAATTTTGGTCATCAAAGATGGAATCGAAATTGGTGAAATTTTACAAGAAATGTATTTTACCAGAATTGGTAGATAGATGGTAGAGTCTATGTATGCCAATTAGAAACACATGTTTCTAATACAAATAATTATATGTATCTATATCTATTATGAGTACTTTATTGTTATACTTCTCCATAATACACGAGTAAAGATACATTATTTGTATTTATTTCCAAACGAGACATGAAGAATGCCGAAAAAAAATTTCAATTACATAATAACAATACTTATGTTCTACATAGAAATAGATCTGTAGCTAAAATCACATGAACTTCGAGTCTACTATTATATTAAATAGTGAAGTCTTATCATAAAAGTATCAAAATCATTTTGTCTTCGCCGGCGCACGCTCATGTTCGTGGCTCAGTAGTTTCGTAAAATAACACGCTTCGATTTTGAGTTGCGTTGATTTGGGTGCGCGCTCTTAATAATTGCATTAACTACCAATAATATATTTAGACATAAAAATTCGAAGCAAATAAAAAAGCAATAATGGAGAAGAAAAGCATTTTTAGTTTTATATGCCAAAAAATTTTACAAATAATTACGAGAATAACTGTGTTTTTATTATTTTTCTATCTTCAAAACTGACCGAGATATATAAGTGCAAAGTTACCATTTTCGGTCTAGCCGCTGAGCGAGCGCGATATCGTTGATGACGTCACTAGGACCATATCCGCGCGAGCGACTTTGGAATTCCAAGCATTTACCCGAATGTGCCTGTCGCGCGCGGAACTACTGTGTTAATTTTATATAAGAAACAATAAAAACATCATGAGTTCATCAACTAAATATTGTATTGTGCCCCAGTGTAAAAATACGGCCACAAAAACACCCGAAAAGTTGTTTTTTTACGTGCATAAATCCTAAAATTAGAAAAAAATTGATAAATGCCGTCGCATTTATCCATCTTCTCGTCAGAAGAGCACATCCATTGGGACTACAAACGTCAGCATATTGTTGTGATTGTGAGGATCGTTCATTTTCTATTCTATTCTATATTATATTCTATTCTAATGAGTCCAGGTTTTAAACAATACAAAACACAGAATGAAGTATAGTTTTTACACTGAGTTAGGTTTATTTATAACAGCTGTTTAAACTTGATTTAATATTACGAAAGTAGGTAGGTATAAAAAATGTAAAAACGCGGGGAACGGGGTAGACTCGGTCGCTAGCGTCTGCTACCACCCAGCAGGCGCTAGTTGACGATCTGTTGTGTTGTATGTATGAAATCGAAATCATTTCCAAATAATCTCGATATCAGCCGTGATTTTAGTGCTAGACCTAGTCACCTGTATGGGCTACTAGCACACGCGCGCGGACTATACATATACCTCGCATATTAAGTAGAAATGATATTTTACTAGCTGTTACCCGCGGCTCCGTCCGCGTGGTCAAGGCAAAATGCCCATAATTTTTCCATGGGAATCTCTTCATCCCGTGGGAAAAAAGTAGCCCATGTCACTCTCCACTTCTACAGACCTTAAACTATCCCCAAAAATATTTATTACTTTCGACGTGAAAGAAGGACAAACAAACAAACACACTTCACATTTTATAATATTAGTATGATAGGTACCTAAGTACCTACCTACCTTTTCATTTTAACTTCGCGAATTTTAGCTGCATCAAAATCTTTATTTCTTATAAAATATTCTGCCACCATCATATCGTGGACTATGGGAAGGTTGTCGGATTGGGCTTTTTGAAATCCTTCTTCCATTTTAATTCAAACAATAATATACTAAATACACTACATAATTAATCAGCATTATTTAAAATCAATAAAAAACACCAGAGCGCACTAGAGCAAGCAACTTTTACCCGCGAAAATGTACTACGGACGTATGAGCCGGGCGCCCCCGACGCGCCGTATGGATGCGATGACGTCACGCGCTGTTCGCGGGGACGATGAGATTTAAAAAACCTGCGTAAACTTCCCAAGCTTATAACTTTGTTAATATTGCACCGATCGATGTGAAATAAAAACTAGAATAATGTGTAAGGTGTAGACTTTTATTCTACGTACTCAAAAGTGTAATATTGTAACCTTGTTATCTTCTCCATTGTGTTTGAAGTGTCTCTCCGGAGAAGTCACGGCAAGAAGCCTAACGTTCGGGGCATATGAAAAGATTTAATTTTTACTTCTACTTGTTGAAACTCTTGATCTTGTTGTCTTTATTGTCAAAACCTAATTTGGAAATAACAGATACATAATGTAAAATTATTGAAAAAAATATATCTATACCTATTATTTCTGACGTACGGGTACACGCCGTACGTTTTTTGGTCCTTCGAGCCGGATTTGAATATTTACACTGCTATTAGAACTCACATTTCCCAAGCGGCGATGACGTCATACAGGTATTGTGTGGCCCTAACGTGTTCTTCCTTCCCGCCCCTCTGTTGGTACACCGCCCATCCTGCGCGTGATTGCGGCGCCAAACCCAACTTGTCTGCGAGTCTTGCCGCCGCCGCTGCAGCCGTGTCTGCCGGATGCACGTCGATGGCCTTCGTCCTGCCGTCGAGGAAGAAGAAGCGGCACACTATCGTGCCGAGACGACGCATTGCCTGTCAATACATATATTTTATAGCGGTTGAAAAATACAATTTACCATAATATGCTGAATAAAAGATTAAATAATAAAGGTGAATGTTTTAAAAAAATATTGATAAAAATTGTTGGTAAAAAATGTTGATAATAAAAAGGGCTTAGATCAAAAAAATGACGATAATAAAAAGGGTTTAGATCAAAAGGGTTACGAACTCGATGGCTTAGATACACACTTTGAGCTTCTATTTGGTAATTAATAAGCAATAAAAAATAGGCAAAAAAATATCAGACCCTCTGTAATCTATTTCTATAAGTACAAATTTAGAAACATACCTTTACACACTGATCATAATTCTGTACTGTCAGCAAATATTGCAAAAAAGTTAGGTCAAAGAGCAACTAGAAGAACAGACATACTCACAGCAATCTCGACGGTACTAGGCGGCAGAGTCCTCGGCGCAGCTCCCCGGCAGTTGTCCAAGCACCACTGCGCGCAGTGAGCAGCCCTGCTCGGCACGCCGCCGCCGCCCACCCCGCGAGCATGGCTGCGCAGCCAGGCGCAGTAGTAGCGCGCCAGGCCGCGGCTGGGCTGCCAGGCTACTGCGCACAGGCACAGGATCAGCCAGACACGCTCGGCCCACTCTTCTACTGGACACTCCGTGATCTAGGAAAATTGTCTTTTTATTATTAAATAGGGATCACCATGGTATATTTTTGGGTGTTGATAGCGCTTGACAGAACACAAGTGGAAGTAAAAGGCGGGCGTTTAAAAAAATTGAGCATTTCTTACCTGTCTAACGCATTGCACCAATATCTCATCCCTTAACTCTTCTCTTTCCAATCCTTTTCCAATAAGAGATTGTATAACTTGTGTTTCCTTGTCTGCCGTTAGCTCACCTCGCATGTAACGGCACAAATCCTGAAAAATCATCATCAATTTCATATTTTACAGTAATTGCAGCCCTTTGGTGCACAAGTCCGCAGAATATAAGTACAAGTACGAAAAATTTATGACTTTGAAAATATTATTGAAATAAAATTAAAAATGTTGTAAAGACCACTCGGCCGGATATCGAGAGGACATGGGTTTGAATGCGAATGAACCTGGTGCGGGGAGGTGAAATTTTTCTTTCAATAATATATTCGAAATAAAAATGGTTAGTTGAACTGTATAAAAAAAAAACATAAATCTTCGTTTGCAAACTATAGAAACTTACGCGGAAAATATTAACAGCAGCAGTGACGCTATCCGGATCATGCAGTTGAATGTGGGATGTTGGTATATTATTTCCTTTGTGGTAAGTGATCATTTCTTCTTTAGTCAAAACCTCCATGGATTTACTCTTTCGCGTGAGTGTTGCCATAATGGTACCTGGATAAATGATAATATTATTTTAGTAGGTATTGCATCCGAGATTCTTAAGAAAAAGTTGTCAACGTGAACGTGCGTGTATGCGATACATTTGCGTACACGTTTAGTTTACGTAGATAATAATAATTAACATGAGGTCTGCTATGTCTCATAAAATTTCATACATAACATTACGCTGGTGTAAAAACTAGTGTAAAGTAATCAAAATATCAATCCACATAAATATAATTTAATTAAACACACAATTGAATTATGAAATTTTTACAAATTGTATTACTTAGTATAAACAGTTATTTTACCTTCAGGGGATCTGGGATGGTCGTTGAAATACAATTTAGCGAACTCGGCAAGGTCGTTCTGCGTGTCCGGCGGCGGAGTAGTGGGCGGTGCGGACGTAGGCGGCGACGCTGCTTCCAGCTGATGCAGACGCCTTTCAACACGCTCTTTGCGACGCGCGTTGCGTTCCGTATTCTGACATAATAATAATAATTTTTTTTATTAGTGAATTAATTAAAGCTAACAAATGATTAAATTGATGCGTTTTTGAAGAAAAAAAATATATTCTATAACTAAACTATGGGTGTTTTTCTGTCGTACGGTCCGGTCACATAATTGGACACAGTCTTGGAGTTTCAGAGGGTAAAAGTGTGTAATTTTCTAGCAGCAGTGATTCTTAAACCATAGCCTTAGCCCAGAAGGTCGATCGGATGAGATGGAGAGTCCAATGAACTGGCATGTAATGCTTGTTTTAACATTTAGAAAATGACACTTTTAACCTGATGGTAAGCTATCAGGTGATCCGCTCACCTGAACAAAACATACATAGAAATATCTGAATTTCGAATTAATTGTCGTAGTTCAGAAATATAATGTTCTTGTGGAAGTAAAGAGTTTCGAACTACTGTACCCAGTAATTGTCGAAATTCAGAATGACACCATTATGTAAGGAAAAAATCAAATTATGTATTAAATAAAAAGAAGTTCTGGCAAATACAAAAGGTGTATTGCTTTCAATTATTAATAAATAATATTTTCTGTAGAAATACTATTTAATAAAAAAAAATATCTATACTCACGTTAGATTCTCCATTTAGTAATGGCGGTGGGCTCATACACGTGTCCATAGGTATGGGCGGCGGCGGGGTGGGCGTTTTGTGCGTTGTTGTCGTTGGGAGAGGTGGCAATGGCGCTTCCACTTCTGGGTCAGGTGGGATCTCTTTGGTTTGTATGCTGGAATGAAAGAAAGAAATAGCATTAATTTTAGAAGTTATACTCACACATAAAAGATACGAATATATAGGCAATGTGAGCGTCATAACATTGACGAATCCGTACATATATGTGCTAAATAATGTCTCATTTGAAAATTGACACTTTGATTTCGCGTGTCATATATCTTATCTATACCACATCCATACTTCCATACTATATTATAAAGAAGTAAAGTTTGTGTGTTTGTATATTTGTTAAATTGTAAGGGGTAATCTCGGGATCTACTGAACCGATTTTAAAAATTCTTTCACCAATAGAAAGCCACATTATTGCTGAGTGTCATAGGTTATTTAAAAAACCGAAAAATAAAAAGCTTTTACGTGGTAGTCGGTTTTGCAAAGTGAATCGGAGAAAAAACGGTCGAAAGATGCAAATTGTGCATGCAAATACAAACTATACCTACGTATAACCCTCCTTTTGGCAATTAGAAATTAAAACATAACACTCTGTACTAAAAAAGGATTATTAACATTATGCCCAACGAAGTGGGCACGGGTCAGCTAGTAATTCATAATAGTACTAATCTATACTTATATTAAAAAATGTCAAGCAATGGATTCGGTTCTTTGAAGGCGTGTATCTTTGACGTTTACCTTACAGACATGGTTCGCATACAATTTTTAGCAGACCACATTCTACTGGGGATCTACTGGGAAGTAAATGAAACGGGCAGTCTGTTTCATTGTTCTGTGGCTATTTTCAATTCCAATTTACCAAAAATCCCACATCGCTATTCAATGGCAAAATATTTTTTGAAGAAAGATTATCACTTACCCATTATTTTCTGGTGGTAACTGTGGTGGTGGGGACAAGGGTGGTGGTTCTTTGGCGGGTGGGTCTGGTGCTCGTGGTATAACTGATTCGTATATCGGTTCCTTGCCATTTATGACGGATAGTTTGCCATTTGGTATTACACCATTTGTGAGCTCCGGTGGGGTAGAATCTATAATAGAAAATAAAGTAATTTTAATGTATACTTATTAAATCTGTTCAATATTATGAACAAGCGTAAAAATTCCCGCCGGACCACCTGTACCATTGAGTAGTACCATTGATGGTACAAATGACACTGATTTATCCCACTAGTACCATTGGTTGTACAAATGAAACTAAATGTATCCCAGTAGTACCATTCATTCCCCGCCGGACCACCTGTACAATTGAGTAGTACCAATGATGGTACAAATGACACTGATTTATCCCACTAGTACCATTGGTTGTACAAATGAAACTAAATGTATCCCAGTAGTACCATTCATTCCCCGCCGGACCACCTGTACAATTGAGTAGTACCATTGATGGTACAAATGACACTGATTTATCCCACTAGTACCATTGGTTCTCCAAAAGACATTAAATGTATCCCACTAGTACCATTCATCCTCCGCCGGACCACCTGTACAGTTGAGTAGTACCATTGACGGTACTAATGGTACTGATTTATGGATTACCGTTTTAGTAATATTACATACCTTTGGCGGGCGGCGGCGGCGGCGGGTGCGCGGGCTCCGGCAGCGCTCCGGGCGGCGGCGGGAAGGCCGGGGAGCCCGAGGGGGAGCCGGCGGCCTCGTCCGGCGGCGGCGGCGGCAGCGACGACGACGAGTCGCCGTTCGACATCGGCGACACACCATTTACCAGTCCATTCGCCGACGACGTCATCAATCCATTCGCCGATGACGTCATCAAACCATTCGCCGATGACGTCATCAATCCATTCGCCGATGTCGTCATCAAGCCATTCGCTGATGACGTCATCAAACCATTTGCCGATGTCGTCATCAAGCCATTCGTTGATGACGTCATGGAACCATTTGTCGATGACGTCATCACAGGCGGTAGAGGCAGCGAGGGTTGTATAATGTTCTGTAGAGGCAGAGAGGAAGGTGGAGGGGGAGGAATCGCCTCTGAGGGCGCGCCGTCCGGTTTCCTTTGCGCTTCTGTGTGCGATTTGCTCAGTTCGTTCATTTCTGCCGCTAACACGTGCTCCAACTGTGTATGGGAAAATAATCATTTTATTGATATATTTGAAACAAAAGAGAATTTATGAAATGGAATGGTTGAGCTTTTATAAAATGGACTAGCTCGTAGGAAGAATTTCCGAGCATGGAGGCCGCACAGCGCTGCCGGCCTTTACTGGCTGGCGAGACTTTTTTGTTTTTACACTTTTTTTTTTTAACTTTTTTATGTCAATAATTTTCTCTTTGAAACTTTGAACGATATGTCTACAAAATATTTTTTTATTTTAATGAAAAATAACATTACACGCAAGCATACTGACGTTTGGAGTTAGTTTTCAGCCGTGTAGCCGATAATCTACAGATCTTTGTTTAAAACCGTGTGTTGCAGGCTTTACTATAATAAAAGCTACTTGATCATACAGATGAGTGAACGTTACTCGCCTCTTGATGAAGGTCATCAGCCAATCTCTCCATTGAGTCCCCAATCTCAGCAATGGTGGGTTGGTGAGCGTCAGGTTGGCCATCGGGCGCGCCCCTCTGGCTCGGCACGTCGGCCAGGAAGTCGAACAGGTTGTCCAAGTTGACAGAGTCCGCCGCACCGGGCACCGCCAACCCACGGAGCTGGTCGGCCATCGTTTCGAGTTCGGCGCGCTCTTGGTTTGCCTTTTCTGCCAAACTGTAAAGAAAAAAAACGGGTAATACAAATTTTTATTGTATTTATTCCTTGTAGTACATGGCGTCGAGGATAGGAGAACCATTTTAAAACAAAATAGCTTGCACATCTTATAAGTGGAATTTTTGTCAGCTCCGCCCTTTTCTTCGTTACCAAACGTTACCAACGTTTCGTACAAAAAAAGTAGAATATCATCTAACACCCCTTTAGTTCAAAAGAGATCCATGTCGTAGCAGTCAGATGTTAGATTAAATTAATCTTGGGTGTACAGTCAGCTGCAGAGAAATCTGACCTCCCCAAACTAAGTAAGCATTAAGTTTTTTTAGGTCACTCTAATCAGATTTCAACGTTTCATCTAGACGTAACCAAAATTTACATTTTTATTAATTCGTTTAAATACATTGAGAATTACATGAGAAAACGAAATTCTTACTTAGTTTAGAGGGTCAGGTTACTCAGCAAACTGACTGTACTTTTAGTTACCATAATTTTAGACCATAATTTTAGTTGTTCAAAATGTTCAAATCAGGCCAAACAGGTGAATATGTCAACGTCATATGTGAATACCTGTTCCTCTCCTCCCTGAGCTTGATCTCCTGGTTGACCCTCTTCATCTCGCGCAGCGCCGCGGCCACCTCCCGCGCGAAGGCGCCGCGCAGGTGCCTCTGCAGCGTGAGCGCGGCGCGGCGCAGGCGCAGGAACAGCGCGCGCTCCTTCCAGCCGCGCCACGCCGCTTGCAGGACAATCGCCGCGTTGCGCCATTGGCTGTATTGGCGACGTTTCACTGAGCCCTTGTACCACTGTTGAAATCATTCATAGTATTGGATAGCCAATCAGATTAGGTCTTCACCTTCAGCAAGTTTATGGAATAGAATATTTATTGAGATTTATAGAATGATAATAAATAAGCGAGAATTCCGTGGTTCCGTTGGTAACCTAAATCGGAAATCTTCAAACAAATCGTTAAACAAATTGTCAGTCTCCCCGTGACCACGGCAGATGCAACTCTGTCGAATTTTACACTAATAATGTAAGCGTCGTTATGAATAAATAAAAATTCGAAGAAATCCACAAATTATTTATTTATTTGACTGTAAAATTGTCAAGAATTCGCAGAATTTAGCAAAAACAACATAATTTTAGGTAATAATAGAAAAGTAATATACCTTTTGTAGAAGCAATGCAGAGGACTGCAGTAGTGCAGTTCTCTTGGCCTCGAGTGGCGAATGAACGGACGTCCTCATGAATATCTTCGTGTGCCCTATTTGCCAGTCGTCTTTGGGTGCGTCCACCATCGCTATTATTGCTCTAAAAAGGTATAATAACACATTAATATTTTACTATAAATAAGTATAATAACTATGTTAGATTTCGCTTGCAATAAAAATGTATTCGAAACTATGTATGTCCATTACTAACTAATATTAAAAACGTGAAAGTTTGTAAGTACGTTTGTTACTCTTTCACGCAAAAATAGCTTGATATTTATAGATTTTCTTGAAATTTTATTAAAGTGTAGTTCATACCCTGGATTAACACAAAGTACAGATTTTTATCCCGGATCAGCTAGTACCATAATAAATATACATACGCGACATTATCATGCGTTTCTGGTGTTTGTACTGAGAAACCGACTTTTCCTAAGATACTTTTTTGTTACTATTGTTTTTGTAGGCGAGGTTTGTTGTGTAGGTAAGGTGCGGTGTCCAGGATTTTGAAAATGAGTAAAACAGGCGACTAATGTGAAATAGCTTTCGGGATATACGCATACGTGTGGGTACATCGGTGCATCGCGGTGAACTGTCGAACTAGCGACGTTAGTGTGACGGCCACACACACATGCGTACACCTTACGGCGTGCATTTATTCTTATAGTAAGTACTACATCAATTATTTGCTAATGCTTAATCTAATCACTTTTTATTTATGTTTATTAATTTATTTTAGTGTGTTCACAGGTGCAGCCGGGAATGCTTCGTTTTGTTATAAAAATAAACAAAACAAAATTTCGACTACACAATAGCTAAATCGCTAAAGTGCCGTTAAATACTAGAGAAAATAAAGAAAGAACTCACTTGACATCAGGTTGCTTTGGTCTCTGGTGGGGTAGCAAACAGCGGTAGCGAGCCTGGAAGGCCGGCGCGGGTAAGTGCACCGGGTACCCGTCTCTACGGATACGCACTATCTCATTCATGCCGAGATACCGCAGTTGTTCCCGAACTAACTGCTCGTTGTATTTACCCGCTTCTTTGTTCTCGTTCGGTTTTATACAGCGTACATACCTAAAAAAAATAGATATGTAGTCATGACAAAAATATGTATCGATTGATCATAGATATGCATGAAATTTTGGAATCCTTAAATGATAGTTTATTGACTTAAAAATGTAGGCAAGCAATTCAAACGGCCACCATTTTGACGCGCTTGTTTCGAACGTCACAACTTGTGGCAAATTTTAGCACAAGGCGAAATAAGATTCGGCTTAAAATTTGGCATCACTTTCTGTTGACGTGGATATTGTACCTGTACCTTGGGCCAGCTCTTCGTAGGGTCACTACTTATGTTGGCGAATTAGTGTGAATTGCCTCTAGAGAAACGAAATTTTTAAAAGCCTCAACTTAATTTGTTACACAAAAGATAATTCAATTAAAATATGTTGAAGGCATAAATTCCCTTCAGTCTTACCATACGTCAGTAACTTGCAGCATATCGACTAAAGACTGTAATTGTGCTCTGAAAGTGTCAACGACCGTCGGTCGACCCTTCGAAGTGCCGCGCTGAGTGGTGCTCGTCGAATTGGGGCTCGATAGGGAGATATCCTGAAATTAAAAAAATGTTATATGTAGGCGAAACGAGATACAATTTTCGTATATTTAATTATTGATTTTTATTTATAGTTGTTAGGCAACTAGCCATTCATATTTCTGAAATTGATTTTTAGAAAGAATTTTAAGAAAGAAAAGAATTAAATTTCACCTCCTCCCCCCAGGTGGGATTCGAACCCACGACCCCTCGATATCCGGCCGAGTGCTCTAACCACTGAGCTACCGGGAAGGTTAGTAATGGTGGTTCGAATCCCACCTGGGGGGAGGTGAAATTTTTCTTTCTAAAAATCAATTTCAGAAATATGAATGGCTAGTTGCCTAACAACTATAAATAAAAATCATAAATTGTATAGTGACCGTTATCTAAAAATAGTAGAATCTCAATCTGTAACGATGGGCTACTAAACCTGCTTGGTTGTAAAACTATCAGGTAGATGGCGTGCTCTGCGACTTACGCAGTTTAAAAGGAATGAGAAATTTCACCACCATTACTAACCTTCCCGGTAGCTCAGTGGTTAGAGCACTCGGCCGGATATCGAGGGGTCGTGGGTTCGAATCCCACCTGGGGGAGGAGGTGAAATTTTTCTTTCTAAAAATCAATTTCAGAAATATTTAATTATTGACGATCTTCAAATTAAAATTTACATGCACATTTCCAGAGTTGTACGTTCTACGTTTCCAAGGATTTTTAGTATGGATTTCATACAAAATAGATATAATAAAAAATATTATTGGTTTCATAGTCCCATATTGGCAGGTGCATGCGGACTTTCTGACGAAACTACGAACCGGGCTCGAGGTCCCCAATTCATATAAAAAAAAATTGTTTCAGAATGTGGACTTACAAAAAATTATTTTATAATAAAATTATTGCTCTTTATCATCTCGAGGCAGCTAGCCAGTAAGTTATTATTAATTTTTAAACCAAAACTTACATGTCCGGGAGGCGCCAAATCCTGCACATAATCTGCTAACTCTCTCACAAAAGGATTAGCCGAACGACTAAGGTGATCTATAAAGGCATCCTGTTGTGTGTCCCTATTCTTATCAACGAAACCTTGGACACTATATGTGACTGCACCAGCGTAATGTTGGACACCAAACTCCTCCTCCCATTTCCTTCGAGACCCTTTCACGAAGCTATGATGATCGCCAAATTCGCCTTGTATATTGGTCAGGTATGCGCCGTCTGAGCCCTAGAAAATAAATATGATTTATAAAATAGGCGAAAATAATAAACTGTTGACAAGGAAAAATACTATGTCAATGAAATTGTTGTATATTAGAAATAATTCGTCCCTAATATCAATCAGGCTAAGAACAAAATCTTAAAAAGCTTAAAAAATATATGTTGTTCCGTAATTTAAATAAATGAAACTGAAATAAATAAAAACTACTGAACTCTTGGCAAAAGTTAAAAAAAAAAAAAAAAAATGTTTATTCAACCAACAGAAAGGTAACAACTTTGTGGCTGGAGACTCCATTTAAGTTTTGTTTGAAAATTCTGCGAAGGTTGTTTACCTATAAGCTTATTCTTTGTTTTAACATTTTGATGATAAGGTTGAACCGAACGGGAAACCCCAAGAAGATCCATTCACGATTAAACAGTTAAAAAAATAATTAATTACCTTTGGCATGTGACACTGCTCACTAAGAAGTTTGAGTAAGCTCCTCGGTGGTTTCTCCAACAGCTCGAGACACGCTCCATTGTCAGTGAACTGGATTTGATTGTACAGAATTCCTTCTTGGCGGTACTGAAATGAAAAATAAGGTGAGTCGTTATATTAACAATTATTGTTAATTATAGGGTGGCAAACCGAAGCATACGATCGGCCTGATGGTAAGCCGTCACCGCAGCCTATAGACGCTTGCAATGCTATCACTCACGCGTTGCCAACCCTCCCAATCCCCCCCCCCCCCCCCCCAAGTGGAGCTCTGGAGACCTTACTCGCCGTAGGAACACAACATGGCCGATGTAAGGTAGAGATCCTTCCCCAGACGAGCTGCTCCGATTTGAGCGAATTATCTGCTGTGCCCTACCTCTCTAAATTATTTTTGTTTATTTCAATTAAAACTTATAGAAATTTAGCCGAGGTCCTTCGAGCTCAGCTCTCAATAACTACTGATATGTCCATCGAGTATATTATGCAATAATAGTATCTTTTTACCAAACAAAAAATTACTTACGATCTCTTGTTCCAAAGCGAACACATAATTATTGAAGAACATGTGTAGCTTCTCATTGGCGTAGTTGATGCATAGTTGTTCTAATGAGTTGTTGGCGAAGTTTTCGAAGCCGAAGATGTCGAGCACGCCGAGGGCTCGCGGCGCCTCCCGCCCAGGAGCCGAGCAGCTGTTCACGTGGCGGACCAGCCACGCGAAGGTCCGCGCGTAGAGGGCGCGGGCCATTGCATGGCGGTTCTCTCTAGCCTGGTCGGATCAGGCCAATCAGTCAAATTATTTCCGATTGATTTATTTGAGTATAAACATTTCACCAAATCTATCAGTAATGTAATTAATTGTTATTAATTAAAAGCATGTCAGTAAATGATTTTCTTCTACTTTTACTGCGCGCTCAGAGAGCGATTTCGGGCTCTATTCAGTAAAATCCTATTTAAATTGCTCACGGACTGTACCTAGATTTTTTCACTAATCTCGCTATTATTATAATTTGCATAGATTTTTGCAATACCTGTCTAGGATGAATGTCTGCGTAGTTCTTAGATTTAAGCTACTTTATTTAATGTGTAATATAAATAAATAAATAAAAGTCTTACCTCGTGTAGCCTTAGCGGAATATCAGTAACATTTCCTCGCACGTTGATCTGTCGTTCCAGCAGTACCCTTTGCGCAGTGGGCGGCGCCAGGCCCAGCAGGTTGGCGACGGCGTCGACGGCTTCAGTGTCCTCTGGAGCCAGGGTTGTGCGTTCACCGTCAACGTCCTAAACACAAATTATATATTTTCTTGCCTGTCTGTCGATCGTAACCATCATCGTCGAACCACCTTCACTGCGTTTCGTTTGGTATTACCGATGTTCATAGGATGCAGTAACCAATTTCCATCAGGTGCCCTGTTTGCTTGTTTGCCTGCTCGGTACGAGATAAAAAAAGATCTATATGCTTGTCCCGGCATTTTAGGGCGTTCCACGTCAATGTCGCATACAGTAAATAAATATACATTTGTATGACTGTGTATGAGTTACCTATATTATAATATTGTTTTAGAAATTATACCTTTTCCCATGGAAAAGTTTAATTACAGTTCTAAGAGAACGGTAACAGTGGAATTGTCAGGCGAAGCACCTGGCGTTCGCCAAGCGGGCGTCAGTTTTCATACATACCCAAGTGTAAAACAAAAAAACCTACTTGAAATTGTACGTTTCCAAGCCACAGAACAGCTGCGAGCACTTTGAATAGTCCCTCGCACATGTGCGGCGGCACTTGTAGCACTGTCAGCGCCAATTGTAGGGCTTCCAGCTTGCCTTGCTCCCCAGCCCGACCTTTGCGCGCCTCCTCATCTTCAGGCCGTAGATATTTGTACTGCACTTCATCACGAAGCCGCAGGGTGTTGCGGAGTTCTGCGTTATGCTGGAATATCAAAAAAAAATTAACCCAGGAAAATTAAGCCAAATATAGGCAACCAGGCGGGCCGTATGCTTTTCTGCAACCTTAGCAGTATAAAAAAACCAGAGGAAATAATTCGTCCTTTGAGTCACACACAACTGTGCCAAACCAATTATACTACACGAAATATTCCATGGCAACTGAGTGTCCCTTGATTTTATTAAATTTCTCGGAATAAATAACTAAATTAATTGTGTGTTGCAGTGTTTCCAACTTCAAAAATGAAGTTACAGTGTTTCTATGTTAAAAATACAGTCGATTTATATAAATTGTGTGGTTAGCGTAATGGAAAATGTGGCAAAAATTACAGTGTATGAAATTAAATTAATAACTTAATAATAGTCAATAAACATTAGAAAAACAACAATTCAATTTAACAAATAACGGTTTAATCATTTTAAAAAACTATTTCGTCTTCACTCATACATATCTATACTAACTAATATTATAAAGAGGTAAAGTTTGTGTATTTGTTAAATTGTAAGGGGTAATCTCGAGATCTACTGAACCGATGTTAAAAATTCTTTCACCAATAGAAAGCCACATTATTGCTGAGTGTCATAGGTTATATAAAAAACCAAAAAATAAAAAGGCTTTTATGTGGTAGTCGGTTTTGCAAAGTAAATCGGAGAAAAAACGGTCGAATGAAAGCGTTTCTTACGAACGCCTGTACTAAAAAAGGATTAAACATTATGCCCAACGAAGTGGGCACGGGTCAGTTAGTTTTGTATATAGTTGTCAATTTTTTTTGCGTCGATTGAAAGTTGACACATTGTTATGTTGTCCCATTTCTGCGACTCAAAAGACGGCACGGCAGTGCACCCGCCAAGTCGAGCGCGAAGCAAACACTGCCGTACCATCCTGTACTGGAACCATTTCGCCGCATTTTCAGGCTTACCTTTACTTTAATTGAATTTGTATTATGAATGTAGTGAGAGCTGAGACGCTGAATGAACTAGGTAGATAGTAGATACTGTAACCTAACAAATAAGTAAATCATCATTTTCATCGTAACGTTACGACACGCATAAATTTTTAAAACAGCTAGCTGTTTTGTATTACAGCGAATTACGCAAAACGCCTGCGACATATATATAAGGTCTGGATATACGACACTTAATGCCCGTTTTCACCAAAAACCCCTAGCGTAGATATTTGTCATTGTTGGTGAAAACGAGCAAAAATGTTACAAATAAAAGAATAGTTGTGCTCACCTTAGCGCCTTCAACGAGTTGATAAAACACATGATAATTGGTCTCCCGTGGTGATGGCCCAGTGATCCTCGCTCGCTCCAACAAGAAATCCCTTAGTACTGCTCCCCTTATACCACCTCGGTGGTCGAGCCTGACTTCCACGAATTTTCCAAATCGAGACGAATTATCATTCCTTACTGTTTTTGCATTGCCTGAAATTAATGAGTGAAACGTTATTTAAAATCATAATTACGTTAACATGTTTAAATAATCGATTCTCATTCGAGATAACTCGATATGACACTTTGATTATTTGATTAATCGATTTAAAGTCGATTTTTTGCCTTTGGCGATTTTGTTTTTTTTCTGTAATGAGCACGTTATGCTGTCGATTTTTTCCATCGTTGATTGATCTATCGATTAAATACATGTCATGTTCATGTGTGTACAAGTAAAATATGATCAATAAAATTTAAAAAAAAACAACAATTTTTGTTCATAGCTTTATTCATTTTATGTTCATGTTCAAATAATGTTAGACTAAAAATTTTGCCAGTTATGTCTTCTTTTTCCGGTGCCCACTTTGCAATTATTTCTGTAATGGTGCAAGTTTATCTTTTTTTTTTCTCCGTGTGGGGATACTTTTAATCGCGTAGGACAAAAAGTAGCGTGTCACTCTTCATCATAAAAGCAGGGGCCCAAGTCTGTTAAATACAAATGCACCAATAGAGTGTTAATAGTGTGTCGATAGTGTGTCACTTGAATAGTTTTTGACATTTGGTATTCTCATAAGTCCGAGGCCATTTCATGGACACACTATCGAACTAATATAGATCTTTTCGGTAGTATCTTTCACATAAAAACAATTTAACTGAAATAGTAGTTCATGTTAGATTTTAACTGTCGACCATTCTGTTCATATTCCACTGGCACTCAATAGTCAATACATTGAAATACTAGTTAGCTTTTAGAAAAATACCAAGTTTGGCATAATGGAAGTATAATGACAATAGGGTATGGCAATAGTTTATCGCCTAATTTAAAATAGCAGACTTGGGCCCCAGGAAAACAAACATTTTGATGGGCCACCGTAAGTTTAAATGATAATACATATTATATGTACCAAATGCTTCCAACACGGTGTTAGCCTCCAAGATCTGCTGTTCAGCCCAGGACGCCTGTCCGCCCGCCGCGCACAAATACTGCAGTATGAGTTTTGTCGTTTCAGTCTTCCCAGCGCCACTCTCCCCTGATATCACCACTGACTGGTTCTTTTCGCCATTCTATGGAGAAACAACAGAGTTAGGGTTTCATATTTCCGATTAGTTCAAATTAACATATCTGACAGATAATTTATCGTATAAAAACTATTAAAGAAAAAATACTTTTAAATAAAATCAACCCAAACACACTAAAAAGCGTAAAATAATTTTAGTGTGTCTATAAAAATATTTTCAAAGCCTATTAATCAAATTGTAATTTTAGGTGCATAGATAAATTCTTATTTTAAGAGCTATAACTGATTAGGTATGTTCGGTGCCCGTAATATAAAAATTCTGTACAAAAAATTTTTATCAAATCTAAAACCGTTTACTGTCTTTTGGAGATACAAAATTTGTTTTTGTCATAAATACTGTCAATTTATCTGACGAATAGGCTTACTGGAATTAATCAGCAACCTTTTAAATTGACCAAAAGTTCAATTGAAACATTTTTTAATACAGTCGAATAATGGTAGATGTTCTGCTTTGAATGTAACTTTACCTGTAGGGAGCTGTAGGCTGACTCGGCAAGGGCGAAAACATGCGGGGGTAGGCTCCCAAAGGTTTTGCCTCGGTATATTTGCATATTTTCCTGGAACAGGGAATGTTACAACCTTAGATACTAGGTATGTATAAAGGACAAATTCTTTTTCACCTCACAAGCTCGGAAAGAATCTGTTTGTCATTCGAAATCTGAGCGCAAAAGTGCATTTTGTGCCCTAGCGTGGAAAGTATTTTTAAAATTCGAACCTTTCTATTCTTTAATTTTTTTATACCGCCAGTCCTCTGAAAATGCATTAATACTTATTTCATGCCAGTGCGCCAACCTTATTTTTAGAATAATCGAACTGGCCAGCACGACACCGCATGAAAAAAAATAAACACTTATTTAATATATGATTTGCGGTTTTCTTGCACCTAGGATTTTCCTCGCTGTAGTGAGGTGAAAAATTTTGTGTTTCGCTCGGCAGCAAAGTTATTCTGCGTCTCGTACCTTTGAAACCCTCGCTACGCTCAGGATTCTATCCTAGAATCCTTCGCTAGCTCAGGTTTCAATTTAAGTACTCGCGCCAAAAAACAACTTTGCAGCCTTGCATAACAAATAACTATTTTATTTTGTTTTCGCTTAAATGTCAAACAGACAGTTGGTGCGTTCAGAACGCATTTTAATTCAATATCTCATTCTCAAGTTACCTATCTCTTTTTTTCTTCTTTAGTTTGACAGTGACAGCTATAATTTAATGTGTAACGTTATGCTACCACAAGCTAGGCAAACATCGGCGAACAGCGAACACAAACAGCAAACACGAACGTGTGGACAGCAGTTTGTCTGTTTTTGTTTATGTTTGCCAGTGTTAGGCGTCGGTGTCGGCAATTACTACTGACTGCTTCACAAGCGTGTGGATACCGCGTTTGTGTTCGGTGATTGTGATCGGTGTTTGGCATAATATGGTGTTCGGTGTCTGGTGTTTGTGGCGAACAGCGAGCGTGTGGAAGCCCCATTAAACATGCGTTTTAGATACAGGCTGGATGTAAAGTTAGTTGTGAAAAAAATTTAAAAATAAGTGAAGTTGTATCAGGCTTGAAATTTGGTACACGGGTAGTTTACAACCTGGGGACTAACCCTTAGTCTGCGATTTTAAATTAGGCGAGTAACTATTGCCATACCATCACCACCCTATTGAAATTATATTTCCATAGTGCCAAATTTGGTATTCTGCTAAAAGTTAACTAGTATCTCAATCTCAATGTATTGCCTATAGAGTGTCAGTGGAATATGAACAGAATGGTCGACAGTTAAAATCTACCATGAACTACTATATCGCTTTTATGTGAAAGATACTACCAAAAAGTCAATAGTAGTTCGATAGTGTGTCAATGAAATGGCCACAAATATGAGAATACCAAATGTCAAAAACTTTTCAAGTGACACACTATCGACACTCTTTTGGTGCATTTGTATTTGCCTTGGGCCCCTGGATTTACACATAAGATAATTTTTGTCACGGATATTAATCCGGAAACGGGGACAACGAGGTAAAACTGCTGCATCATATAGTTTATCATAATTATTACTGTTTAACTTTGATTTCGCTTTCGCACTAATACACAATTTCTTCCCTATCTTATAATGTGTCATCTACATATTTTTTTATCAATGTTGTATGTGGTTTTATGTCATATTCTCATTAACATACAATTGACTAGTTTCCAAGAACAAAGGAAAGGTGTAAGTCCGTCTCGTAAGGAAATAATTATTGTCTGATGAAATGTACATTGTGAGAATTTGTATATCATTTGTGCGTTTTGTTTGATTTCTTATTTGTAAGTGTCGATGTCAGGATTGTGTTATATTTCCGTATAAAAGAACTATGTCGTGATGGCCGTGGTCTAGGGACTTTTGAAAATAATGCCGGTCGATCGGCATTGAATTGTTACATTTAGGTACTCTTCACAGGCTGCACTAGCACTAAATAAACATTAAACTAAATGAAATTGGATTGTACGCTAATCAAATCCTACTAATATTATAAAGGCGAAAGTTGTAAATGGCTGGGCTAATATTTATGATATTTCGTATGTAGGCAGTTGATTATGAGTTGATTGGATTAACACATAGCGATACTTTTTATCCTGAAAAGTACGCGATTTCCGTAGGATTTGGTCAAAAGTCTGATATAGATGGCGCTGCTGTATATAAAATTAAACGCGGGTAACACCGCGGGCAGCAACGCAGCAAGTAGTAGTTAATAATTTCAAGGGTATGCAAATTCCATATAGACATTTGCAAATAATTTTATAATGAAATTATACCGAATTGAAAAAAAAGTACATACTTTTCACGATTCATCAGTACGGAAGAAGGCATATGTTACTCGAATAAACGCTGTTTAAAAATACAGAGGGTCAGATCCAAATAAAGCCACAAGCCCTTAATTAGCAACCAGACATCTATATATGCCGGTACAATTAAGTATGTTCTACATATATATTTCATTTAGCTCACTGTGAGTTTTCGCCTCATACGTACAGTGCAATATGGCGAAGCGCTGAGGACTGGTTCGTTTCGTTACACGCTTCGCCACAGGTGTTTAGTGTTTGTTAGCATTGGAACTGGTTTGTTGCATTGTTGTTTGTTAATAGTTATTTTACCTCCGACAGGTGGTTTAAAAGACTCAAAATCAGTGTCTGTGTGACTCGAATGAAGTGAATAATTCTGTATCAGAATAATGTGTGAGCCGAGCCGACTGACGGACTGCTCGAGCAGCCATTGATCAACATTAACGTACCGCTTTTATTTTGAGTGTTTTCAAGCTCTTTAATACATCTGTCAAAGGTAAAATAACTATGAACAAATGTTTATACGACACATGGTGGCGAAGCATTCTGAATTTCGAAACGCAGAAGTAAATTTAGTAACAAAATTCACTCACCGTCGTGTAGCATCCCAGCTCTTTGTATGGATTCACAGCGACTAGAATGGACCCTGTGTATGTCTGATTATATTGTCAGGATATATTATTTGTTTCACATTACGATTTGAAAAATTTTTTTTTCTTAAAAATTGATGCCTGCGGTAGTACTTTTTTAATGTATTAATTTTATTTGTCTAAAAATGTTTTAGACCCTGAATATGTTAAAGAAAAACATGTATTTTGTCTTAAGATACTATGTGTTGGTCAAGTGTTATTGTTATTTTATGTATGTACTGACTTACTTAAGTAATTATAATTATAATAATTAATATAATTACAATGATAAAATTGGCACTTCAATTTGTATGACCTATATAAAATAAATTACCTCTTTCCTGATTGTGCTATAAATAAAGTTATGTGTAAATATATTAATTACGTAAAAATGTTAATTAACATTCTTGTAAATAACTACCTACTTAACGTAAATTATAAAATGAATGTGTAGAATTTAAAAAGTTTATCAAATTTTTCCCGCCTAAAATTAAAAATAAAATCTATTCAAATATGTCAGCATTAACATAACACTGACAGCTTGCACGTCAACGTCAATTTTCTTTATTTAAAAAAAAACAAAAGTAATTTAGATGAAAATAAATGAATGTTTGTAGTGTTGTAGAACTATCGATAGTTTTCCATTCAATATATTGATTATATGTATGGCATTGCAATCTATTGTAAATCTGACAGTGGAGTATCAATTTGTAATAATTAAGTAATAATAATTTGTTTGGAAAAGGATACGTATACAAGATCGTGTATGTAGCGTCGCTTGAGGTTGTCGTTGATGGCGTCTTCTGTGATCTGCGGCATCATCGTCATGTCGGGCACGCCGGGGCCCTCGTCCGCCTCCCGTTCCTCCATATTGGCTGAAATTTAATTGAAAATAATATTTTAAATTTTTACATAAAATACATAGACAAACTAAAAGTGGACTGGTGGTGGCTGGTTAATGCTATCTTATGCAAAGGATCGCGCCGCGCGTTAGAATTCCGAACAACACAAACATTTTTGTGCATGGAGATGACAATGTTTGTATTGGTTTGAATGTTGATTTCTCATTTCAATTTGAAATAGAATTCTCGACATAATACAATAAAAAGAAAAACCCGATATCAAACTCATTAAATTGTGCATAAAGTAATAAACACAAATACATATAACCAAATTATCTTGAACCCAGTTAAATCGTATGTCTGATACAGTAAAAGGTCCTTGAGGCAGGTCGCTCTCAGTCAACTTATCTGCGGAAATGTCACTTGTCGTCACCCTCGCTACTTATCGATATCATTTCGCATTCGCTATTTCACACCCCACTGCTACAACGTTTAAGTTTATTTTGTATTGATACGTTTCTGTAAGCGAATTCATCGTGTGAACGGACTAGAAGTACCTACACACTACACTTAAATCAATCAATTTAATATTATAAATGAGATTGAATATTTATTACTCAATTATGTAGAAACTTTGACAATCGAAATTCCCCAACCCCCGGGTAGTTTCTAGCCTCGATGGATACATACATACCTAGTTCATAGATATATATATAAATTGACAGCATCTTGTAAACATTTAAATCTAGTATATCTTAAATATTGTTAAGTTCTTTAACAGCACAAAGAGCCTAAAAAGAGTTATGATTATGAATAACATAACATAAAATAGAATAAAATAAGTCTTTTTTTCATTTTTTCAATACAACTTAATTTCTAATGACAATATTTTTATCCATTCTTTAATAAACCTTGAAGAGGTTTTAATGTGTGAAATAGTACCGACGTTATTTGCAAAGTACCTTAGGAGATGACAGGAAGGCCAACCAGCACCTATCAATAACATTCTAATAGTGGAAATTTATGCAAAACTACTTTATAAAGTATCACAATGTGAATGACGAATATGACGGTTTCACCAGAAATGGTAGAGATAAAATGCGGAACGGTTGGCGACTGCAATCTATGCGGCGACGTCACATCCGGCATTCGTCATATCAGAATCCTTTATGGTTGAATTTTAGTGTTGCATAAATCTACGCGACAAACACTTCAGACTACCCCTACCTGTAACTTCAATGTAACTTGAGCGACGTATACCTTCATGCCACGAACGATTACGAATGTAAGTATTACCACAGATTAGTTAATAAATAGTTACGTATTACAGAAATGCGTCAGTTATTGGCAGACAAGGGTGGTTTGTGCTGTTATTTTCACGGCTTAATCATTCGATCATTATAAAAATTTGTATATATTTTGTCAGGGGTACAGAGCCCAACATAGGCTACTTTTTATCCCGTGAAAGTATGTCATTCCAATGGGAAAATATTTTTTCTACTATAGAGGGCGCTGTATCGGCCAAAAGATGGCGCCACAAGTCACGCTGTGCGTTTTGTTGTCAAAGGAGATGTATGTCATAAAATTAACCCCGAACGTAGCCGCGCGGAAAAGCTAGTTTAAAATATTCAAAAGTTCCATGACACTCTTATCTCTTATCGGTGTAGCAGCTATTTTCCTCTGGATTGTGCCAGCTCTTTCACCTCTGTTTGACAAACTATCAAACAAATAAAATATTTCATTTATAAAATATATCCTTTAAATTGCTTGTGGCTTACAAAAAAACCCATTTATATATGTAGTTTATTTTAAAAGGTCTTTTTCCCTATAAATTACTATTTACAACGTGTAGTTAACAATTAAAAAACAAACAATAAAAGTAAACGGAAAGCTTTATTTCTTTTTTTATTCTCAAACTCGTTTGTTTTTATTCAAGTGTATTTAAACTTAAAGCACTATTACTCTGTGCTTAAAGCTTGTGTGAGAACAAACTTACATTTTTTGCTCTACGCGTAGACAAAAGATGTTTTGTCAACAATAAAACAATAAAAAAAATGTCACGCCCGCTTTGCTACCCGAAACTTTATGTCACGTAGTTATTTGAAAATACCTCGGCTTTGAGCTCTTAAAAAAGAAATAAAAATGTTTGCTGCCAGGATTTTTGGGTACGATATTTTAAACTTTTATGTCGATTTTCCTGAATATTATAGCATTGACATTTCACCTGAAAAATGATTATTTATTTACATATTTTCCAAAATACTTGTAATAACATTCAAACCTGGATCTTGTCACATGGAATTAAAAATGAAAGTGTAGTCATATATTCCGTAGAAAATATTTCACTGTAATAGTTTTGTAACTCGTTTGATTGTTCGTTAAAAAGCTATGAATTATTATGAATATAAATTTGCAACACGATGCTATTTCAAAAATTCAATCGAGCAAATCGAGTTACACCACCACATCGAATGAATATTTTACAACAAATCGACTTTTCCCAACCCTAAACAGTTCGATCACTTTAAAAAATCAGCAATGTGATTTCGCGCCAAAGAGGCGGGTTATTCAGTCGACTAGACTTGGAGTTCGTAATTTAACTTTAAATTAATATATTTCTGTAATAAACTCGATGGTGCGCTCCGTATTTATGAAGTAAACAAGTCTTGTCGAGCCAATGCCATATTTGTATACTCGTAACTCGAACGATTAAATTGCTTACAAAGTCTGGATATCGAACAAAGAGTTCCTATATTGTAGTCGTCATATTTCATTCACTTGCTCACTCGTTGTTTACATTACATTATTCCAGTTACTGGAATAATAGTGAGAATCCTGCGACCAGTGACTGGAGATGTAGTAAACTGGAAGCGATATAGTGCAATCTGACTTTGTCAATCTACATTCCTTCAAATAAACTTGACTAGATTCGTTATCAATTGTATTTTAAAGTCATCAGTACCTCAATATGTTCTAGGATAACTCAGATTATTCAATGATTTAGAATAGTTTACTTATGTTGGGACTAGGATATACCCATGGGAACAAAAACAACAGGATTACAAGATATATTACTTAAATGAGTTGGAAATAAAAACGACACCGAAATCAGAATTTCTAAAATGCATTTTAATTCCACATTATGCCTCTCGCTATCTCTATTTTTCTTCTTTGGTTTGACAGTGACAGCTATAATTTATCATTAACTGTAAATATGCGGTTCGGAAACTGGCTGATACCTGCTACTGACTAGAGCAAGTCACTTGAACAATGTAAACGGGGCATAAATTCTATTAAAACCGGTAGCATTTGTATTGAATAGAGCGGCGCCAACTTATCGATTATGTATGGTAAACAAATAGGAATGAATGAAGGCATTAAGCTTGGATTCCCCATTGTCACATTTATAAGTACAGTCAACCGGTTGTTAGTGATGGGATTATTTATCGATAAATATCGGTGCATTGGTTTTGCACGCAGACGCAGAAATTGTAGCACTAGTTTTTTTAAAATAAAAAAACAATAGCTATAGAATAATACTCATTACATTGAATTGAAGTTATAGCTACTAACTATATTATTATGTAACGTATTTTTTTGCCTGTGTGTTGCAATTTTTTTTAAAAGCTTTTATTTAACTTGACCTGTATGTATGTATGTATGTATGTATGAATGTATGTAAGGGCGGAATCTTGGAACGAAAATTTGAAACACTTCCCGAAGACCGATTGAGCTGAAATTTTGCTTAAAACTGTAGATCAGATGACAATACAATATTATGATAACAAAATTACGATACAGCCGTTTGTGTTCCGTTTTTCGTACAAAACAGTTCCGACCAAAAACCTATAGGGTACTTCCGGTTGTCCTAGAATCATGAAATTTGGCAAGAAGCAAGATGATGTAGTACAAGTACAGGAATAAATCTGAAAATCATGAATTTGTAGTTACTTCTTCTTCTTTAAACAACCAGTATAATTTGACCCTACCCTTGGTACATTTTACATTGGTACATGGCTCTTTTTATACCGGTTATGAATTAAAATGTATTTTATCTATTACTAGCTTTTTCTCGCGGCTTCGCTCGCGGTAATTTTATGACATAGATCTCGTTTGACAACAAAACAACCCATAGCGCGACTTGTGGCGCCATCTGTTGGCCGATAGCATCCCATACAGCGCCCTTTATAGTAGAAAAAATATTTTCCCTTTGGATTGACATACTTTCACGGGTAAAAAGGTAGCCTATGTTGGGCTCTGTACCCCTGACATATACAAATTTTCATAATGATCAACTGATTAGTCAAGCCGTGAAGGAATAACAAACAAACAAACTCACTTTCTCATTTATAATATTAGTATATGACTAGTATGAGGAGCTCGATGGCGTCGCTGTGTGTCACACTCTAATAAGAACACACAAGTTAAGCGACGGCGACCCTAGCCAGCGTTTGGATGGGTTTCGTTATCTCGAGCTTCTTCGTGCTTCGGAGGGCACGTTAAGCCGTCGGTCCCGGCTGTTGTCGATAGATGACAGTCGTTAAGCCAAGTCGGTGGCCTTAGGGCGGTTTGAAAACACCGACCTCTGCCAATCCGCATTGGAGCAGCGTGGCAGAGTACGCTCTAATCACCTTCGATTGAAGGGAGACCTTAGACCAGCAGTGGGATGATTATGGGTTGATATGATGATGATGATGATGACTAGTATGATTATGGGAAGGAACCCTCACGCACGAGTTCTACTTGCCCTTGGTCGGTATTTTATTTTTGATGGGTACATAAACCCGTTTAGTTTGTCGCAGGGTGACTGTAGTAAAAATCAGGAAATTATATAGGTATTCAAATTGCTGGTGCTAGTTATAACAAATAAATTTATTAGACAAGTACTCGACAATAGATGGCACTGCGAAACCTGTCCAGTGATAACTAAAAAGTAAAAAATAAATTATAAGTAAAAAAATATATTTAAAGACAAGCTTTTATTTAATTGCGCTAAAAAGAATAAAATAAACTTTTCTTTTAAAATTTTAACTATTAACTTATAACGTCATTACACAATTTATATGACATAAAAGTTTGTCGCGAGATTTACCTGTTCAGGAAAACATAATTATCGAACTAACATTTATTCGTACTACGAGTAAATGTTAGTAATTAAATCTCGCGACAAGCTTTTATGTCATATAAATTGTGTAATGACGTTATAAGTTAATAGTTAAAATTTTAAAAGAAAAGTTTATTTTATTCTTTTTAGCGCAATTAAATAAAAGCTTGTCTTTAAATATATTTTTTTACTTATAATTTCTAGTCTAGCCTTTGTGTGACTTACAATAATCTGATAAGATTGACGCCCAGCCCTTTAGTTCCTTTAGGATCTTTAAAAGGACTACTGAGACAAAACAGTTTCAGTAGTTCCTTCAAAGGAAAATCAAGTGACTTCTGGAAATAAAGGATTATGACTTTTCCCTCCGTACCGGTAGGCAAAGAACATGGAATTTTTCGAAGTTTTGCCACCAGATTTTCATACAAAAACGTAGTTATATTTCGCTAGTCTATCTACAAATTAAAAGTCTCGACTATTTTTACTATACACACATATACTGTATTTTATCACATGAATAGATTGTGTGTGGCACTTAAAAACATTTAAATGCGTTCCCAAGGAAGTTCCATTGACTTAGCATTGGACATGTTATGTGAAAGAGGCGGAACACTTTTATTGACACTACTAAAATACACAGTACACTAATAATAAGACGATTAAACACTTGAGACTTACAGCCAGTTTCTGAAACGCATTTTTATAGTTAATGACTCATTAAATTATAGCTGTCGCCCTGTCGCTATCAAAGTAAAGAAGAAGAAAAAGAGATTGCATGATGATTTGGACGCGTGGATGGCTGTAAAATTCATGTCTTTGTAAAATAAATAAAACGATACTTAAATCATACTAATATTATAAATGAGAAAGTGAGTTTGTTTGTTTGTTGGTTATTCCTTCACGGCTTGACTAAGCAAAGCAGTCGATCATTATGAAAATTTGTATACATATTGTCAGGTCAGGGGTACAGAGCCCAACATAGGCTAAATTTTACGCGGGCGTAGCCGCGGGTACAGAGCCCAACATAGGCTAAATTTTACGCGGGCGTAGCCGCGGGTAACAGCCTAGTGCACAATAAAAATAAAAATGCTTTCAAAAACTAGCTCAATGTGTAGTTAAGTTTAAAATGTGTTGCTACAACTGGCTGTGTGTAGCCATTTTATGTGTCCATTATTTAGTATAAACAGACCTCCCAGGATTTATGTTAAGCGTGATTCGAATTACTTGTTTAAGCTAATCTGCAATGGTTACCCAATAATAAAATGTACTTTTTTAAGTAACAGCCTGTATCGGCTTAACGTGCCCCCTGAAGCACATAAATAAATATATAGGGACAATTCATATAGATTGAGCTAGCCCCAAAGTAAGTTCGAAACTTGTGTTATGGGATACTAACTCAACGATTATTATATTTTATAACAAAATACATATTTAGATAAACATCATTTCATCATGACCCGACCGGGGATCGAACCCGGAACCTCCTGGGTGACGGTCTGGTCTGTGGCGGTCTGGATTCTTCACGGCGAAAAATGCTCCATCTCTAAATAAATACTCAAGTGACAAAATGGATCGCTTTTTTGGAGACCTAAATAAGAGGAATGTCCTATAATTACCCGACTGCCCAAGGCAAAGGGTTATGTGTTTTTTTTGTATTGTTATATCTCAAAGGGTTTAGACAGCGTTAGACTTAGACAGCGTTAGACTGACATTTAGGTCTCCAAAAAAGTCCGCGATAGCATAGGTATATTTATCGTTTACGTATAACTTACCATAAAATAAAAAGCTATTTCCGAGTAATAATGCAGAAATTGGAAACCGATTTTGACGTATACAGTATTAATCCTTAACCAGTTAACTACGTTAGTTACCTTAAGCATTTCATGTACATTATTATAATCTTTACACCATATAATTTAAATAGATACTTTAGAAGTTCTAGCAAAAAATTGACGCGCTTGCCAAAATGAATTCAAGTTCTTTCTATTCTACGCTAGATGGCGCTATTTCCGCATTAATACTCGGAAATTGCTTTTTATTTTATAGTAAGTTATCCGTAAACGATAAATATATGCCATCGCGGACTTTTTTGAAGACCTAAATAAGAGGAATGTCCTATAATTTTTGTATTGTTATATCTCAAAGGGTTTAGACAGCGTTTTCGTCGACAGCTCCCAAGCGGGTCGATTTTTTCCGACACTCCCAACAATAATCTTTATATTTCAGCCAATTTACACAAAATATTGACAAATTTTATACATAAACCTTCCTCATGAACCAGGCTATCCGTTGGTAAAAACCGCAAGAAAATCCGTTAGGTAGTTTTTGAGTTTATCGCGAACAGACAGACAGACAGACGCGCGGGAGGACTTTGTTTTATAATATGTAAGGAAGAACCAGGATGTGATTTTGTGATTAACGGTAATAATCTTAGATATAAGTATCTAAATTCCATCGTAATGTTCAAAATTGCTAATACCCGCCGAAATTGCATGTAGATAAAAATGCTGTCCCACGATTTTCTACTCGTCCTATTTAGGACTTTTCTCTAAAAATATATAAACATATTATGTAAACCGAATTAAGTGCTGAATTAACGAAAACTTAATAGATCAACATAGGTGTGTTTCTAACATTAATATGTACAGAAGTAGACAAATATTAAAAAAAAAAAAAAATTGCTTAAAAACGACTGGGAATTTACCCTACATGTTTGCGTAAAAAGCGCCGTGGGCGGACAGGGCCAGCGACAAAATCTAGTATAATAGGAACAAAAAAGATCTTAGACCCTGTACACATTTACGCGCGTTGGCGTTGGCGTTGCGTGCTACATTGAGGTCTTTGTGTGTTAGACCTCACGATGAAATGATTGCGACTCCGCGTTGGATAATGAAAACGAAAACACGCAACAAGCGGCGTATTCGCCCTTTCTGGACAAGGTGTTAAGGTTGGCAGTGTGGGCGCGAATAAAATGGTTATCTCAACTATTTTTCACTTGGAACTATTTATTATTTGTCGTAAATTATTTTTGCCAAGAGACAATATCTCGAATTTCTATTTTCATAGCTCATTATAACAAAACAGGATTCATGTAATTGCTGTGAATTTGTTCGTGCCGGTATTCCTTAATGAATTTTATAATTTAATTTTTTATTCTCGTAATCATGTTTATCTTAACGAACGTCATTATACAAATGTAATTTAATGTGATCAATCTGTATTGTATTTCATTCTTATCCTATGAAGGATAATAATGAAGTACAATATTCATTCATTAATATGAATTAATGAATGCCAAAGTTCGCAAAAACGGCTGAATAGAATTGCTTGAAAGGTACAGCCACAGCAATAGTTTATTTAAGCATTCTAAAAATTTTCTTCCCTTTCGGCCCTGTGTCGTTACTTAAATACCAACACATACAAAACAATTTTTAAAGCATCATCATCTCAGCCACAAGAAGTCCATAGCTGGACATAGGCTAATGGCACATTATTTGTAATAAGTCTGTCACTGTCTAAACAGGCTGACAAGTAGTTAGTAACTCAAAATAAACATATGTTTATCATAATAAGTGGTCCATAGAGGCAAAAAAGCATATAATAATTTTCACAAATGTTCAAAAAAGTATGACTTACAAAGATGTCTATCAAGCTTACAAACTTCATGACTATAAAATAGTTAAGGTGTTTATTCATTGTGTAGATATTCAGATAATGTTCTCACTTCACTAAAATACATAATTTTACGAGCACAACTCCGTGAAACATTTTAACAATTGTAACAAATCATTATGCGTGACGAGGGACAGTCAGATTCCATAGTTAACTTAAACTTATATTCACACGGCAGTCACACACCATGTCAGCCCTTGAGAACAAAACAAATCAAAGCTTTCGATCAGTTTGTTAAGGAAAGTAAGGCGGCTGTCTAATTGCTAGCGAGTACACATAAGTACGAAGCGGAATATGGATTTAGGTCTTTTTCTTTTCGTGTTCTTCCCGCAAATAGTGCAGGAAGAACAGCACGACAGCTTAACATGCCTGAAGCACGGAGGAGCTCGAGATTTTTAGCGAGCACGTCATCTAACGGTCACTAACTTGACTAACAGTTGTTAAGTCAGTGACCGTTAGATGAGTTGAAGCATGTGTTCGCATATCGTCGCATACAACAATACCGAGTAAGTAATTTTGTTAAATTTTCAGGATGAATAAAATATAATTAGGATTTGTCTCTCCCCAATACTTGTTAAATTTTGCTTGCGCGGTATTGTTGTATCGTCTCTTTTACAACAATAAAGTCATTTTTGTCAAATTTTCAAGATGAATAAAATATAAACAGTATTTTGTCTCTCCCGAAAACTTGTAAAATTTTACTTGCGCGATATTGTTATATAAGCGACGATATCGTCTAAAGTAGTCTAAACGATAAGAACTGTTAAAACAGTATCGCTCACGTAAAATGGACACGACTGATGCCCGATTGCGGAAAAGCCACCACGACGACAACTGTTTCGCTCTTAGCTAATCGCCGGAAATAAGACCGGTGCCTTATCATATGTAATTTTCCACGGGTGAAAATGCAAAACGTATGTTTTAATGTTATCGTACTAAAGAGAAAAGAGAGAATTTTCATTTGAATTGTTCGTGTGGAAAGATCATGGATTGTAGCTTAGCCTGCGCGTGTCGATATAAAAAAGAAATACTCGATTAAAACTATCGATTTATCGTTAATCTTTCATTAGATAGATAGAATTATGCTTCATTTGCAATAAAAAAAAATGTAATTAATACAATTAAAAAGCTTAAGATCGAGTGAGTACTTTAGTTCTATGAATATTTATTTTTCGAACTGTGGTAATTTATAGAAGTTATCAAGTACTATTCCCGTTTTTATACTCTAAAGACTACTAATAGCATCTAATAGGTAAAGTCAGCGACCATAAATATATTGTCGTTTTAGTACCTTCACTACTTTATAACAATGGCAGAGTCAACGACGATGCGATAGATTGAACTTAAACTATCTAGTAAAATATTTTTATAAGAATATCTATAGAATAATCTTAGAAACTGCAGAAGCGCGTGATTCCGCAAGATGAGCCGGTGAGAGGCTCAAGAGGAGTAAAGAGGGGGGAGGGTGGCATACCTTACCAAATGTGGTAGACAATGCGGACTCAAGGACCACGTGAAAGTTATTTTGAGAACGTGCACGGAGCCCCTTTGTCGCTTAAATGTTTCGATAATCTCACAAAAAGTTATAGCGGTCTGTCTTTGGTCTCTATTTAAATTAGAGTAAAGATATTCGGCTTTTTTATACGTTTTATCTTTAGTATCACAATGCGGTATCATATCACTATTTTTGTGACTTCAGGCCACGAGTTTTGAATTAGCGGCGACAGGGTTTGTGAGCCGAAGAGCCGTAAGAATAGGAATGGGAGGCAGAAAGGCGTCTATTAATTTACACAGTAAAAAAAACGTAAATTTACCACTACGGGTGACCTAAAGGCTGACAATTCCTTCGCTCAACGCACTATATTGCAATTCGGACGCACACGCAGCAAGCGTCTTGCTGCCTTTTCAAGTTTGAATATTAGTTTCACTTTTGATCTAACTTAATTTTTATTAATGATAGTTTAGTTTTTAAAATTCTATTTTAGTTTCATTCCATTGTAATGTATATTATTTTTAGTTTCTTTCAGACAATTGTTCAATTTAGTCATTTCTACTTATTATAGTACGATTTTACTTTATAATATTACCATAATCCATAATACTGTAATATTGTATGTAACTATTTTATTAGTATCGGCGGCGCTAAGAAGCCTCTAAGCTAATTTAAATAAACACTTCGAAGCTAAACTCACAGACACACCGCAAACAACTCAATCCCCAAAGGCAAGCGTTCCCAAACTATTTCAATGCTTCATTAAGTGTATTCCGTTACGTTACACAAAGTTCAACTGAACAATGTTTCAAACACGAGCATCATGATATTAGTACTGCATTAGGAAACTTGCACTGTGTAATAACGGTGCATTAGTATTTGAATCATTTCGTGTTCCTCTCTCATGTGCTTGCCTCGATTTTTTTTATACCACTAAGGCCAACAAGTATACGGCCCGCGTGATGGTAAGCAGTCGCCGCAGCCTGTTAGGGTATAGCGCGTTGCAGACCCTGTAAAAAGCGGAGCTCTGGAGACCTTACTCACCATATGAACACAGCATTGTGCATGGCATGGTCGAGACCATTGCTATTTTGCTACGATCTTCTGTAAGGTGGAGGTCCTTCCCCAGACGGGCTGCTCCGATTTAAGCGGATTATCCGCTGTGCCCCACCTCTCTTAAAACTTAAGTTTATTGAACAATCTAATGAAAACAGTGTAATTTTGAAATCGACAAAATTTACAACTTTTTATTTGCTGTTTATTTCGTAAAAAGAAACACACAATTTATATGTGACTAATATGATTACGACTGACTGTGGTTACCAGATAGGATACTGGTTGAGAACCATTGCATTGGGGACTTGGGGATTAGTATTTTATGTCAACTTCTTTATACTCTACTATTAACTTTCATTGCCAATTATATTATAGCTTTTGAATGCGTAATTGTAGGTAATACATAGATATTTATTAGGTAATTTTGCAACTAGAATATTTTGTTTTATATAGGCGCCACAGTCTCGGTCTGTTTCTTTTTTTCCACTTCTGATTGGTTGTCTGAAAGAGATTATTTTTTGTGATAAGACCTCCTTTTGTACTTCATTACATTGTTTATTCTCACTGTATGTTTGTATTTTAATAGTGCAATAAAGAGTATTATATTGTGTATATTTTGTGTGAGTATAATTTAACATGATAGGTGACGTTTAGAATAATATAGAACAAGAATAACATAGATATTATAGAAGATAATAGGAGGTAAATGGGGTAGATATTGGCGGATTGTTCTGCATTCTGCATAATAAAATCTAAAGAGGTGAAGTATGCGTACGAGGAAGGGAATAGGAAGAGGGAAGGGAAGGGGGGATAGAAACGTGAAGGTTAAGTTCGGATCTGTCACCGAACGAATTGCATCTTCACGCCGATATTCTGTGAAAGTGTGGTACTTTCCGGTCGAACCAGCCCATGTCGTAAATGCTCTACCATTCCGGAACAAAATATTTTATTCTTCAATTAACTAAGGCATTGTAAGTATTAAGATAACAAAATAATATTCAAAGATTAAAGATGTCCGTCTGTCACCAAAATAAAGTTCAGGAAGTTTGAAAACGCATTAAGAGTATTTCACGCTCCGTCGAGGATTTCCTCAGACATTAAACTTTTATAAGCAGCCGAGAGGAAAAACGGAACAACAACATTTGTGATAATTTTATAAATTATTTAAAAAAAGTACACAATTCACACAGCGCCGTTTGGATTCAAGTTAAGACTTCTATCTGGTTGAGTTATGGATACCAATATAATAGATCAGCCAGTAGGAAATACTACCCTATCAAAAAATATCGGTGAAAATCATCAATGTGCTTCGTTCAGTGAGTGAGAAATTTCTATTTTCTTTGTAGCAGGTAACACTTTCCATCAGGTGGACCGCTTGGATGTTTGCCTGCTGCATACGATAAAAAAATCCAAACCAATCTAATTGTTCTTTAATACAATGTTTATCCCACATAGGAATCGAACTTGCGTCAGCATTAGAACTCCTATAAAACACAATGCGAGCACGGTTACAAACAAAAGTTAGAATGTCTAATGTTACAGTAAAAAGATAAATTCAACGAGACCGGAATCGGATTCAAAAAAAAACAACGAAGCACCCTCGTTTTGTTCACATCAACATAAATATCATTTCCGTCGCTTGATTAATAAATCCCTTAACGCTTTTTAGTAATTTATTATACCCAGTGACTAGCTTGTTTGAGCTTCTACGAATCAGAACGAATTTACAAAATGGCCATGGAAAGACTGAATAAAAGTGATTATAGAATTTACTAGTTAGTTGTAATAATTCTGTTGTACAACTACATTTAACTAAACTAATTTTGACAGGACCAAAAGTGTTGTTGTCCTTCCTTGGTTTACAATTAGTGACAAGGATAGCAACACTTCTAGTCCTGTAAAAATTAGTTAAGTCTAGTTAAATGTACAACAGAATTAGCACCACTGCCTACAACAAGTGCTCGTGATGCACTTTAACAATTGTCTGCATTGTTATAATTATAATGTTTTCTAATACAGAACTGCCGTAAATATGATTGAAGTCGAATTTTTATTTATCAATAGTATTCACACTATGTAATTAATTACAAAGTTTCAAAACGATGATGCTTACATTATTGGCATAACAATCTTTGTTCTTAGTTCTACCCTGGTTATTGAAATGTTCCTTCTGGGAATATACCTACAGACAAATCGGGATAGAAACTTGGGAGCACAATCAAATCGTTCCGTAGTACCCTCGCATAATTTATATACTTAACCTTACATTACATTACAGTTATCTCTTTCATTGCCTGAGTCTATTCATTCGGGTTGGTCTGGTAGTGGAGCTCTACTAGCAACAACAACCATAAACGAGCGAGAGTCAGAGAGTAACAGTGGTTTTTAACCGACCCATATCTAACGTATAATATGCCCCATTTCCCACATTTTTATCCCTGAAAGTACCTATACTGGATAGTTTAACGAAATACAGTGTATTGTAGTCTCAGGAAACATTTCCTCCTACTTCCTGCTCGCTGTTCCGTCATCGAGGAAGTGGGTCGAACGTTAGCCTGCAGCAAACCTTACCAATAACGCAATTCTACCAGTACCTGTCTTTTAAGCATTTTACATTTAAGATGTGATTTATATTTTGTTGATACGAAATTTTATTTAAATTAATTATATCGAACGTTATTGGCGCCCAACTTGTTACAAGACTGCAAAATCACGATAAGAAGTATGTGGCTGATGAGCACAATACATTTTTTATTTGAGTTTTTGTGGATCGATTTCCAAATTTTGTTATCCATCAAAGGTACAACTATTTGTAATGCAGTGGTGTATTTATTTGCCGTAAATTTTAGATATTTGAATAACGTTATCTTTACTTCGCCCACTCATAGACTGGATTTACGTCTTTTTCTTTAACAGATAATAAAGTATTTATACCCTGACAGAATAGTGGCTGCAATGCATTGCGTTCGGTAAGTGACAGATCCGTAAATTCAACTTCTTTTTTATCTCTTTACTCTCTATTATCCTTTCTTAAAGCGGGCAGCGAATTGGTATTCTTAAGTTCATAGACGCTTGTAACCACTTTTTTATAAGGTGGCCAGAGCTTTTTTGCCTATGCCGTAAGATAGAAAAATGATTAGTTACATATTTAAAGATTTAGTTACTGTTTAAGACACTACAGTGTTGAAACTCTGTGTGGAAGTAATGGCCGCTTAACGCCACATCCGATGAACTGCAGCACTGCAATCTGGGTCGCTAACTGGACTAAATAAGCGTAACTTTAATGACTTTTCTTCCATGTTTACGCTTATTTTTATTTCAGGAGTAATAAAGATGAGACATGAAGCAACGAAGCTTATTGATGTCCCGAGGGGAGAAACTACAGCTGTTTTGGAACTCATAATGAATTTATTCTTGAGAAGTATTGAAAGGACTTGAAGAGTATGTTTGGTTGAACGCGCTAATTTCAGGAACTACTGGTTCGAATTGGTAAATTATTTTACTGGGTAGTTCGTTTATCGAGGAAAGATAATGAACACTCTCGGGAAGTTCTTCGTCCAACTTCGTCTTCACTTTTGCCTTTGTCTCCTAACTTCGTGCTTAATTTCACTTCGCTTAACTTCTCGAATGTGTATAGCTAGCATAAAGGCTACTCTGACGAAGTTGCGCGAGTCAGCAGTGTTACATAATCTGGACGCGTTGTGGGCGGAAAAATATCAACATCAAATGAATAATATGATTTTATTTGCTTAGAATGAGAAGAGGTAAGTTAAGTTACGTGTTTCTGATTGTGGGATGGATAGTGGGTGTAGCTGATAAAATATAACATTTCTTTTGTGTTTATTGTTGCTTGAATATGTATGTTTTTTGGAGTCTTAGAGCATTCATAAAATTGGCTAGTTCGACCGAGGATGTATCAGTGAATCCATACCGAATAAAACGCATTGCTGATTTAGGTACGCCGATAATTCTGTGAGAATGATACTGTATCACCCTCTCACAGAATTTATATATAATTTATAAGTACATAATTATATAAAGGTAAATACGTATATACATCATAATTTTCCAGACCATGACCACTTTTGTTCATACAAATATTTGTATTGTACGGGATGCGAACCGACGACCGACCGAGTACCTAAAGCCAATTCTAGCCACTCGACTACTATTGTTTACTTTTTAGGTCGCGTGATGACTTTCAACTTACAATAAAATTAATTATAATTTTTATGCCTGTTCATAATTAACTACGTAATGTTACCTCATTTTACGAATAAGGCGATAAACAATTATGTTTACATGCATTTTTATCCGATTACCACGATAAAATGAGGGTTATGATATGATTGGATGAGCACGGACTCATGTTATTATGCTATAGATCACGAGAAGGCGGAAACTCGTCGACAGAATTTACGGGAAAAATATTGATAAAGCCATAGAAAGAATGACGGAATAATACTTAATAATACATAATAATTTGACGATATGATTGATAACACAGATCAGTGCCTTTTTCCTCTACCTCTCCCTCTCCCCTGTCCATTTTCCCCTCTCTTTCTTCCACTTGAAAGAAGATATCACTAGTCTGCTAATGTAGTCGGAACACAAATGCCACTAGTTCGTTTGGATTACATAAAACAAATTCCTTTAGGTACGGCCATTTATTTCACTTTTCCAATATCCGACACAATGTCGCTTCATTCCAACCTCGTTCCAAGCAATTCCTGGGAAAGTACACGCTGGGAGACACAATTTAAAAGGAAATAGGTATATCTTTTCAAATTAAATGTCAGGTTACAAACGAGATATGAAATGAACTATTTACGTATATTCGAGAGCCGCAATTTGATCTTAAAAAATATTACGCTTTACATTGTACAGTCAAGAGCACGTCGACCTTTACATATCGGACTTTGTACCTTAAGTTCTATGTCATAAGAGCCAAAATTGTACTGCAAGTGTAAAGCTCATCGTGCTCCTGTCCTGACTGTACAATCAGAAAAAAAAATGAAAAGTAGAAAATAGAGTACTAAGTATTGTTAACCCTTTCGCTGGAGCCTGGTAAAAAAGTAAACAAAACACTAAATAACAAATAGTAAAAAAAAAGAAAGGCCAGAAAAGCTTTCAGCTTATTTCAAACTGAATGCATCCAATACCAACTGTAATTTTCTCCTTTTTTTTTTTAAGTGGGGGTCTCATCGCTTATGTTAGCAAGTACCGGATAGGCTATTCTCCTATTAAGAAATGTCAAATGTAAAATGCAACTAGAACTGTTAAAAAAATACAGTATATTTGACAAATAAGCTATACGGGACTGGTGAAACTGGCCCTAAACAGAGTAACTATTTCTTTTAGACTTCCAATTTGCAAACTGGCGGTTTTCGTGTACGCGTTTAAATACATAAAAAAAAATTGCAGTTATTTATAATTAAGTATAGCTTAACCCGTTAGCTGCAGACGAGAAAAAAATCGACAAAACAAGCGACAATGGATAATTTTTTTGTTATAACCGATTTATAATTTCCTGGGCTCGCCCTTGCCGGTGGCTGCGCACACGCCGCCGTCAACATCCTTATCTAATTGCCGTATAAAAAGGCGCGTGTCTAAAATAGAAGCCATACAATTTATTCTCGTAAACTTAAAAGTTTACGGCCACTCGAGCGTAATAATTGGTTGCGGTAAAAAATGTTTAGCGTTTTGGCGTATCTCATTTTCTCATTGCTTCTTTACAATTGAATATTTATTGAATTAATATCTAAAAAAATATTTTAATATACGAAGAGAATGTTATTAAGTAGGTATATAGAATTTCAGTGGCTCGATCGTCACAAAATATCCGTACGAGTTCAAAGGAAGAAGTGGCTAAAAACGTGAGAGAATGGTACTTTCCCAATTGAGTAAGCCATTTTAAAGCCCTACCACAGTCTGAATAAGAATATTTACCACAGTCTAAATATGTATACTTAGACTGTGGCTCTACCACTTGAAAAATACTACCCACCTAACACATAGGTACTTTAAATTCTAAGCTTAGCAAATTGTCACTTGACCTAAAAAAGCAAATAATGTATGCCATAAAAAAATGTATATTAGCACAGGAACGTATTCACATCCTAATCCAGACGTTGCTAAAACGATTACCAAAACTTGTGGCAGTTCTTATAAACTTTATTACATTTACCTTAGGGTTTAAATTTGAATAATCTAGACGTAATGTATATTTGCAAGTATGCAATAAGCGAATAGAAACAATTGCGCCGGGGCGTCCGCAGATTGAATAAAGCATTTAACCCGTTGACTTTCGCAGTAATAATGGTCAGGCTAAAGTTAGTAGTGGTTTTAGCAAATTTAGCACAACAATGTGCTAATTGTTTACACAATCGTGTGCATTTTATGTCAGTTTTGTGTGCTTAAAATGCACAGATAAATATCATATCTTTTGACCATTTCCGATGGGTTTTAGTTTGTCGAAAGCAGACACAAAATTCTGTAAGTATAGCAAATAAATTGTTTCTGTAAGAAATATTTAATGCACAAAAAAAAAATTGATTTTTGTCGGTTTATACGCTTACTAATTCTTGTATGTAAATGGATTTTCATTGTTTTGATTCACCTACTACGTATAAAAGTTTTGGAAATTCTTATACAGAAACGAATTGAGCAAGTCGGTATTACAGCGGGGGTAATTGTCAACCATTAAAACTACATTAGTGTACCTCAACGCTTCACTTTTAACATAAACGTTTTACACAAAGCATCGTAAGACTAAAGTCATTCTGTCAACATATAAGCCAGAAATACACACAATGACAACAATGACAAATTAAGTGCAGCGTGTTGTTATTTTGACAAATGTTGAGTGGGGTTAAATAAGCGCGGGATGTAAATAAATGTCCGTTTTCATTATTGTATTAACTGCACATTAAGCCGTCATTACGGAGGTTTAAAATGAAACTCTCACGGAACGAAACGTATAGCTGTTTTACGCCGATATTCTGTAATTTGACGATATTTTTAAGACGACAGTACTTCCTCGGTCTAACAGCTCATTTCATACTCCGAAATGTCAAATATTAGCAAATACGAGAGATTTGACAAATTTTCCTCTGTCTTTTAATTTCTTTTTCTGTCTTACTTTGTCTCAGTCAGTTTCGCAAGATACTATACTATACCCATAGTATACATAAATGTTCAATGTCACCAAGCAAAAATGTCTACCTTAGAAAGACATGGCGAAAGAAAAGTTACGTAATTATCAAGTTTAGAATAAGATCGAAGTTTACACTAAGCATACAAAACGAAAAGAAAGATTGACTACATTTTGGAATTAATAATAATAATTTTCTTTATACATCATGATTTGCAATTAAAAAATAAATTGCCTTTAGTTGGTTGCAAGTCATATTTATCCCTTTTACACTACGTTGCAAAGAATAAGAAGCCATAACCTAAAAAAAGTCTACATAGGGTTACCAACATAAAATAAACGTAGTATATAGCATAGAAATTGTCTGGTATCTTGTGAGGTAGAGGTCCTGGCAAGAACTATGAAAGCTTTCAGTCTTTACGAGCTAACATTTCATAAGCAAAACTACACACAGTCTTACAAGTATTCGCTTCGAGGGTTAAGGCACTTACTCACATCCGTTGAAGAAACTGACTATTGACTAATTTCTCTAGTTTAACAGCGTAATAATCGAAAGTCCGATGGGAAGTTTGTGACCTTATTTGTGACTAAACCTTCCTTGTTAACTAAACCTACCTTCATTGTTTCATAATTGTAATCGCATACATAACATAGTATAAAACGTTAGCTTAAATATTTTAAACTACTGAACGGATTTTAATGTTGTTTTTAGCAATAGATAGAGTGATTCAAGAGGAAGGTTACATATATAATACATACTGAAACTCCTACGGGAAAGAGGGATACACGCGAACAAAGTTACGCGGGTTTCGCTAGTACGTAATAAAAGCTACTGATTGACTGCAACAGTGAATTCAGAGAAACACTCGATCCTCGTGCGTTTCCTACTGTGACATTTGGGTTGCCATTTATTTAAATTTTCCCGCCCGGCGGCGCCGGCGTAGCGTATGAGATTCGATCCCACTTTAGGACATGAGTGTTCTGTCTGGTTGTTCATTTATTTATATATGCATTAAGATAACATCTAAAATAAGATAACTAATAAAACAAGAAACCATTCGTATTTAAATTAATTATGATCAATATGAACTGTCAAAAAGTGACATATACAAGATGGCGGATTTAGTTCCAATTTCGGCCACGTTCATTAATATCCTTGTTAGATTTTATCTCATTTTCTAAGTATCTTCTTCTTGTCGGTGAGACAAACGCCTTATAAGGGGGAGGTGGGTGGGAGTTTGCGGTAAGTCTAGGCGCTACATTGTCTAGGTTGACTTGAAGACAATGTTCCAGACGGTATTTATGGGACTATGGATGTTTATAAGAAATATATTGTTTGCTGATAAGTTGTCGTGAAATTAGTTTGGCAGTGGTTTTCACGTGTATAATACGAGTAATGTGTGTTTTACGAGAATACCATCCTCTCACAGTACATAGGCGTGAAGCAGCAATGCGTTTCGTAAAGTGCCACAAACTTATCTGTGTCGATGGCGGGGGCGCTAGGAACGAAGCTATTCAAGGTGATTGTCAAGATATTCTAGGCTTCATTAGTTCTAGCTTTGGCCACCGGCACAGATAAGTTTCTGGCATTGTATGTACATTTATTGAGAGAACTGAAAGTCCAAGTCCCTTTCTTCGACTTTTCTCTCTACCCTGCCTTGCCGGCAACTCATTTTAAGCGCTCCTGGTACTAATGATGTTCATAGGTGGCTGTAAACCATTTTCCATCGAGTCGTCCTTGCTAGTTTGCGAGCAAAAAACAGACGTTTCAGTTAGCTCACGTGACGTCACAAAAGTAAATATTTACATGTTTACATTACATTATGTTCCGCAAATAAAAAACAAATAAGGTAAATACGGCTATAAGAATGCAAATTAAATTGTCATTTTATTCCCTTACACGAATAAAAACAATTTTAATGATTAACGTGTGAGGAATCAAGGTCAATACTTATTTTTTATGTTTACAACATACAATTTAACAGTCATTGAATAAAGTAACTTTTTTAATTGATATGTAAATAACATACATTGAGACATAGGAACACATGAACTTTTATGGTTGTGGTATAAAATTACTGGACATAGGGTTACCAACATAAATTGTAAGTAATTTAGAGCTATATTTATAAATAGAGACGCTGAATGGATGCCTATTGTACAGCCGAAATCATGGGAACATAAAGTTTTAAGAGATTCTCATAGGAATGTGAGTTGCCGATCTACGTGGTTAATACCATATGCCTGGTAGTTCAAAATAAATAAAGAAACAAAGAAAAGATAGGTAACCGAAAATACAGGTATGAACTGATTACATATACTAGCTATTAAAAATGTTTTTAATGTAAATTGTAAGAATTATTTTTTAAAGAGAAAATTATTTATTATTTTCTCTTAGAAAGCATTTCTTACTTTTTATGTAAATTATTCGCCAGTAAAAAAACCTTAATTTCGCGCCGTTTCATTGATTTGAACGGCATTTTGTTGTAGGAAACTATTATTGGTAATTATTTCAAATTACAGTTGGCAACCCTTAGTGATCATAAATCTATTTGGTTGTTAAACAGATATCGAATAGGAACTCTGTAATTTATGATCGCTTACATGATTTGTCTGTTTTACTTATTCATGTAGAGTAGACGAACAAAAGTAAGTTTAGTATAAGTAAGCAATAATAAATTACAAGAGATTGACAAAAAATAAACGAAATTGTTACAGTCACGTTAGCTGGCAACATCGGGACAAATTCTAGCCAAAAAATATAATTTTTTTTTAATTTTTTTATTTCATAACATCGCGTTAGGCTTATTTCCGTTCTAAATAGCGATTGTTTTGTTTTAATTATACAAATAACATTAATCTAAAAAGTCAAATGTCAAATTTTATATTTTTTAATCCACCATCATTTCAGAATGACCATTGACGAGAAGAAATGCTGACCGAAACTCTGTCAATATAGGTCGGAAACTTTAGCGATTTATAATTTACCCTATTCCAAAAATACTCAGCAGTATTTGGTCCCCGACAATCGAAAATAGACCTGCAGTCGACGACGCCCCGTTGACCTGGTGACCTCGCACCAGCATTATTAAATTAACACAACGAATATGAATTCGGACCATAAAGTGTTATTCGTTATATTTTATTAGCTTAGAAGATATAAATAAAATTTGTTTTGGTATAAGCATTTGAATATTATGTAATAAATCTGGCCACAAACATTTGTGAGCCTTTTTTTTGTTTACTAATGTTTGTGGCCAGTACTCACGCCAATTATAAAAATAATAAACCTTTTTTGTTCTTTAAAGTCATTTTTTTTTAATAACCTTATGCCTCAACTATGTAATTTGCCTGTCTTTTCGTCCAGAAAGTCGTTTGACGTCATCGTCCTTAGTCTGCTAGACCAAAAGTTCATAGCAGTACAGCCAGCATCAAATTAAGTTTAGTAAGATTAAAAGCTAAGGCGGTTAACTTTGTCTACTTTTTACTAACTAAAGACACCTTTTTGTCTACCTCTGCGTGAAGTTAGAGTGTGGCTCTAACTTCACGCAGAGGTAGAGGTGCTACATTGAGCTCTTTGTATGTTAGACGTCACGATGGAATGATTGCAACACCGCCTTGGATAACGATACGCGCGTCATCTGCGCGTTTAAAATACGCCGTGTGCTGTGGCTCTTAGCTCAGAAAAAATATTTACGTGTTCTTAAAAATACAACACTGCAAATTAAAACTACGAATTTATAATACCGAAGGCATTTTATCACAGAAATGTTTATCTCATGTCGGATTCGAATCTGCGACATGTTAGCCACTCTATCACGAGGCCTATATAGTCCGGTGTAATAGAAGTCCGCAGCTTCACTACCAAGCGTCCATTTAAAAATACAAACGAATTGCGAACTGAATTTTGTGAATGCCTGTAAAAATTCCCGAAAACATGAATGACAATACATTGCCCCATTTAGACATTGTATCGCATTCACAGAATACTGATGTGATGTAATCCTTTGGCGAAAAATAATTAGGTCAGTAGATAAGGCTGTATTTAATGTTATTAGTAAAACCACGCCCGCTAGTTGCACGAGCCTTACAACCTATATAATAATGTAATGAAATAATTATGTAGAGTTTACATCAGCGGGTCTAATACAGTTGAAATCTAGGGCTTAATCGTGCATCTCGCTCGTTTTATATTGTAAGAGCAAGATAGCGCTTGTGATTGATACTAGATTTTATACTATTTTTGTTAGGAAAATGATTGGTTGGCAACGCGTGAGTTATACTCACGGTTTTGCAAGCATCTATTCTATAGGCTGCGATGATGCTTACCATCAGGCGGGCCGTATGCTTGTTTGCCACCTTTGTGGAAAAAAAATTTTTTTGGCAGATTTAAAATAAACAAATAAAAAAAGATAATAGGCCTGTGTCGTAAATTTCAAAAATGGCTTATTTCGTTAGTTTAGTACCTGTATTACCCCAAAAAAATAATATTTCATGATAAAAATTATATTTAAAACACATATTTTAAGTTTTAAGAAAATATTTTTAATCTGGCGTAAAAACACAAGAAAGTGTCATGGCGTCGTGAATGACGTCACATAGTGGCAAACGATTGTGTTCACTTACGGCAAAAGTTTGTTTTGTTGAAATAAAAATGGAAATCTCGTATTTTAAAAACTGTATAGTGCCCCAGTGTATAAATACAAGTATAAAAACTCCGAATAAATTATTCATACGTGTTCCGGTCAACCACTATGTGACGTAATACGTTCTGACTGGCGTTCACAGCGGAGGAGCCAGGGGGGGTATTTATTTGATTTTAATTTGTAAAAATAACAATAATCATTAATTTTTATGTGGAATTATTTCGGTTTTCCCTGTTTAAATATTACAATTTACATCTAGAACATTCATCCATTGATTTCATTGTTAGTTGACACAAGCCTATTTTCACCGATTGTCATTTTCTTTCATCTCTTCTAACTTTTCTTCGTGGTTAAGTTATGAGAAGGTTCATTTCCCAGCGGGCTCTGGTGCTAAAGTGCTAATATTGTTGCGAGTTATTCTGCACATTTCTTAGAGTTTTTTTTTAATTTACTTTTGTTCTATAAACAGGTCGAAATGGTATTTTAGATCTAAAGGAGATTTTGTTTATTATCGTATGTAAGTAGTCGTAGCGAACTTCCAAATGGAGAAATGAGTGGTCTTTCATAAATTATTACCCACGAATTTAATTATTTTTTTAACCCTTCCTACATCTTGTCACACAAATAATTAAATCAAAATATAACTCAAATGCAACCCAATTCCATCAAATTAGTATTAAAATTATTTCAACTAAGTAGTTCGGTCAAAGTTTTTTCTATTTAAAATCTGATGGATCATACACAAAACGTAAATGGTAAAGCTGAACGTTGATACGTAGTCGTCCTTAGACCATAGGTTTAATATCAGACCAGTATACCAGTCAAATATCTTGAGGCATGAAACTCTGAAGAGTAAACCGCGTCAAAGGAGCGACGGGACGCGGTGACCGCACTCCGGGCTTATATCTTTGACATAAAGCGTGTCCTATTTCGGTGTGACGTTACATTGCAGATGTTTTCATAGGGTTATTTGAAAACTGAAATGTTTAACCCGTTGAAACATCCGAGCAATGGGGCCGAAAACGCCAAGTTTTACTAAGGATTACTATTTTTTTGGAAAATATTATATACCACATGCCCGGGGTTAATTTACCTTCCCAATGGTGAAAGAATTTTCGAAATCGTAGTTTTTGAGATTATTCGTTAAAAACAAAAATACAAATCTTTCATCTTTATAATATTAAGTGTAGATGGCGTTGCATTCGTCAGACCCATAACAAACAATCTGTCGTTTTGAGTATGCCGGTTCGGTGGCTTTTCTTGCGATATGTGGTAAAATTGTAGCGTTTCTCTTTTCCGCGATGGATGTGTATCCATTAGCCATTCCATAGACAGAAATGGTTGCCTACTATCAGAGAACCCGGTAGCTCGTTTAGCCTCCTCTCTCATAAGAAAATTGGTATAAAACAAACAGTTCCTAGTCTAACTTTTGCCATATTTTATAAACAAAATATCCGTGGCTTAAGGTAGGCGATTATTACATTCTCCTTTGTGGTTTGATCAAAGGATGCCACGCTTACAATTTTACTTTTTTACTTACACAAAGCGTGCCCTAGTTACAGTCAACGAGTGATACTTGGTGAGACTTGTCGACAGATAAGTTGTACGCGGCGTGGTTTTCCCTAACAAGTGACTTCACTATTCATATTTTTTCTTAACCATAATTCTTCATAATATTTTGGAAACATAGCTTTAATCTTACAATGAGCACAATGACATATTAAAGTTAATGACACTATAAATTATACCAGTCACTGTCACACTAAAAAAAGAAGAGACATCTCAAGATTTAATGTGGAAGCAAGCTTAAAATGCATGTGCGTGAACTTAAACCACCAGATTGACTTAGCTAATCATGGATTAGCCATTGAAAAAATACTTAAACATAATAAAAATAACTACCTACATAGCCCTAGAATAAAAGGCGGATGGAATGTTGCTAAGAAAGAATTGAAGCATCCTAATGGCGGCGGCGTAACTATGTGTGAGTGTGAAATGGCTGACCGGCACGCACACATTCACACTATAGTAAGCCGGCCAGTTCGTACGTATACGCGAGGTGGCTTACTATGGGTGCTTCACTTTTTAGTTTCAGTGATGGTGTCCGCCTTTTTTTCTTGGTCCATGACTACCTTATAAAAGAATTTCATTATCATCCTGAGATGATAATCAATAGGTCTATGTCCAGTGGACTTCTTGCGGCTGACCACAAGAAGTCCACTGGACATAGACCTCCCACCAAACGCCTCCAATATTATAACATTTAATCTAAAAGAATTTAAAAGTAAATTAATACTCTATTGAAAGACGAAGTAGGTTTGAAATCGAATCAGTGTTGAATAAAAGCGGTAAATGAGGTTTGCGAGGACTTGAGCTAATACAACGAGATTCTCGCTCCACTCGGAATTAGGTCGGGAATGTTCAAGAGGCCGGGCGGACCCTTAGCGGCGAGTTAAGGGTTAATAGTCACTAACACCTTATACAGCATGTTTAGTATGGGAACATTAACTCACGGTTTAGGCAGTGTATTGTGTTGCTAAAACAGTGAGATCTTACTTCTTAATTTTAATTGATTAATAAATATAATGTAATTCTACGAACAGTACTAATATTTTAAGTAAAAATTGTTACTAACCACACGGGGTTTTAACTATGTAATTGTCTTAATGAATTTATGTGATAACATTTTATGGTGTCTATTGACGACGTGAAAGACACTAAGGCTGAGTTGCACCATCTTTCTTTAACAATAACAAACAACGAAACTTCAGTTAAAGTACCGGTTAGGCTAAAAATGAGTTGCACCAGTTGACAAATAGTTAAATGACGTCATAACTTTAACCATAACCGTAACCGCTCACTTTTCGCTGGTTAGTGCTATTGTTTTGTTAGTGTTAAATTATCCGTCAAACTGTCAAACGCGTTGAAGTAAAACAAACACACCGAATTGTCAAAAATTTGACACTAGTGGACAGCGCTAGATTATGATGCTATATATAAAAATGTTACCCCCAACGAATTTGGGGTAAATCACCTCCATTTGACTTGCAACACTTTTAACTTTAACAAAGCTAATGAATTCGCCGGTGCAACACATTTTGCTGTATCCGTTAAAGTCAGCGTTACTGTTAGTGTCAAATTTAACACAAATCTTTACTACGACTTCTAATATGGTGCTACTCAGCCTAAGACGAGTGTGGTTTATCTATCCCGTAATTATTCACAAGCAAGTTCAAACTTTACCTTGGGAACAGATGGCGCTATGTCAATTATATTGTGTATAATTTTATTAATTAATAGGCACCCATGTCAGTTTATGGAGCATGACCGTAATCAAATTACTTAATTAAGTATATTTTTGTTGATTTTCTTGGTATGTTCATGTATTCAAACACAGTTATTATAGATTACATGAACATTACAGATTAAGTTGAACAATTTATAAAGTTTGTAGTACTTTGTAACTAAAATAGTATAAATAGTAACATCCTTATCCTAACTAATATTATAAATGAGACAGTTAGTTTGTTTGTTATTCCTTCACGGCTTGACTAATCAGCCGATCATTATGAAAATTTGTACATATATTGTCAGGGGGACAGAGCCCAACATAGGCTACTTTTTATCCCGTAAAAGTATGTCATTCCAATGGGAAAATATTTTTCTACTATAGAGGGCGCTGTATGGGATGGGCTAACGGCCAACAGATGGCACCACAAGTCGCGCTATGGGTTGTTTTGTTGTCAAACGAGATCTGTGTCAAAAAATTAACGCGAGCGAAGCCGCGGGGAAAAGCTAGTAATAAATAAGTATAAAAGTTCAATTAAAAAGAATCTCGTCTTAAAAATACATATAATTTTATTTCAGGTTTGACGTTTTTGTAAAACAACCACCATAATCAAATCCCGTTTTACCTCAGTGATTTCAAAATAAACAAAAAGTACCAAAAAATATCAAATCATTTTAATAAAACACGCAGGAAATAAATTACACTGAAAACAGATACCTAATTCCTTTTTTGTTAAACAAAATAAACAAGTCTGAAAAAACACTTTTTCAGACTTGTTACGACACCACAGTAACAAAAATACTCACCCTTAGACTTTAATCACCCCTATTTTTGCGGTGTTTAAAAATATAACCTTTACAAATGAAATCAAATGAATGAATTAGCCTAGAGATTTGGACACAAACGGCTACTGAAAATTATAACAACCTTTTCCCACGTTAACTGTTTGTTATATTAATTTAACCTACGTTTAATATCCATTAATGTCAAGCAGGACGGATCGATAAATAATAGACTGGATTACGTAAGCATCAAAAGTGCTGAGTAAACGTGCTGTAAAGAAACGCTTGTAATGAAGAAATAACTGGGGCAAACTCAAGTGGTACTATAGCTTGCCTCGTAGGGTTAGTGAACCCACATATGGCTTGAAGTATAGGAGACATTTTGTACCTCTGCTAATTGCTATAGCATATTGTCCATTGTTACAACGTGGACATCTTGTTTTATATAAGTACGAGAAAACAGAAACAACGCTTCTCAACGTTATGAAACAATGACAACTAAGTGCTTATTACCTTAAGCAACTGGTTGTTTGACGATAATTGTTTCTGTCGTTATCTACGTAGATATTTTATGATCGCGATAAAAAAAACACTATCTGTGGTACAATATCAGTGCTTGTTAAGGGAGTTGACCGCGCGCAGCGGATAATGTCATTACAGAGCTGCTGATTGCAATTTTATGTGACGTTCCTCGTGTCCGATTCCGCCATCAAGTATATGTTGTAGGTATAATAAATAAATAAATATAGTATATATAGGGACAATTCATACAGATTGAGCTAGCCCCAAAGTAAGTTTGAAACTTGTGTTATGGGATACTAACTCAACGATTTTATATTTTATAACAAATACATATATAGATAAACATCCAAGACCCGAGGCCAATCAAAAAAGTTCGTTTTTCATCATGACCCGACCGGGGATCGAACCCGGGACCTCCTGGGTGGCAGTCTGGCGTGGTAACCATTACGCCACGGAGGTATCGCTTGTGTGTAACGTGTAAGCTCATCACCAATAATACAGAGCTTTGGAACTAGGTAGCGCAGCTAGCTACATGTGTATTGTTCAAATTTAGAATATCCTACATTCCTTAAAGACAATAGCTTGTTCCTACATATCTATTTCTTTATTACATAATTTACTTATCAAATTAAGGAACTAACGGTGCGGTGGTTCATTTTCCGAGCGTCGTTTGTCAGTTTGGGAACAGCTGCTAGGTTTTAACCTTTTACGACAGCATTAAATATTAACGTCTTTATACCTGTCACAGGCGGTATGAAAATGCTTTCAACATTAGATTACTGTTGACAGCATACGTGTTAATATTAATTACTTTATGATAACATTCAAATATATTCAAATTCATTATACTGTTCGTGCCAAGTAGAAACTATTTAGTAATCTGTGGTAAAACCTCCAAACAAATTTCTGATTTTTTAAATAAATTGATATGAAATATACGTCAATCGATCACAAATAGTTTTATTGCAATAAAGCACAAAATGTTATGTTACCACAATAAGATAAATGTGAAACTAGTTTAAACACCATCATTGAATTTCACTAGAAAACTTGCGTCAAGTATAACGGAATAGAATATACTAATGTCGTTTGCAAAATCCTAATGTTGATTTTTTAACATCATTATCGGGAATCCATTAGCGACACAAACTTGTAATGAGATGTATAAATTGTTAGGGGAGGAAGCGATTCCGTATAATTGCGACCAACCGATTTATACCGCTTTAGTCAAAAGCGGGCTTGAGCGTATTCTGTCGTCATCGAGCGTTTGACACGTTTACACTTCCTTGGAGCTCCACACGTTGAATTATAAGTAGGCAAGTAACCCATTGTCTATTGTAAAGGCATACCGTGATGCATCTTTGCCCTTATATAAGGGTTAAAGCACGCAGCCTTCTGAATAGAATGAGTTTTTGTTCCGTTGCACTTGGCTACCTATTGTATTTCAACGTTTGTTTAGTGTGTAATGACGTTTTATGTCAATGGTCGTTTAATGACGTAGAAATTTAGGTGCTTTTGCAAATTGTTTGATGATGGAAAAACGACCTGTATTGACAGAGTATCGTACCGAAATGCTGGTAGATTAAAAAATATATACAACATTGTAAAAGACGTGGAGGACCTTAGAATAAAGAAATTTTGATTTTGCTAGCTCTACACTCTCGCAATTTGAGCGAAAACGAGTGTGGATGGGCTTGTCCTACTCCGTCTCCATTTTTCCTTTGTCTTCTGACTTCGTGCTTACTTGTCTTCACTTCGGTCAACTTTGCGAGAGTGTAGTCATTAATAAAACACCTGGGTGCTTTTTGAGTATTATAAGTATTTCACAATAATATATACGTTGTGTGATACCCACATGACAAGCAGGTTATGTTAAATCTAGGTTACTTTGAGAGCTTTGAGAACAAGTGGCGCGTTGTGGATTGTGTAGAAATCAAATTAAATTAATTTATTAGGTTATTCTCATAGTATTTATGTGTTAAGAGCGCGCATCCAAACAACATTGTCTAACATTTTATGTAATTCTTATGTCTGTTAGAAAAGTTTTTTATAGATATTAAGGGCTTCGAAAAGTTCAGTTTTCGAATCAAGTGCCTAACGCCTGTATGCGCACTCTTAATAATAGTATATTAAGTACTGGTATTAATTTACTGACAATCTAATAACTTGGAAGTTGGAACCGACGGCGCTTTATGAATTTCAATTTGATTGGAGGCTTCGTACTTAATTAGTGGCTTCTTTATATACCCCCATAGCATAATAGGATTATAGAAACACTAGCGGGCCGCCCCCGGCTTCGCATGGTTTTTTTTACTAAGGATCTATAATTTTTTTGAAAATAAATTTGGCCTATGTTACCCGGGGCCGGGGGTAAAGCTCCTTCTCAACCAACAGTGAAAAAAAAAATTTCACTGTTGTTTTCTAAACATTTTTCACTGTTTAACATCATCACAAAAATACGAATGTTTCCTCTACTTATATGTATAATATTGGTATAGACTATTTTGTGTCCATTTTATATTGAGAATGAGTGTTATACAAACAACTCTGTTTGTTAAGTTGAAAAGGTCGTTTTCCATTTACCGATTGGTTTTTCCCATTTCCTTTGAAGCACAATAAAATCTCTTCATGTTTTCTATCTACAAATTTTGGTGACGGAAGGTCCTACTTAGCTAATTAATTCGGTTTAACTGTCCATTTAGTTTAGTAATTAACTTCGAACTTCTGAAGATGACAGATTCGTTCGTCAACTACTACATTATATTAATTTACAAGTAACCCTGTAGGCTGTATGTATATGATTAGTTCTTAGGTAACCAGTAGATATTTGCTTTCAATTTTTGTTCTGCCAACAATATTTCTGCATTACCCGGTGGTTGACTGGTAGAGAATACCAGGGTTGGCAACGTGTGAGTGATACCCCCGGTATTGCAAGCGTCTATAGGCTACGGTGATGATTACCATCAGGCAGCAGTATACCTGTTTGCCACCTTAGTGGTATATAAAAAAAACATTCTGAACACACGCCAACGTAATTGCGCGGGTTTCGAAATTAACAAAAAAAAATACAAAAAAAATTTGTTGATGTTGCCAAA